>JBCNJP010000007.1:53380394-53401838 GCA_039602395.1 Deinandra increscens subsp. villosa | reverse complement strand
ATGTTTGTCAGGACCGATTTCACATCAAGAATCCCGATCTTGAGCAAGAACGAAGGATGAGATGAAGGAGACGGGATGGAGAGAATCAAAGATAATAAATGACAAGAAATAATAAAATCAAACGATTCATTGATTATTGTTGAAAGATTACAACGAACCGAATGATTACAAACTCGTCATAGGAAATCCATGGTCACATTGGGTTGAGCTCAAACCCAATGTGTGACTCTCTCTCTCTAGAAATGATAGCTCACATCTCTCTATTATTCTTATTCATTATTCATCAATCTAACAAATGAAGCTATCACCTTCCTATTTATAGAGAGCCCATGTGCTCACTAGCCCACTAACTAGCTAACACACATACAAATGAGCAAATACAAATAAACAAATGACATAATTATTATTAATTAAATCAAAGATGATTTAATTAATATGAAGCTTGACTCGCTCGAACCGATCTTCCGTTGACTTTTACGTTGACCGTTGACCCGAACGGTTGACTTTTCCAGAAAACGTCTTCGGTCCAAACTTGCAAGCCTCGAGCATCACAACCCGCGTCTCTGAATCAAATCACAATGGATTCTTCAACCGAATTATTCGAGAATAGATTTGATGGCGTCAGTCATACTTATTAAAAGTTCCAACAATTCCCCCTTGACTGACGCTTTCAAATCTGTCATACTGGTGAAGAACCGCTCTGTCGTGCATCTTCGAAGAATAACTGATAAACCCGAATCTTTCTGTTGTAAAGGTTCCCCCTTTGAATAAGCTTCTTCTGTTCTTGTTGCTCCAGTTGAGATCCAAGTGCTGCAGTTCACTCGGTTCACACGGTCGGGTACAATACTAAGAATGCTGAACATTGGAGTCAAAATCGCAACAAACCGAATCAGATAAACCAATCAATCACTGAAAATGCTCCAACTTCTGATAATCGACCCGATAATCCAGTTCTATTATTGTTCCCCCTTTTCTCTAGATCCCTCTGAAAACATCCGATGCGGAAGCGGAAAATCAGATGCAGAGAGTGGAACCGTTCCGCTCAGTTCCGAAGAGAAAACGGTACTGAAATCCTGAAATCGGACAATCTTGCGAAAAACCGGAAGCCGGGTGCTGACAGATGTGAATGATCCATAAATACTGAACTTGTTACGCGTGACTGGGTTGGATGCGAAAATAATGTCAAATCGGTGAAAAACTGAGATCCCGAGCGTAAACGCGAAATTTATTCATAACCGGAGTCTTCGTAATTTTGGGCGAAGAAAATCGAGCTCGGAAAAATATTCCGTGAAGAATTCTGAGTCAAACGGTGCAATTTGGAATGAATCTGAGAAGACCGTAAATTTTATTCAAGTAACGGCCTTCCGTTAGAGATTTAACGGAATATTCCAATATTTAACTGAGATTCCAGTTAATTCGGTTAGATGACATCAGCGCTGCATCAGCTAAACAACTTGTAGTGAGACATAACGAAAAAGTCACAAACTTAACCGAGAAGCGAAACCAGTCCGTCAGTGGTCGTTAGCTAACGTGGCCTTGACGTCAACAAAAACTAGAAACCCGGTCGAATAAACGGAATAAATCCATGACCACTAAAATATTTTCAAAATTTCGTTTCGGCGTTATCTCGTTATTCTCGTAAAAAAATAATGATGAGAAATACCCCGTATTTAACGAAATAATGCTAAAAATATAATTAGAGGAGTTAAATCCATCCAAGAAGCACAATCCATGTCTAATAAATTCAGCCAATCAGAGTTGAGGTATATTTTGATCCAACGGTCGGAATTATGGCAGATCTAAAGCTGGTATCACGATCCACGTGAAGGGAGAGAATACCAATCAGAAATGAGGATAAAAAACAGATCTGCGGCTGAAATACATTTGATCCGGTGGCTTGGATAGATGGATCCGTGTGCAGGAAAGCACCAGGACCAATGAGAGGCACGCCAGCAATAACAGCCATCAACGGCTTTCTTTTCTAAGGTGGGCCCACGCGCTATACATTCTCAGCCAATGGGCGATCGACGATAGCCACTAGGGAAAACCGACAAAGAAGGAAAGAGAAATTCCTCTCACAGCCAATGGCAACACGCCACGTCACCGGTCACCCTCATGCATTGTCTTCAACCTCGTAAACCCTAATCTGTCGAGAAACCCACCGGAAAAACAATGGAGTCGCCGGAAAACCGTAACATCTCCATATCTTCCTTATTACTCGACCAAAATTGATGATTTTTGTACCCCTGGACTCGTAGCTTCATGCTTTACAATTCTGGACGACCAAAATTCACAGAAAAACACTCGAACGAAAACCCAGATGATCGAGATCGCCAAGGTTCGAGGTCGCCTAGCCTTATTCGAAGTCGCCAACGCTTATTCGAGGTCGCCAAAACCATGGCGAGATCGCCAAGCTTATGAACTCGCCAAGAAGTAAACGAGATCGCTAGGAACAGAATCGAAATCGCCAAGAACAAGCTCGAGATCGCTAAGGCAATCTTCAAGCTCACCTGAGATCGCCAAGTACATCTTCAAGACTCTCTCGAGGTCGCCAAGAACATCTTCATCAGCAGTGAGATCGCCAAGGCAATCTTCATAAAAAATGAAGAACACCAAGAACACCGTGAAACACACACTAGTGTGTGTTTTTCCAGATCTGTCAAATCTGTTGCGAATCAGGCGAAACCGATGCTCCCAATGGATCCGGAATGCGTTTTCCTTCAAGATTCATATTTTATTTCATCCAAAAACACTGATTATTAGCACCAAAAACTCAGAATCAAAGCTCAAAAAATCTTCAAAACCCCAAAAACGGGAAAACTCTAACAGCTTCATTTTTCAGCCTCAGATCTCGTATTTCTTCACTGATTTGAACATATGGAGCATGAAATCACTCCCAAATGAACCCAATAACAAGAATATATCATCAGATTCATCCAGAAATCATCAATCAGCTCCAAAAATAAGAAAAAGATAGAAAAAAGTCTCCAAAGTGGGTTTTTCCAATCAGCACCTCATTCAAGCTCAAAATCACAGATTCGAGTGACCAGATTCACGGTGAGATGAATCTGATCGGTACCCGCTCTGATACCATTTGTCAGGACCGATTTCACATCAAGAATCCCGATCTTGAGCAAGAACGAAGGTGAGATGAGAGGAGACGGGATGAAGAGAATCAAAGATAATAAATGACAAGAAATGATAAGATCAAACGATTCATTGATTATTGCTGAATGATTACAACGAACCGAATGATTACAAACTCGTCATTGGAAATCCATGGTCACATTGGGTTGAGCTCAAACCCAATGTGTGACTCTCTCTTCTAGAAAATGATAGCTCACATCTCTCTAGAACATCCTTATTCATTCACTTATTCATCTCTTATTCCTCATCTATCTAATGAGGCTATCCCTTCCTATTTATAGAGAGCCCATGTGCTCACTAGCCCACTAACTAGCTAACACACATACAAATGAGCAAATACAAATAAACAAATGACATAATTATTATTAATTAAATCAAAGATGATTTAATTAATATGAAGCTTGACTCGCTCGAACCGATCTTCCGTTGACTTTTACGTTGACCGTTGACCCGAACGGTTGACTTTTCAAGAAAACGTCTTCGGTCCAAACTTGCAAGCCTCGAGCATCACAACCCGCGTCTCTGAATCAAATCACAATGGATTCTTCAACCGAATTATTCGAGAATAGATTTGATGGCGTCAGTCACACTTATTAAAAGGTCCAACAATTCCCCCTTGACTGACGCTTTCAAATCTGTCAAACTGGTGAAGAATCGCTCTGCCGTGCATCTTCAAGGAAAAACTGATAAACCCGAATCTTTCTGTTGTAAAGGTTCCCCCTTTGAATAAGCTTCTTCTGTTCTCGTTGCTCCAGTTGAGATCCAAGTGCTGCAGTTCACTCGGTTCACACGGTCGGGTACAATACTAAGAATGCTGAACATTGGAGTCAAAATCGCAACAAATCGAATCAGATAAACCAATCAATCACTGAAAATGCTCCAACTTCAGATAATCGACCCGATAATCCAAATCCATAGAAGTTCCCCCTTTTCTCTAGATCCCTCTGAAAACATCTGATGCGGAAGCGGAAAATCAGATGCAGAGAGTGGAACCGTTCCGCTCAGTTCCGAAGAGAAAACGGTACAAAAATCCTGAAATCGGACAATCTTGCGAAAAACCGGAAGCCGATCAGATTGATTTGATGAGACTTAATCCTTCAAACTTGGTTCAAGCTTCATATTAATTAGTCTTGAAAAATTGATTCGAGGATTTCCTGATAACTCGAATCTGATCCTGATAACTCGAATTAATGTTGATTATTGATTCATATTAATCAGATTCGAGGGAAGGGTTAGCTTCATATTAATTAGTCTTGAAAAATTGATTCGAGGATTTCCTGATAACTCGAATCTGATCCTGATAACTCGAATTAATGTTGATTATTGATTCATATTGAAAAATTGCTGCATTATTATCAGTGAGCGAATTCACGTATCGATCAATGATTGGTTCGCTGATGTACTTAACAGCAAGTCGGCCAGATATTATGCATGCAGTTTGCTTGTGTGCTCGCTATCAGGCTAACCCTAAACTTTCTCATTTAAATGCTGTTAAACGTATTTTTAGGTATCTGAAGGGCAGGCCTAGGCTTGGTCTTTGGTACCCAAAGAACACTGACTTTCAATTGTATGCATATACTGACAGTGACTATGGAGGCAGTGACTTGGATCGGAAGTCAACCACTGGAGGATGTCAATATCTGGGCGATCGACTCATTTCCTGGCAGAGCAAGAAGCAGCATACCGCAGACCGAAATTCAGCTTCAAAAGGTAAGCTCCGATCAGAATGTGTCGGACATTTTCACAAAACCCCTCCCGCGACCAAATTTTGAAATGTGTGTCGAAGGCCTTCGGATGATTGCCTTCGAGGAATGATCTGATCAACTTTTATTTGTCAATACTTGTTTTTTAAGAAAATTTAAAAAAAAATAAAAAAAAATAAAATAGAAAATTAAAAAAAAAACAATAGTGTTTGTTTTCAAAAGCCTCATAAAAACAGGGGAAGAAATATAATTGTCTCAGAAAATTCAAAAAATATCTGTTTGAGGTTTTTATGATGTCTTTTGTTTTGCCTTGAGTTGGTAGGAAGTGATATAAATTTCCATGACGATCAGAGACTGACACGTGTAAGGCAGAAGTGAAAGACGTCTCAAAGATGATGTTCGGTAAGCTAAATCAAAAACAATGATCATCCATTGTAAGTGCAGTAATCTTAACTCTTATATATGTTTAGGTTTCCATCCTAGTTTACATAGTTTAAAAAACTGAGACCCAGCAAAAATGGGTTGAGAGTGGTAATTTACCTAGTATTCACTCTCTCACACGCCATGTTTATACTGTAAATGACAACACCACAGAAAAAGAAAAAGAAAAAGAAAAAGAATTCAAAAAGAAATATATATGAAAATTGTGAAAAAGAAAAGGAAAAGAAAAGAAAATTATTCTGTTGGTCTTCTCTGCGTGCTTATGCGGCCGACCTGATCACCAACCGATAATTCATGAAAATAAGACATAAGTGGTTGTCAAAGCAGTGTTGCATGGTTCCTCAAGTTGGGGGTTTGTGAATCCTCAATAAACTCTGAGGTTGGGTAGGTTTTGCTATGAACAATTGGGTGTGGGGACAGTTAAACATGACGGTAATTATGTACCACAACTTAAGCACTTAAAACTTTTTAACTGGATGTGAGTTTATATGGTTTCAAAATTTTTGAGCAAATGTCTAGAGCGTCGAGTAACGGAAGCTGAAAAGGGTTCCTCAGTTAATGATTTGTCTGGTTTGATCCATGAAATTACATCAATCTCAAGGCAAGTATGTTTTTGTCTAGTATTTAGATTATCTTAAGTTTGTGCATTTTCAATTTGTTTTTTTAGTCTTTAACTGTTTAAAGTTTTTTATTTTATGATCAAGATCAGATACTCGGGGCTGAGTCTGAGGGGAAGCTTCGTAAATTCTCAAATTGGTATCTCAAAGATTATACAGTTTTTTAGAGAATTGTCATTGTTTTTGAGGTTTGGGGTGTGTTTATAAAGTAATTCTGAAACTTGAGGGGGTCAAAATGAAAATTCTTTTAATGGGTATAAAACCCTTTTCCTGTTCACGATTCTTCTCATTTACGATTCTCTCCCCCTTCTGCGTTTACGATCCACTCTCAATGAAACCCTAGCCACCGCAGCTACCTCGCCGGAAACTCGTATCCGACCACCTCCGGCCGATCCCCTGTGTAAATCCGAGCACACAGACACCATCGACAATCGTTTTCCGACCAAGAACCCCTTCATCAATCGACTGTTTCCGTGTTCGTGTGTTCACGATTCATTCACAGTTTTTATGAGTTTCAAACCCTAGATCGGCGATCATGTTCTTAGTTTCTACTCCGTTTCGAGTCGATTTTTACGCGAGTTAGAAGTCGCATTTGTTGATTAAAACTCTTTAAAAGGTAGTGATGGTTGTTTACTTGTGTTTATTTGAGGTGTTTAATGTGTTTACGAGTATTGTTGCAGGTTCAAAAATGGAGATCTCTGTGTTTACGATCGAGCATGATGAAGAAGACGACGCTTCGGTGTTTACGACTCGGGTTTACGACCCGGGTATACGACTCGGGTTTACGACTCGGGTCAACGATTCGGTGTTTACGATCCGAGTCTACGATCAAATTCATCGTTTACGATCGGGCCGTGTGTTTAAATCTCGTGTTTACGATTGGGCTTATCGTTTACGATTGATTCCGATCGTAAACCCATTTCAAAAATCGTAAACTCACTTTATTGGATCGTAATCTCACATAAATGAGAATTAAAATCATAAACGCTTAATAATTTTAAGAATCTCATTAAAATGGAACATTTCTGAGTTTAATTTGATGGTGTTTGTGAGCGTTTGTTTAATTCAATTATTTTCCCTAAAAGTTCTAATTGAAATTGTGTGTCTTTCAAAAGTAAAATTTTATCTTCAATTGAACAACGTTAAGGGTTAATAATCATAATTGCTCGTTAATGATCAAAGCTGATGCATATGTCTTGTTTGTCTCAGATGGCAGGCAATGTTATAGATGAGGCTATAAAATTTGATCACGATCATTGCATTCCAGCCTATTTAGAAGATCCGCCAGAGCATCACATGGACCTATTCTATTCTCTGGTGGCAGGGATGAACGTTTGCAAGATCAATCATGCCCTGAGGACGAGTGTTCTGATAGACGAGCAGCTGGTCAGAGAGTTCTGGGGTACTGCTCGGGCTAGTGCTGACAAGACAAGAATTACAGCCACCATTCAGAATCGACAGATTGTTATACTGGAGGAAGACATTCGAAAAGGGCTTATTATCAACGATCGTGCTACTGATCCGGTTGATTACCCGAAAGAGGCTGTTCTGGCAGGAGCCCAATCCATGGGATATGAAGGCAAATTCCCGCCTATCTACAAGAAGCAACTGCCGCATTACTGGAGATGCCTTGCCCACTTTATGCAGAAATCCTTTCTGGGCAAGAGAACGAGCTTCGATCAGCTTAACAAGATCCACGGGACTGCACTTGTCGCATTGGCCCTTGACTGGAATTTCAACTTCTCAAGAATGATGTTGCTGGATTGGATAGGCAATGCCGACTTAAGTGCACGTGAGCAGTTTCTCATGACACCAAGGTTTGTGCAAATGGTGGTCATGGAGAAATACCCGATGATTGAGGAGAGGATTGAGAAGCTAGATGTGAAGGTGATGGATATTGGGGTATTTGGCCTGCAAACCCAAGATAGACCAGGTAAGAAAAATTTTCAAGGAAGACTGGAGTGGACTAAGAGGGGTGCGTTCCCAGAGGTTGCAAGGGAACAAGTGATGGATGATTCTGAACCAGAAGCTGCAGTGCCAAATGTTAATGCATCCGTTGCAGAAGACCAAGACTTAACAGCAACTCCGGCTGTTAATGTACAAGAAGAAGATGCAATCATACCCTCCGATGAAGAGAATGTAATGGATGACATTCTCGCTGGCCAGGAGATTACTGATGATGATATCTATGGGAATCTGGGGCCCCTTAACCTTAAAAGGTCAAGGGATGACATGATCGGATCGTCAGGCAGTGATACAACCCCTCCTGAGCTGAATCTGGATGCTGAAGATGTTCTTGTAGAACCAATTCCAGCACGTGAACCTTCACCTAGAAAGAGGTCAGATCCAAGAAGCATCAGATTCAAGCTATCAAAGACCAGCTCAAGCATTTTGTTAGTACATCCAGCTGGGCCCAGTTCTGAGGGTCCCAGTACTCAAGAAGAAACAGCTGCTGAAACTGTTCAAGATCAACCTGCTCCTGCTCAGACTGATTCATCACTTCTGAACCGAACATAGCCCAGTTCGGGAAGAAAGTCAATTCATAGAGGTTGATCACACATTCGTTGTTCCAAGCCCAGTGAAAGTGAGCGCTGCACCTGTAATAACTCAGCCTACAGCTGCTCCTAGCTTCAGGCCATTTCAAGCAGCGGAGCTTCCAATAAATATGAGGATAAGTGCTGATCCTCAGATCAATTTCCTGATCTCTCAAAACAGAATTAGAGAGAATGAGATCAAGGCTCTTCAAGCAGAAAACAAGTATATGAGAGAGAAGGAGGTGGCGGACAAAGACCGAATGAAATATCTGTACAACATGCTGGTGGACCTGAGGAAGAAGTTCGATGAATTGAAGGATGTTGTGGGTCCAACTCCTCAGGTGCCCCAGGTCAAGGTTCGTCACAGGGGGTGCAAGCTGCAGATGCTATGGAGACAGATGAAGGAGATGAGAACTTTGATATGCCTGATTACGCCCGCTGTGGCAGAATCATCTCCAAGGCACCAAGATGCCACGAAAACTGGTTCAGGGAGTTCTTCCAGGGACCAGCCCCCACTCAATACACCATTGATGTGGGTGAGAGCTCAATTGACAAACGTGGGAGTCGTGAGACCATCTTGTGTTGGCATTATGACAACGAGAAGAAACTCTTTGCCGTGATCCATGACGGCTACAGTCCTGTGGAGTATTATCAAACGCGTGGTCAATTCCACTCCTGGACTGAGCCTGAGATCAGAAGCCTTTTGAGAGCTCCCTTCATAAACAGATGGGATGGACCTGAAGGAAATCTTATCCGCAACAACCTGCTGAGCCATCAAGAAAACAACTTTGCAGATTTTGAGTTGAAAGCGGTCAGATGGATAGAGACAGGGACTGACCCAGTGACAGGGCAGCCCATTGGTGAAGCTAGGAGGCCACCCACTAAGCGTACAAGAGTCATTAACATGTTGGACGAGATCGAAGATGGCACTCTGGTCAGAAATTTTGATTGCTGGTGTTACGATCCGACAACTCATGAAGTGGTGGTGCTCTGCAAGCCGATGAGGCAATTCCGATTCTATGATCCTGTGGACTTGCTAAGATTTGGAGAGCGAGACATCAAGCTCCTAGCCACCCAAACCATACTTGGAGATGAAAACGACATGGAGAATGCTATAAGGGTTGGTATCTTTGATGGAACTGCAAAGCGGATCGTAGAGAACGGATGGTGGTTCAACAACGTACAAAGCTCATTCAGGTTTGATCTGCTGCTGCCGTAAGTGGATCTAATGATTCATGCCTAGGGGAAGATTGTAGGGCTATATTTATGTAAGGCATGAACATTAGTGTTGGGCTTAGTTTATCTTTGTTTTGGGCTTGTTATTTTCTAGTTAGTGGGCTTATATAATGTTTATGATTGGGCCATGTGGGCTACTATGGTTTACGATTTGTTATAATGAGGTAGTATATAAACCTCACTTGTTTATGATTGAAGAAAGGCTTTTCAATACAAATTCACTGTTTACGATTTCTTGGTTGCTACAAGTTTACGATCAGCTTCAATAGTAGTGTTTATTCATTCAAGACTTCATCTTTCTCATAGATCTAGTCTCTTCTACTACTATTCCTCTTGAATCGATCTTATACGAGGATTCCGCACTCGTGTTTGATTAGATATCGTGTGTTTGGGAGATTTCCGGACCTACAGACTGTTCACTTGATTGACATTGCCTGTTTGTTTTGCTAAGCCTTCTCCCAGCAATCTTCCTCTCTCTGTATTCCCTATACTTCTTTTGTTTGTTGGTCAAAGCCTTTGGCAACTCACTGGGTGAGGTGTAGGTCTGATCAACACTAGTCACTGGTGAGATTCTAGCATTAAGTTTTGAAAATTTGTTTGACTGGCTAGATCTCTCACTGTGAAATGCAACAGAGGCATTTCCACTTGAACTAGAGGGAATTTCCGGTTGAGAGTTGTGCTTGTTTTTCACAAAATTTTCTCTAGAGGTGGTCTTGCCTCTAGATGGGTTTCTCCTTCCTTGACCTTCAAAATGGTCATACTCATCAGTGAACTGAACCCTGGGTCGTTGTCTAGGTGCAGTAACTGATCTGAGTGTTTTGGAGATTTCCGGTTGAACTTCTCTTCCGGTTGAAAATTTTTCCGGTTGAAGTTCAGCCGGAACCCTGTTTGATTTTAAGACTGAAAAACTTCCATTTTTGTTGTTCCCAATTAAAATTTTGTTTGACTCAGTATCAAAATACTTCATTGTGTTACTTCTTACAGGTGAGATTCTACCTGTAGATCTTTTCTGAGTAAAAACAATTCTGGGTTTTGACAAATTTTGACCTTTGCTTAATGGATTGAATTTGCAGGTTGCAGCCATGTGTCCTTTTTCACCACAGAAAACACATTCAAACATTTTTCTTTGGTAAGAATCTGTGTCTTTGGTTATTTGGTCATTAGTGACCTGATGGTAAATAAGTTTACCCATTCTTTCAGTTTCAGTTGATTTTGACTGCTCAGGTAGTTTACCTCCAACTTTTGAGTCCTTGGGCTCATAAATAGTTGGTGGTGGAAAAGCAACTTTTGGTTTTAAAACCTTGGATTGGTCAACAGATGCTGATGTGCTAGCATCTTTGACTTCACAGTTTGATGATGATTCAACAGATTTTGATTCAGAAGGTGAAGATGCAGTGCTATCAACAATTAGACTCACACTGCACTCCTTCTGAAGTGCCTGGATTGGAGCAATAACAGGTGAGTATTCCTTGGGTGGTTCAACATTGTTGTACCCAATACCTGTTTTCCCATGCATTGCCCCATTCCAAAGTTTCTCAGCTTTCTTGTTAGCTGTTTGGAATTTGTCACAGGTGAACAAGGCATCTTTTAGCTTAATTTCAAGAACATCATTTTCTGCTTTTGCATCTTTTGTTTCTTGTCTTGAAATAGTTAGCTTGTTCAACAAGTCCTCTAATTGTGTTTCCAAAATGGAGTTAGTTTGCTTCAAAACATCAAATTCTTTGTTTAAATTTTCAATTTTGGTGATGTATGCAGTTTCAGTTTTCTTAAAGCAATTCTTTAACTCATTCAAGTTGGAAACTTCATCAATCAGATCAGTGTTGTGTTTTCTGTATTTTGCCACTTGTTCTATGCAGGCAGGGCTGCACAGATTTTCCAAAACATTTTCAGGAATTTCATTTACCTGTTCAGTTGAATCTTCTTTAGCCATCAAAGCATGGTTGATTGGCTCAAACTCAGTGACAAAGTCATCCCACTCATAGCATTCAGTCTGGTTAGCTACAGCTGCCACCACATTTTGATTTCCAAGTGGTTTTGGTTGAGTTGGCTGTTGGTTGCTGTTGTTGTTGTTTTGTTGACTGCTGCTGTTGTTGCTTCCATGGTTTGATCTCTGTTGGACATTGTTGTTATTGTTCTGTCCATCTCTCCTTGGCTGCTTGCATTCCCTGGCAAAATGGCCAAGTTGGTGACAGTTATAACATTTAGCTTTAGATTTATCCAACCCAATTGATGATCCCTTTGACCCTTTATAAGTTCTTCCAGTTCTTTTATAAAATCTTTGGGCCCTTACAGAAACCATAGCCAATTGAGTTAAAATGTCCATCTCTTCTAGATCATCTGCCCCTATGCATTCCAAGTCTTCACGTGTGAAGCCTTGAGATGAGTCAGTTGCCACATAGGCAGAGTGAGAGTTGTCAAACAGTGTTGAAGAACTCTCTGAGCCTCTAGGTGACTCAATGAAACTGACTGAGGGTGAGTGATATTGAGATGAATTTGAGATCTTTTGAAAATCAGTTGTAACCAAAGCAGTGGTTTGCAACTGTGGTGATGCTTCAGGAAAGCTGTTCTGCTTAAAATTAAGCTCCATTTCATAAGCACTAAGGATTCCATGGAGTTCACTTAGTTTAAGCTTTTTGAGATCTTTGCACTCCCTGATGCTGACTGTGTAGACAGTCCAAGCTGGAGGTAATGATCTCAGGAACTTTCTGTTGGCATCAGCCTGTTCAGTTTTTACTTCTACCTTTTGCAATTCATCAAGAAGTGAAACAAATCTAAGATACTGGTTGGTCATAGATTCACCAGTTTTGTAAGTAAAGTTTTCATATCTTTGTTTCAAAACATCTTTCTTGTTTTCCTTAACTTCACTAGACCCTTCATACATTTCACTGAGAGCAATCCACAAGCCATGTGCTGTCTTATATCCCTTGAACCCTACAAGTATAGAGTTGGGTAATGCAGCCTGGAGTGTCCAGTAGGCCTTGTGATCATATTCAAGTTCAGTGTAATCAGCTTCAACATATTTGTCTAGTGGTTTTGGTATTTGCACTTGGGCATCGTCAGCAGATTGAACAGTTGGATTGTAAGGACCTACAGTCAACCTGTTCCAAATGCGTCTGTCTAGGCTTCTAACAAAACCTTCCATCCTGAGTTTCCAAGTATCAAAGTCATCAGGAGTGAAAATTGGTGGTTTGTTAGAGCTACCATTAAGTGAACCAAGAGTTAAATCAGTCATTGTGAAAAACAGTTTTGTAAAACAGAAAAAGGCTTAAAGAAATCAAGTAAGCAAGTAAAGTATCAGCTTTGAAGCACTGGAAGTCTTCAAAGTAGAGAGCCAATGGCTCTGATACCAATTGTAGGATCGATATAAGTCAGAGTTAAACTTAAACAATTCCCTTTACTTGCAAATATAACCTTGCGGAATTAAGTTATATTTTACTTTTCTTAAGCAATGTTGAATTCTTGTATAATGTAAATGCTTGATTTGCAGAATAGTAGTAACAACAAAGTATCAAATACTCGGCACTATTTGCATTAACTCAAAGCTACACTATTACAAGTGATAACCACGACTGTGTAAACTAAGAGATAACCAGCTATATATAGTGCAGATGAGATCAATCACAGCCATTGATCTCATGTGATCTAATCTAGATCGTACATTACAAAGTCAAATCTAAGCTACCAAAAGAATAAACTTCGACATTTGAAATGACTTGCGTGTTGACAGCAACAATCTACTTTTGGAGAGCGGCTTGGGCAGATGTAGAAGCATACGAGAAGCTTTTGCAGGATGGGACTGCTGAAAAGACATCTCAGGAAAAGTCAGGTTGAACTCATTATCTGATGGATAATCGAGTTCACCCGGAATATTCACTAAGTGACAAAACTGCTTCTTTCCGCTTGAACTTGTTGTTCCGCTTGAAGTTGTAGTTCCGCTTCAACTTCAGCCGGAATTGTCAAAACTGGAGTTCAACCGGAATTCTTCAAAATTGAAGTTCCTTACAAAATCTTTGATAAATCTCCTATAGATACCGGCATGTCCCAAGAATGCCATTATACCCTTAACATTTGTGGGAGGAGGTAAAGTTGAAATTACGTACTTTAATTTTGGCACGATCAACCTCAATCCCACGACTTGACACCACGTGTCCCAACATGATCCCCTCTTGAACCATAAGATGGCTCTTTTCCTAACTTAACACCAAATTAGTTTCTATGCATCGTTCTAAGACTCGGGTAGTTGGTTCAAACATGTCTCAAAAGATGTGCCAAATATTGAAAAATTTTCCATGAATATTTCGAGTGAATCCTCGACCATGTCTGAAAATATTTCCATCATACAGCTTTAAAAAGTGGCTGGGGCATTACATAACCCAAATGGCATTCTCCTAAATGCAGAAGTACCATAGGGGCATGTGAAAGTGGTCTTTTGTTGGTCATCGGGGTGAATAGCAATTTGGTTGTACCCCGAGTAACCGTCTAGAAAACAATAAAACTTTTAACCAGGCATTTTTCAATGATTTTTAATGAAAGGTAGAGGAAAATGGTCTTTGAAAGTTGCAGAATTTTACTTTCTATAATCTATGCAAATCCGTCACCCGGTTACCGGTCGGGTGGTGATTTCCTCACCTTTCTCATTCCTAACTATTTGAATACTTGCTATTTTTTGGAATCGTCTGTGCTGGACTTACCCATGTGCTATCTAAAATCGGGTAAATGATACCCGCGTCCAGCCACTTCAATACCCCCTTCTTCACAACTTCCCGCATGTTTGGATTGAGTCTTCGTTGCGCATCCCTCGCTGGTTTTGCACCTTCTTTAGTGATGATCTTGTGCATTACTATCGACGGGCTAATTCCTTTCAAATCTGCAATCGTCCATCCAATCGCTGCCCTATGCTTCACCAAAACTTCCATCAACGCTTCTTCCCACTCCTTCATTAAACCTGCATAACAGGAAGAGTATTATTTTCACCAACAAAACCGTATTTTAAATGTTTTGGCAATTATTTTAATTTTAAATATGGTGGTGTTTCAAGGGAAAGTTTGAGTTGTGAATTTATGTGCTTCGGTAAACTCTTCACTTAATCAGACCAAGGTGGTTTCTGCTCCCTCATTGCCATCAACTCCTGACTCTCATCTTCAGCTTCTAGCCCCTTGACCAAAACTGCATAGTTCCTACCAAACAAAGCACATTCCTTGGGGCTCCCGTCCTCCTCATTACAAGCAAAAAATGGAGGCACTAGACCATTGACAATGTTTGCCCGAAAGCATGCATCATCTTCCCGAGGGTTAGATACATTCCCAAAATCACTTAACCTTATTTTCTGGTTCCTAAATGTCATGTCAACAGTACTCAACCTAGAATCAATTTGTGAATGACTCGTAGCTAGAAAAGGTTGGTGGTACAAGGTTTTTGGTCGTCATGGGAAGTAGACAAAGAGTTACATGATAGTGCTAGTCCGAAGTAAAGACGAACTGCCAGTTCGGGTGCACACAAACTTGTCCGAACTGGCAGTTCGGCTGATTGTGTGATTGCGCTTTAATGTTCAACTATAAATAGGTTGTCTTGTATAGAGATTAAGGACTTCTGGTGAAATCTTCTATGAGTGTTTTACTGTGTAATCTCTCTATGCTTAATACAAGTCTTTTGTATTTACTCTTTGTGTTCAATGTTTAACATGGATTTCGATACGTCCGAGTAGACGATCCACCGCTCATGCAACTTCAAGCGGTATCAAAGCATCCAGTTCATTCTATTGGTCGAAAATCTGTGTTTTTCGGCTTTTCATGTTAAAAAGTTGGGGTTTTTGAAAATTCTACTCATTTTTGTGTTCGTTTGATCATCTCAAGTGTGCTTTTCGTGAAAAATCTTCTACTAATTCATTCCTAATGAGTTTTTCTATCTCTCTGTTGAAACTTTCGTTCGAAAACACTGAAAATCGTGAAATTTGAGTCAAGAATGGTTCAGTTCGGGTGAGATCTGAGTTTTCGAAATATCAACTGTGACAACTGCCAAATTCCCAGGTTAACCCCGTAAATCACCTGTCAAGTCTTTGTTAAGGTGTACTAGTCTTTTCGTATCAAATGTATTGTCACGTGCACTACCGAGCCAGTCATGACACTTTGGTTGATCACCAATCCGATATAAGTAGACCAACGATTCTATATTGTTATGACAATTCATGATTATTTGTGATTATGTGTAATTTAGATAAATTAGATATGTGTCATAATATGTGATGCATTTAGAATACCGTAAATCCCATACTATTTGTTAGTTGCAAAAACCGAGGCATAAACCTTCCTATGTCTTCCTAGTCCATTCCCTAGGCCAACAAGACTTGGGCCAAGCCTTGTTCTCCCCCACTCCTTCATATGGGTCAAAATTTCAAGGCCTTGGGCCTTACTTGCTCACCAAGTTTGCACAAGAAAGGAAAGGGAGCCAATTTAGGAAAGGATTGCAATCAAGCCAACCCTAATCCTCCCTCCCCCTCTCATTCATGACATTCACACTCTTTCTCCCTCTCTTTCACGAAATCAGCCCCGTCCCCTCTCCTCTCTCTCTTTTCGAAAATCCCTAGCCACCATACTCCTCTCTTTGAAGTTCTACCAAGTGGATACAAGGTTAGCATCTTGGTTTTCTTCTTCATAGTTTCGTGTTTAATTAGTTGTTCTGGGGTATATATGAAATTGATCTATTATGGAAAATTCTTATTTTTAATTTGGAGAGGATGAGGTTGTTGTAAGAACTTTATAAGGTTGGCGGCAACTCAAACACAGCATCCTTTACTTTTGTGCTCATATTGTATATCTTTCACTTTGCTTGTATCTTGTACTTGGACAATTATCTTAATGTTTATATTAATCACTCAAGTATTTGATGTTTTGTATGTCATGTTTAATGTCTTAACTTGTGTTGATGATTGATATTGGAGAAATTGCCTTTGTACATTTCATTTGTAGTGTGAATGTCTGATTCCAAGTTTTGTGTCATTTCATGATAACTTGCTTGGCAAATGTTAATAATTGAATGTGTCTTTGTAATAACACCCCTTAATGATTCAATAATGACAATTGACATTTCCGGAGCGTACTTAGTGATTTCTGAACTTTCTTGGTGACCTGGGATTAACTCTTAGCGATCTGGAGTTGTGCTTGGCGACTTGGGCTTTGCCCTTGGCGACCTCACCAGCCTGGCGACCTCACCAAAATGGTCTTGGCGATCTGGGTTTGGTGACCTCGCCAACCCTTGGCGACCTCACCAAGGTTGGCGACCTCACCAAGCCTTGGCAAGGTCACCAACCAAGCCTTGGCGACTTCACAATGCTCTTGGCGACTTCAGTGTTGTTCTTGGCGATCTCGTCAGTCTGATGTCATAAATTTCACTAACTTCAATTACATTCTCTTGATTTCAGTGCAATCATGACATGTGCTCTCTCTAGTATAAATAGCCACACTAGAATAACCCTAAATAACACTCTGGACGGCTGTTTGAAGATAGAGAGCACTTGTGTGTGAAAACCCTCAAGTTCTTGAGTTTCAGAGGCGAAATCTAAGGATTTCAACAAGCAAACACTATGATTTGATCATGGATTCATGATTTCCGCACTTGAATCTGTGTATTGGATGAGTAAAAGCTCAAATTTGGTCCTGACAAATGGTATCAGAGCCATTATTCTTCATGTTCTTGAGTTTTCTTAAAAACTTGAAGAATCACTCATTTAAGTCATCAAATCTAGTTGTTTGTATGATTCCTTGAACCATTTTGAACGAAATTTCACAAGGAATCTGTTGGAATGCTTAGATTTCATCAATAATCACAATAAATGGGTCAATTTTAGAGATTTCCAGATTTATGCGAACACAGAGCATACGTGATGTGCGTTTCTTTTGAAAAATAAAGCCCATCTTCCACTGATTTTGAGTCAAAATTGAACATACATATATGTTAGACTCATGATTTAGGGGTGATAGCAACTTGAATCACTCAAAAACATCAAGTATTGAAGATTTTAGAGCAAAACTTGTGTTCTTGGAAGTTTTTCATAAGAATCACTATTTGATCCGATTTCACATAGATTAAGTAGTTTTTGGAGTTTGTTGTAGTTCAACAAATCTGTTCCTAAACAATTTCCTAAGCTATTGGTGCAATAAAACTTGATTTCGTGAAATTTGATTTTGACCTAGGTGATTATGCTCAAGAACATGGCTGGAAAATTTTCTAAGTCTTGAAAATTTGAAAATTTCAAATTTGACTTTATTGCTTGATTGATTCAAACTAAATAAGCTTCAAGATGTTTTTTTTTTGTAGGTTCTGAGCAATTAACCTCAATCTTAGCATCCGTTGAACCAATTTCTGAGATCTCGACCCGTTTGACCCATTAAGCTCTTTTGTGAAGAAACATAACTTGTTTCACCATGTCTGACTTTAACTCTGGAAATCAAATGTTCCAAGCGAATAACATGCCTCCAAAACAACTATGGGTTGCAACATGGATCAGAAGTCAACCACCGGAGGAGCTCAATCTTGGGAATCGATTGGTTTCGTGGCAATGCAAGAAGCAGTCAACCATGTCTACTTCACCTGCTGAAGCGGAATACATTGCAGCTGCCTCCTGCTGTTCTCAAGTCCTCTGGATCCAGAATCAGCTTCTGGACTACGGTTTGAATTTCATGTCCACCCCTATTAACATAGATAATACTGCTACCATGTTCATTGTTAAGAACCTTGTTCAGCACTCTAAGACCAAACACATAGAGATTAGGCATCACTTTATTAGGGACTGTCATGAGAAAAAGCTTATTACCTTAGTTCATGTTTCCTCTGAAAATCAACTTGCAGATCTATTCACCAAGGGATTTGATGTTTCTAGGTTTAACTTCCTAGTACAATCAGTAGGATTGATTAACTTTGAGTAAGCTATTCTTTAGGTTCCTTTAGAATAAGTGCCTTAGTCTTGAGTTGTGTCGTTTTAGAGGTATTGTCTTTGTTTGCCTTATGAACTTTAAATAATCTGATCTTGAAAATGCAAAAAGATTTTACCTTGTTTTCTATTTTTTCAGATCCCAACATGAAAAACCAAAAAGATTTTGTCTTTGAAAAATTTGTCTGAAAACACAAAAAGATTTGAACTTTAGTTTCTTTGAGTCTTCTTAAGTTTCTGGTCATTTTTTTCTTGACCATCAATAAAACATTTCATTAAGTGTTAATCAAACCTTCAGAAAATACCAAAAATATTTTTCTTGTTTTATTTTGGGTCTTTGTGTCAGTCGGTCCGGCCTAAACCGACTCACGGTTGAAAAATTAGAGAAAATCACAAAAAAAATCAAAAATAAATAAAAATCACTAAAAATACAATCGGGTCATTTCAAACAACTTTTGTGAAGACACTTGTTGAATACATGATGACAAAGTCAAAATCTTGAATTTTTAGTGATGCTTCAATAAATACTGAAAAATTGAAGAAAATTCCAAAAATTTGCATAAATAAATAAAAATCATGTAAATTAGAATCGAGTAATACCCAACAACTTTTGTAAAGGAACTTGATGGGTACTTGAGTCTAAGCACGAGATCTTTGCAATTTTGCAATGCTTAAAATAATCTTTGAAAAAGAAAACCAGAAAATTTTGGTTTTGGTTGGGCAGACTATGAGGAACATGATATAATTCTGGACTTGTGATCTGACCATAGGATATGATCCAATCGATCAGTAATTCTATCAGTCGATGTGTCGGTAGGCTCAGCAAAATAAGAATTAGGCAAATCATGTGATTAAACTCTTAAAACCATGAAATTGTGGACTTTAAGTCAAAAAAGTTAGCAAAATCCTTTAAATTTGCTTAAGTCTGTGCTAAGTAAGTTAACCAACACACTCGAGTATTTCTTTTGCGGAAAGTGCTGATTTCAAACCATACAATAAGTGTGAAATATCACACATTCATCAAATTAGTGTGAATCATCACACAATCATCAATAAGTGAGAAGTATCTCGCATCCATCCATTGACCGTGACACATCTGCTGAGGAAACTCTGACCTTGTGCTCACGCGTCCCGATATTATCATTGAAAACATTTTGTGACACATCTGCTGAGGAAACTCTGACCTTGTGTTCACGCGAATCAAAAATACACATCCATCTTGAAATCAGTACTTCCCTCTAAAGAAATAGGGGGAAGAAATTCCATATGTGTGTTGTGCATGACTGAAGTGCTAAATAGACAAAGCTAGGATAACTGTTTGACTTTGTGGAATAAGAACTCAACACAACTGTCATTAAACCGAACTAAAACATGATAAATGACATCACAGTGATTTTACTGAAAACTGCCTTGCTAGAGTTTAAGTGGATAACAATACCGATAATCTGACTTAGGTTACTGAATTTGTGAGGTGATTTGACTTGTAAGTGTCTGTGATCACGTAAATGACCGGTTTGATTCCTAACATAGTCCAACCATTACCAAGCAAAAATATGCAAAATTTAAGCAAATAACTGGAAATTGCCAGAAAATAAGGCTTTAACGGTGCAAATGAAAGCACTACGCTTTAATATAACCAAATTTGTCATAAAACATGAATTTGGGTGCTTTGTTCTTAAAAACATCAAGTTTGGGAGAAATTTGTCAAATTTGAGGTCCATTTGCAATCTAAGTCAAAATCAACCGTTTTGGTAAGTTTGGGCTGGCCTGACTCAAGTTAATTTGATTTAATAGGATTTTGGTCAAGTGTGTGAATTTTTAAATTTTCTGAGTCAAAATGGTGTTTTTTTTAACATGTTATGCACTTAGAAAATTCATTAATTCCCAAATTGCCCTTAATGAGTTCATTTAAGTTTTTGCAATTCACTGAGCTCACAATTGAGTATTTTTTTTGTGTTTTTGCTACGGGTGTTCTCATTTTGGTTGAAAATTGATCCTAAATCAGAAAAAATTTCATAAATTAACTTGCTGTCAAAATTTGTTATATTTTTCCCTTTGCTGTTGGCGATCTCGCTAAAGGCAAATTTGCCTTCGCGATCTCGGGGTTGAGAGGATTTTGACTTGGCGACTTCGCCTCTCTCTTAACCTTTGGCGATCTCATAAAGACCAAGACTTGGTCTTGGCGATTTCGCCTAAACCTTGGCGATCTCGAGCTCCTCGAGTGTTCCTTTGGCAATGTCGAATAAAACAAAAGGGTTTGGTGATCGGTTTAAGTCCCAAATAAGACAATTTTGGGTTGTATCTCATCACTTAGATCAAACAATAGCATTTTTGACAAAAGATGTCTGTTTGACCTATTTGGACTTTAATCGGTCTAAACTCATTCTAATAGGAGTCAAATGACTCAAATAACTTGATAAATGGATTCTCTAACATAAAGTGGTAACATTTGTTGCTTTTGTGTTGTTTTAAGAATAAGACTGACCAAAGTGACAACACAGAAGCTATTTTTTTACCATTTTTGACTGATTCCATCTTTCAATTGAATTTCACTGGATATGTTTCTTTAAATAATAGAATTAAGTCAAGTTCTGGACTTTAACCTGTCTAACATAGATTTGAACTCAATGTAGGTTAAATCTGCTGTGGTTGACTAGTCTTAACTTGATTTTTGACAATTGCATGCATAGTTGACTTTTTAGGTTAAACCTGGTGAAATTCTCTCATGTTTAATGAATTTGACCCTATTTAGGCTGTGTGTGGCTACCAATCAATTGCTTAACAAATTTTGTCTAATTTAATAACAGATTTCTGTCAAGAAACATTCCATGACATTCTTG
>JBCNJP010000007.1:53346828-53379894 GCA_039602395.1 Deinandra increscens subsp. villosa | reverse complement strand
GCGTTGCTGTGGCGTGTACGGTGAACTGAACTGTCGTGTAATGCCTTTCAAATTGCAAAAAGCATCAAATGTTTGATTCTTGAACTCCGTCCCGTTATCTGATCTGATTATCCTGACCCGCTCTCTGCTGGCGTTTTCAATGCGAGTAACGAAATTCTTCAATATCTCAGCTGTCTCAGATTTTTCTCTCAGGAAGAACACCCACGAGTATCTGGAGTAGTCGTCAGTAACAACGAGACAATAAGACTTTCCCCCTAAGCTCATGATGTTCACTAGCCCGAAGAGATCAAGATAGAGTTGCTAAAGAATTGCCGTTGTTCTACCAGGTGGCTTCGGCTTATGAGACATTTTGTGCTGTTTTCCTTTGGAACACGCAACACAGTTATCGACATGGATGAATTCTTTCTCCGGTAGCCCAATAATGTGTTTTCCTCTTACGAGTCGATTCATGTTCCTAAAGTTGACGTGACCCATTCGCCGGTGCCATATGGTTGAGTCTTCTTCCGATGCCTTTACTAGAAAACAAGCGATTGAATTTGCAGGTTTTGCTCCCGCCATATCCAAAGCATACAAGTTTCCTCTTCGATGTGCTCGAAACAAGATCTGATATTCAGGTATCTTGAGACCATGCTTCAGAATTAGACACTCGCGATCATTAAGCACCATTGGCATTTGGTTATCGCAGATTTACGACACACTGAGTAGGTTGAACTTCAGATTCGATACCAGGTTAACCTTGTCAAATGAAATTTCTCCGTTTGTTAAGAGACCGTTTCCTATTATTCTTCCGCCATACACATCTCCCCCAAAGGAAATAGAACTACCGTTAGATATTGTTTTGACATCATACAGCAAGTCCTTGTTCTCTTTCATGTGCCTGGAGCACCCGCTGTCCATGTACCATGTGTTTACAGCTTTGTACATCCCTCATCAGGGATGGTTTCGCGTTGGAGTTCTACAAGCCTCTTACTTGCCTCAGATTCAACTTCAGATGAGCTCACCTCAGTAACAGTTCCATTGTCTTGAGCATTGTCTTCAGTCTGATCATCAATTCCAGCCATTAAGCAGAAGTTAGTTGGAAAGAGAGGGTCAATTGTGTTAGACACGTCTATCTCTCCATCATTTTCCTTCACTACAAGAGCATAGTTGGTTTGTCTAGAAGACGGATTCTGAGAAGAGGAGGTCCAGTTATAGTTTGAGTCTTCAAGCGATACCAAAACTTTGTTGCTTTCATCCGATCTTTGTGGTTGTTGAGAAGATGACGATCCTCGTTGAGAGACATTTGAGCTAGTGCCCTGTGGCTTCTGGAATGAAGAGCTGCCTTGTTTTTGATAAGATTGGGTAACACCACCACCCTGCTTTTGATGAGTTTGGTTACTTCCACCAGAATTGGATTGCCCGTTCCACGTCCTTGGCTTAGGACATTCACGTGCAAAGTGACCCATTTCTTGACAGTTGTAACATTCCACTTTTGACTTGTCGAAGCCGATGTTGGTGTTTGAGGGAGCTTGAAAAAGCTTTCTTCTAGTCTTCTTGAAGAACTTTCGAGTTCGGGTAGCTATCATACCCATTTGCCATTTGATGTCGATCTCTTCGAGATCATCAGCAGAAACTTGGTAAAGGTCTTCTTGACAGACGGTCAAGGACTCAAGACTTCCGGACATCTGAGAATTCATGCAAGCCAGAAAAGCGTTGCACAAGTCGGAATCCATGCTTATGTTTGGTTGAGATGCAGGAGATGATTGCTGAACGAAGTAACCAGATGGAGATTGTTGCATAAAAGTCACATTTGGAGTCTGACAGGTGACGGGAGCAATGATAGCTTCAGTTGGAGGAGCAGCTGGAACAGAAGTAGTGACAGGTGGGCTTTGACTTGCAGGAACAGAGAATTGGAACTCATCATCTAGGTCTGGAGCAATGAACGCAGCATTGGGAGCAATTGAAGAACTCCTAACAGTCACAACACCCATGAGTGACTTTCCGTTGCGCTCAACGGCTCGAACTTCATACTCACGAACCTAGTCGATCATATCCATATAATCGGCAGTAGAAAGATCATTACTGTCGATCAAGTAAGTCACATATGAAGCGAACTCTTGAGGAAAGGAGTGAAGGACCTTCTTGATGATGGCACTATTTTCAGGTCGGATGTTCTTTGTCGTCATCTCAGTGATTATGCGGCATAATCGATTAACATGTGTTTCAAATGATTCGTCTTGCTTATGAGATAACGTGTTGAACGCCAACTTGATCTTATCCAATCTTCTTTCCTTAGTAGCCCTGTTGCCCTCATATTTCTTTTCCAACCCTTCCCAGATTTCTTGAGCCGATGTGGCAGAACGAAATTGGTATTGCAACTCATCATTGATAGCCATCTTAATGCACCCAAGTGCACGCATGTCAGTTTTCAATTGAACCTTTTCAGCAGCATCCAACTTGTTTCTTGGTTTGGTAATCACCTTCTTAGGTGGAAGATCAACACCAGCGGCAACAGCAGCTGCAGTGCCATCAATGGTAGCCTCTTCCACTTCAAACACAGCAGGACCTTCGACTACAGAAGTCAACAGGTCAAAGTCAACGAACTCCAAGTAAGATAGGAATTTTGCCTTCCAATTATCGAAGTCACTTGCCCCCATGAGTTTAGGAGGCCTATTGTTGCCTTGTGTGGCAGGAGTGAAGTGATCCAACATGTTGAAATGATCAACACTTGTCAATTTCGAGACAAATAAGCTAACGGGTCAAACGAGTCGAAATCGGTTCACTTGCTTGCAAAGTTGTAAATTGCTTGAAAATACCCAAATCCTACAAGACCAACAATAATAAACATCATTAGTCATTCGTAAATGAGATTTCAGCAAAACATTTGGAAAGTCAAATTTTTAGACTTAGCCAAATTTTGAACAGCTTGTTCTTGAGCAAATTCAAACTCAAAAATCAATGTTGACAAAATCAATGTTTAAGATCAAAAATAGTTTCGAAATTCATGTAGGAATACTTTACTCAACTGTCACGAACTCCAAAAATCACTCTAAATGGCCCAAATCGATGGAATAGTGAGTTTATGTGAAGAACACCAAAAATCACCACTTTTAGCCTCTAAAATCTTCAATACTTGATGTTTTTGAGAGAAATCAGTGGCTATAGATTCGGTTTTAGTAGTATTAAACTCACCATTTATCAAATTTAACAGATAATCAACAGAAAAACAAGATTGAAAATTTTTCTCAAGAACAGGACTTAACAAAAAAAAGCGATGTTCATGGCTGATATCCAAAAATCAAACTATTTAGCTTGAGATATTTAGAAATCTGAGTATGGAATTGAGTTTATTGAGTGATTTCTACCAAGAATCAACTCAAACAACTAGCAAATCCATCCAAAATCGACAACTCACATGAGATTTTCTCCATTTTGAGAAAACCTTCAAAAATGTAGAACAAGGCTCTGATACCAATTGTCAGGACCAGATTTGAGCAACATGTTCTCATATGATTCATCACACAAGTGCGGAAATCATGTGTGATGGTCGATTGCAGATGAATCGGCATCAATGCTCACCCATTGATGATTCCTAAAGCTCAAGAACACACACTAACACCAAGAAAACACACACAAAAGCTCTCTGTAGGAAAATACTCCTTCAAGCGTTACCAATAGGGTTTTCTCATAGATATTTATACTACTAGAGAGCCTGGGACAAAAAGAATGTCTGACACAACACAATCATTACCTAGAATTCAGCAAAATATTCTATTTGGAGAACAAGTTCGCTAAGACTTAAATCAAGTTCGCTAGCACTTAACAAGTTCGCTAACAAGTACGCTAGGTGGCAACAAGTCCGCTAACAAGTATGCTAAGCATTATCAAGTTCGCTAACAAGTACGCTAAGTAGCAACAAGTCCGCTAACAAGTACGCTAAGCATTATCAAGTTCGCTAACATGAACAAGTAAGCTAACAAGTTCGTTAAGAGCAAATCAAGTACGCTAGGAACAAGACAAGTCCGCTAAGTAAACAAGTTCGCTAGGAATAAACAAGTCCACTAAGATAAACAATCAAACAAGTACACTAAGTGTAAGTCAAGTCCGCTAAGAACATAAGTCACAAGTCCGCTAAGAAGTATAACAAGTGCGCTAACATATAAACAAAGTTTACCAAATACATATCAAAAGACAATTACAAAATAAAGTATCAATTACAAGATAAGAAAACAATAAGTTTGTGTTGCTAACAAATAGGTTCTAACAATTATCATAGTTGGGTTACACGGTTTGAAGCAAATGTGAATACGAATGACATTAATATGTGGTTGGCATTTTCTGAACAATATGTCTTTCCTAAAGATGAGATTGGTGAGCCAATTCTTCAAAGAAAGCTTTCATCTGAACAAAAGAAAGTGTATCAAGCCGAAAAAAAGGCATATGGTACCTTAACAATGGCATTACCTAAAGAATTACTACATAAATTCTCGGGTAACTATACATCAAAGAGTTTGTGGGATGCATTGGAAAAGAGATGTGAAGGAAATGACCAATATAAGAAAAGTCGTCAGAAAGTTTTGAATTGGGAATTTGATAGTTTCAAGCATTATCAAAACGAATCAATTCCAAATTTGATTGCAAGATTCGCTCACTTAATGAGTGAAATACGTTTGGTGAATCTTACAAAAGAAGAAACTGATATGAAAGAGAAGATTTTGGAGGCTTTGCCTGAGAAATGGGAGAATTATGTGATGATGATCACTCATGATAAATAATATCCGAGGTTGTCATTTAAGATCTGATTCACAGATTACAAGCAAGGGATATGGAGTTAATGCTGAATAAGTCTCTTCCTGCACAAATTCAAAATCCTGTTATATATCATGGAGAAAATGATTTAACAATCAACGCTGTGAAATCTAATATTATTAGTTCCGCACCTCCTACAACATTCATTACAGGTAAATCTGAAACTCCTAGTTATTCTACTGGTTGTACTGTTTCTGTTCTTAGTTCTTCAACTCAAAATGCTCTGTCTGCTCAAGATGATTATAATGCATTAATGTCTGCATTGGTATCTTCATATTTTGGTGTTATTACTAGTTTGGCAAGTAACGCAGAATTGACCAATGAAGATTATGATCAAATCGATTATGATCATTTGGAAGAAATGGATCTCGAATGGCAATATGCTATGTTGGTTCAAATAATGAAGAAATTTTTCAATAGAACTGGCAAGAAGAGATTGAACCAGGATGGAAAAATTGGTCTGGACAAGTCAAAGGTTAAATGTTATAAGTGTATAGTATATGGACATTTTGCACGAGAATGTCCGAGTTCAACTGAAAATAAATTGAAGTCTGGTCAACATGCTCATTTGGTTATTCATTCACCAAATGAAGCTCACAAGGTTGAGAAGAGATTTGTATCTTTTGAGAAAAAACTGACAAATAATGTTTTGGCATCCAGATGAATTTGCCTAGAATGCAGATTCTGGAGCAAAACTGAAACATGCTCCATTTACTGTTGCATTGACTGCTCGTCATGATGATGATGATAGTATTCTGACTGATTCTGATTCCAATTCGACAATATCAATGATCAAAGATGTAAAGGTCGAAGAATCAAAAAGTCTTGAATGTGTAAGGTTGGGTAAGAAGAATGCAACTCTTGAAAAGGATTCTGAATTATTGTCTGAAGAAATTGTGATTCTAAAGAATGCATTGGAATAATTTCAAAAGAAATATTATGAATCCGTTCATGTTCATGAGGATGTTTTGAAAGAAAAGAATATACTGGCTGAAGAGTGTGAGAAACCCAAAGCTGAAGCATTAGATGCAGCACAAGATTTTGAAAATCTGTTTGAAAAGAGTTATTCGGTTCAACAAACATATGAAAAAGCTAATGCACTTGTTGTTGAATCAGCTGCTACAATTGAAAAACTTCTAAAACAAGATCTCTATACTTCAAGATGAAAATGTTCTTTTTCGAGATAAGAATGAAGTTTTGACAAAAGATGTTGAGATTTACAAGAAGAAACAAGAAAATGTACTTGAGGAATTGTTTGCTGAATGTGAGATCCGGAAGTTGCAAACGTACGAATATGATGATCTCAATGAAAAGTTCATCAAGTCACAAAAAGAAGTGTTTGATGCTCAACAGAAATCTCTGAATTGAAACTGGAAATTTTGAGGTTACAAAGGCAAGTGAAGAATTGTAATTTGTAGCCGACATTGCTGAATTTCTTGTACAAACAGGATCGAAGTGAGGATAGTTCTAAGAAGAATGATATTCACATGGTTCATCAACCAATGGATTTATCTGAAGTTACATCTGCTCCACTGGATCCTAAAGACGAATTGCATGATTATTCAAAGTTTGCCAGTCCAGCAAAGAAAAAGAAGACCAAAACTGAGAAAAAGCAAAAACCTTTGGGAGAAACTCCAAAGTTTAATTCCAAGTCTATTTTCTTGGAAAATGAACAGGTTTTTGATAAAGTTGTTTCAAGTACTTCGTTTGGAACTAAATAAGAAAAAGTTTTGGTTGAAAAGAACAAACTAAAAGACATCAAAGCAAAATTCACTAGAGATGCTAAGCGGAGAGAAGCCTCTGATTCTTCTTAAAGTTCATTAAAGACATCTGGTTATAAACATAAAGGTTTGGGTTATGAAGTCAAGGAAACACCAGTTCAAGCTCATAAGCCAGAAAAAGCTGCGAAAATTTCAGAAGTTAAAGTTCCAAAGAAATCACCTCCTCTGAAAGAAAAATCGTATTATTCTGGAAGGTCATCATCTTCAAGGAGTCCATCTCCTAGGTATGACTCTTCTGATGATTTCTTTGATAACCTTGCATTCTGAACATTCATCTGTTTTTTCAAATATCTTTTGAGAACGACTTTGTTATGCATATCGTCAACCTGGACATCTTGCTACTGAGTGTCCGACGGCTGCATATATCCACAACACTGCCAAATATGTGGATAACAATGGTCAAATTTTTTATAAACCATGGTTTCTAAAGGTCAAATCAACTCGTAAGCCGTCTTGGTCTAAACTAAGCATGCCAGTTGAAACTGATTCGTGTTCTGATAAAAATTCTAAATCTTTCAAAATATGGAAACCAAAGGTTGTTTCCGAGGCCAACAACGACTATGTGGAAGACACCAGGCGACCTGACGCTGTTGAATCGGGTCAATCCCAAAGCGACTAATGTGTTATTTGGTGTCCACGGGTATTTCAGGAAGACCTTTCGGTGATTGGAAAATTGCTGATTGTGAAATATCTGTGATAACTTAAATTGCATTTCCAAATCAACTTTGCTTTCAAAATGCTAAAATAGTCGTATTCGTATTGGTTGATCATTTCTGATTTGTTTTTCACTCCGTCTTATTTTGAGGGGGAGTTTGTTTTGAAAAATGCAAAAATATTGTGTTGTTTTTCAAATGGAAAAATGAAAATCTATAAATAGAGTTATCATTTTTCGGGGGGAGAACTTTGAAAAGACAAAAACATTTAAAAATGTAAAAAATCCAAAAACATTGAAAAATGAGAAATTGTATCCGACATGTTTGGGAAATGATGGTACATTGGCTGACGATGTCTGGCTCATGGATAAAATAGATGAAAAAGCCATAAGACCATTTGATCAATGTGTATGGTAGGCTCGGAAAATCCGAAAGTATACAAATGTGATATACACTAAATCTGATACTTGACCTAGTGGACAACATCTTGATGCGTATCTCAAGATAAGTCAAGAAAAAGATACATGAAAAATAAAATGAGAAGTCACTGTGTATACATGTGATCATTTTGCAAAGATTTAAACTTGTTTGATTTTCTTTATTTTGTCAAACAATCGGACTTTCTCTACGTATCGAAAGATCGACCTGATTGTTGTTCGTTTGACGTTCTGCTTTATTTTCTTTGGTGTTTCGTATAACTCATCGGACTTTCTCTGCGTGTGTGGGAGCACCGACCTGATTGTTGTTGGGTTATACAATTTCAACTTTTTTTATTTTCTTTTTTTGTTAAATCTGAGGCTATCTGCCTATCGAAAGATCGACCTCAAGTTAGACGATTTAACGGTCTTATTTCTTTTTGCATGGAACTCAGTTGACTATTTCATGTATACAATCATTATGTGATAAATCACATATGAAATCACAAAATGTGATAAGCAAAAACATATTTGAGTATGTCTGATAATGTGGGGTACACTGGTCAAAGCAAATCTATTCAATATCTTAACATATCCAGATGTTATGAGTATGATTATGCCTGAGTTTAATGTTGGACAAAAATATCTGCAATCGACATGGCTTATGTGTTACAATAATCGAAATTGAAGTGTTGTTTAGCATGTTATGTCCAATATGATCCCAAGTTGTTATCTTTCTCACAAAAGACAAAAATAGTGTCTGATTCTGTATTGCATTTACATTTCAAATAAGAAAATACCAAAAAGATTATAGGTGTGTTTTGATATAATGTTTTGAAAAATCAAAAAGATTTTACTTCTTATTTCTTTTCGATTGATCAACACAGAATACGAAATCAATTTCAAATTCAAAATATCTTTGAGCCTCGAAGAGACGTCTTGCGCCAAGATTACTTATGTTGGCAGGTTTCTAAATGGAAAGAGAACATCACAACTTCAAGTCTTTTGAAGATTATTGATGAAGAGATTACCCACGATGCAATATCAAGTATTCAAGATTGAACTCATCGTCGAGTCGAGGAAGAGTTTGATTGAAGATACAAGATATAAGTTTTAAAGTGGAAATTGATACTGCACATGCCGAGGGGGAGTTTGTTGATACATAGTTCTTGATCGTCAGGTGAAGTATCGAGTACAAGACAAAGACATGCTAGCTTGCTGGTGTCCAAACTCTTGGCGAACTACAAGTTCAGACACGTCCGAACATGTCCGAACCTGAGGTTCAGCAGGTCGAGTTTAGCTGTAGTATAAATAGATTGTCTCATGTTGTATTCATTAGCTCTTGAACTTTATGTGTCTGATCATAAGTGTGTACTATGTGGTTTCTCTGTGGTCTAATGCAAATCCTTTGTATTTACTCTCGTGTTCTTATTCTTTTTACATTGATTTTGATACGACTGAGTAGAGGATCTATCGCTCACGCATTTTCATGCTTTATTCTTTCTTTTCTACTTAAAGCATCGGCCACTACATTGGCCTTTCCTGGATGGTATCTAATCTCACAAACATAATCACTTAAAGTTTCCATCCAACGTCTTTGCCTCATGTTCAACTCCTTTTGACTGAACAGATGTTGAAGAATTTTTTCATCATAATATACTACAAATTTAGTGCCATACAAATAATGACACCAAAATTTTAAAGCAAAGATCACCGCACCCATTTCCAAGTCATGGGTGGTATAGTTATTTTCATGCGTCTTCAATTGCTTGGACGCGTAAGCGATAACATTTGGCCATGATAGAATTGGAGTAGAACTCAACTTCATCTTTAATAATTCAAATGCATCCGTATGCTTCTGCTTCCACTCAAATTTAGCATTCTTTTTAGTTAAAGCAGTTAGTGGCGTTGCAATCTTGGAGAAGTCTTGAATAAACTTTCTGTAGTAACTTGCCAACCCTAAGAAACGTCTTATTTCAGTTGAGAATTTTAGTTGTTCCCATTTCATCACAGCATAAACCTTAGCATGATCCACTTGAATACCTTCCTCACTTACCACATGTCCCAAAAATTGAACTTCTCGTAACCAAAAACCACATTTAGAGAACTTAGCATAAAGCTTTTCCTGCTTCAGCAAACCCAATACCTTCCTTAGATGTCGCCCATATTCCTCCTCATTCTTTGAATAAATCAAAATGTCATCAATGAAGACAATCACGAACTTGTCTAAGTAGGGTTTACAAACTTGATTCATGAGGTTCGTAAATACTGCGGGTGCATTAGTCAGCCCAAATGGCATGACTGTGAACTCAAAATGTCCATATCGTGTCATAAATGTCGTCTTTGGTATATCTTCCTCTTTAACTCTCACTTAATAATATCCTAATCTGTAACACCTTGTTAATTCCGGTAAATCAAGGGGGAAATTTTTCCAATTAATGAACTGGACTTGATAAGCCCAGTTAGGCCCGTTAGGCCCATTAAGGGATTTACTGCCCGACAAAGGCCCAATCCATGTATTCGATGTCCGGTTAAGTTGTTAGAAGTATTCTAACAATCCGTTATGAAATACAAGGTGTTGCGGATCGAGAAACGATGAAATCGGTAAACGGGACTGTTACTCGATATTAACCGAAAAGGACGTATTTAATTATATAAGATGGTTTTACCGACCCTGTGAAGTTATAAATATTTTTCTAAGTGTTTACTGAGAATTACAGTCATGATTATATATTCGGTTCGTAAAACGGAGACAAATGGGATTCGCGTCGGATACGCACCTTATACCGAATGTCCTACTAAATATTTATCAGATTATTTATAATCTAATGTTTTAAGCGTTCTGAAAATATTTACGAGGCTCATATAATATTACAGACATGTCAGGAATTATTATAAATAATTACTTGACAATCAGTATTTAACGAGTTCGGAGATCGCGGTATAATACCAGTATATGACTGATCGTTTGGTTTTAAACCACTCAAATCTTATCTATATATATAAGGGTTATTAAACCCATTTATTTCACTTAAAAAAACTACCACACACACACACACACACAAGTGTGTGTGTTCGAGAGTTGCAGCCACAAAGGGGGCTCTCCCCCCGTTTTTCCGGCCACCGGAATCCGGCCGGCCACGGCGGCGGTCCGGCAAACCCAGGCGGCGACCTCCCGACCTCCACCATCTCTCTCTCTACTCTCTCTCTCTCTCCGGTTGTCTCCCGATCGGCGCAGCATCAGAAGCGGCGGCAGCCGCGACTTCCGGCGACTCCCCAGGCAGCGTCCGGCCGGTCTCTGACCATTGCCGGCGCTCGGCGATCTTCTGCTCTCCCGTCCGCATCCATCTCCGGCGCAGCAGAAGCTGCGACAGCCGCAGCGGCGGCTAGGGTTCCGCCGCAGGAGCGGCGGCGGCGACGCCCCTCTTCTGTCTGTTTCGCGGTTCAGAGGAGCCAAACAACGGCGGCGCTGCTCCTCTCTCATACTCCGGCGACCTTGCTGCCATTGTTTTCCGACGGTCTCAACCGCATACGGTAGGTTGGGTTCAATTTCGTTGTTATTCCTTTCATTTCAACTCGTACACCACTTTCTAAACTCCCGATTTGATACATGCATATTGCAGATTTGAACGATTAAAGAGTTTGGTGGTAGAATGGTGGTGGTTTGCGGCGGTTATACGGCTGTCCGGCGGCGGCCATGGACTCCGGCCGCCGGAACCGTTTTAATAGAGAATGGAGGTGATGGTTTTGGTCTTGAAATATATTTGGGAGTGTTTGGATCTGATTGGGACTAAACGAGTTAACCCGGTACCGAGTCAACCGAGTCGACTCGGTAAACAAGCTGGTCAACAGAATTGGATGGTCAAACGACGTTAAATTCAAAACCTGAACTTACAGGATTGTTCGTGACGAAAAATCTTGCGGGATAGACTACTTATTCGTTAATTTTGGTGTTGGGTCAAGAAAGTCAAAGAAAGTCAACCGGGTCAAACCCGTGACGAATCTGGTCAACAATTTTGAAGGGTCAATCGAGGTCAAATATAGAAACCGAGCATGGATTATTGTTCATGGCGAAATTCTACTTGGAATGGACTATTCGCTCGTCGAATTTGGATGTGTTTAGCATTTTCGGTTAACCGGGTTCGAGTCTGCGTACCGACCGGAGGTATAACCATGTTCGCTATCTTGTTATTGTCTTAATAGTATTGTGTACGTCGTGTGAGGAACGTTCTGTCAAATAGAAGTATTATTGTTTATAAAACATTGATAACAAGAAAAATATATATAAAGCTTTATTATGATTTTATGTAATAAACTTATGATTTCATGATTAACAAAGTTATGATCTTACGATGACAAAGCCATGATTTTATAAAAACTATGATTTTATTCTATATAATACTATGATTTCATGTGAGGTAAAACTTATCATTTTATGTAAGTTTATATAAATGAAGGTATGTTTTAAGCTAATAGAAATTATGATTTCATGTAAACTACAAAACAGATAAATATATATATATATACAAAACCTATGATTTTATGTGAAGTAATATTATGAATTATTATTCATGATTTCATGTGAACTATAAGATGGATAGATGTATATATAAAATCTATGATTTCATGTAAATAATATCATGATTTTATGTGAAACGTAAATAGATAAATCTATATCTAAAGGCTATGATTTTATGTAAATCATAAATAGATTGATATATACATAAGTTATGATTTTATATAGCATTTGAAGTATTATAAAACATAACCCGTTCGAGACTCGAGTGATATCGTTTAATTCAGATAATCTGTCAAACAGGCCACACGACCGTAATGTCACCAAAGGCATACGAGCGTGTTCGGCAAAAACTGTTTAATTAGAGATTGACAGATAAATTATGATCGTAACTGGGTTTAGGCCATACGACTGTATTGGGACATCCGGTTGTATTGGGACTCAACCTGCGGACGTATTGTATCGTTTAAGGCACGGAGCACAACCGAGCCTAACCGGTATTATTACTGTGTTAAACTTAAGTGTACCTATACTTGTTTAGGTTATTGGATTCTCCAAGCTTAACATGACGTTAAGCCTTGTCTAGGCAATTGCATCTGTGACATCTGTGGATTGTACGCAATCCTATCCGTATGACTGTGTATTCCGAAGATCTGTGAGTCCTCTGACTTCCTTCATTAGTTAACTATTTGAGATCACATGTTTGCTTGATGTATCTGTTATATCTGTTATGATTATCTTGTCGAACACTGTTAGTCAGAATTCCCTGTGTGGGTCATTAGAGACTTTCAGGTCATTAAGGTTGAGACCACTAGGCATATAAGAGATTATGATGGCCGTTATAGTTGAGCGATCCATATTCACCCGGATCCTCTAGTATTAATTTACTAGGGGGAATATGTGCTTATATGTTGAACTTAAAAACTACTCGTAGAGGGTGTTCGGCTACGCGTAACGTGCCCGTAGAGTATCTGAGTGTTGACCGTGGGTGCGACATGATATGTTCATAACCTGTATGTATTTGAGAACTGTTAATGTGATGATGGTAGTTAAGACTCACCAACAACGTTTGTTGTTGACTCTGTGTTGACTTATGTTGCAGGTAAGTGTGTGCAGGTGATGATGTATTTGTACATGAACGTTGGGGTACTGGCTGTGGCTATCTGTTTTGAGCTTGTGCAATTTTAACTGATGTACGTATGTTGTTCAGTGCATGTTATGACTACAATTCCTTGATATATGTATCATTTGTTTGTTCAGTCCTGGGTCTATCCGGGGCTACCGATTCCATTAGGTCGGCTATGAGGTGTTTAGTGCATCCTCGGTGAGAGTCGATCTAAGGTTTCTCTGTGAGGACTGGACGTCCGTGTTGTTGTATGTTTTATTCTGTTGTTGGTGCCTAGTGAACTGATACGGACAGCCGGTCCCACACCCTCCCCTGCACCTGGCAGGGGGCGGCGGAGGGGGGTGTTACAGGTTGGTATCAGAGCCAAAGGTTCCAGCAGATTGGAGTCTATTAGAACCCCTAAGCTTGAGCCTGTAAGGACTCTGGGACTAAGCACGGTGCTAAGTCTACGACTTAGGCGGAAGTCTGTGTATTAGGGAGTAGTCGAGGTTTAGTGTAAGGTCGGTGGTAGTTACAGCCTTGCAAACTGTCATTCCTACCCACAGGTGCACTAAGACTCGGCGAACCCTAGTAGGCATATGAATGCTGATAGTCATCTCATTTTTTTTAAGTGTTTGGCTTAGGCGGAAGTTTGTGTGTTAGGGAGATATCAAAGGTAAAGTGTAAGGTCGGTAGTAGTTACAGGCTGCAGACTGCCATTGCTACCCACAGGTACACCGAGACTTGATGAACCCTAGCAGACACATGGATGCTGATAGTCTTCCCATTTGGTGTCCAAGTATTCCATTTTTCTTTTGTGTGCGAAAGTGTAATAGGACACATCGTCCTTTGTGTGAAATAGGGTACGGTACCCTAGGTGTGCATCGGTGTTACTGTGTTTGAATTCTATGCCAATTCTTCATCTTGATATGTCCGTTCATGTGATTTGTGTTGATTTCATTTCTCTTGTATTTCTTCCCTTTGTCACATCGTTTTCCATGATTATTTGTGTACGATTTTTATGATGTACCTAGATCGAGGAAACTTAGGAGTCTAAGCATTTGCCTACATGATAGGATTCATTAGGATTCCGTGTGTTTTCGATTTCTACTCGTAGTCATAATACTGCACTGATTCTGATTCTGTGTGCTCCCGATGTGATATTCCGGGAGACTTGAAGAGTACCCCAACTCTGATAAACGTGTTCCTTGAGACGTCGTGAAACGTAAAAGGAAACTGGTTTCACGTCATAGATGCATATTTTATTGCCTATTCAATATTATACGTGTTACTTGCTAATGTAGTATTTCGGTTATCTCCTCGTTCGATATCGAAAGTTGTTGCCAGCGAGATTGTAGACAAAGGAGTGAAAACACTCATAGGACTGGAGTTATCTAACTAGAAACTCTCGCCTGCATGGACTAAGAGTAGTTAGATGAAGTGGATTGCAACTGAAGACCAAAACGATTAAGGCGGACGTAATGAAGATTTTCAAGACAAAGCGGAGCTCAACGGACGACAACTACCCACGACGACACGACGACGCTAATTATCTCTACTCGACATGGCGAAGCAAAGGAGACAACAATTCATTCAGACGACGACAAGATGTGAAGCAGCAGCAGATGACGACAAATTCTTCTTATTCTTCCTTACATCTCCTTACGACGCGGTCGACATTATATGCACTAATGATCATTTTGAAATCTCTCTTGTGTAAAGTTGTTACTTCAGATCATATCCGACTCGTGATCTGATCACTTTGTGCCATCAGCCTTGTGTAGCTAATGGGATTTCCAGTAATCGCATGACCATTTGTGGATGACCTTATTAATTTGATTCGGCAGAGGTGACACCATTGGTGAGGGCACTCTGCGCTTATCATAATGTACGGTATTTTGATTCGTACCGTCTCCGTACTTGTGTGAGTAATAGTTGAAGTGCAAAGGCTTGGAAGCTGAGACAAGTAAGTGTCTCAATTTTCGTGGGGAATTATCACACAAGTAACTGTCACGTGATCTCAGGCGTGGAGTTGTGACATTAACTTCGTGCGTTTATTTGATATGTATGCTTGTATTCTAAATCCGGATGAAATCCTGGAGCTAATTGGTTAGTAAAGAACCATACGGCTAGTCTTCTCGACGGAGACGTGGATTGTCCGGAATTAGAATTCTTTTTTTTAATATATTGTTTAAATCTATTGCTTAAGCCAACATGGTTTAAGGAACTTGACAGCGACTGTCATGATAGATTTAATTTTATGAAAGACTTTCTGATGTCGGTTCGTTCAATGATTTCGAGGAGGAGTCGTGGTGCGAGATAGCAAGGTCTAGTAGTAAAATTACTACAAAGTGTGACCTAAGGATGGCAGATGTTTTGAACATTACCAGGAATGGTAAAGATAGGTTTTTGTTGTAACCATATGTTGGTGGCAATGTATAGAGTTATATAATGTCAGGTAAGGACGGTGGACATACTAAAATATACGAGAATAGCCATGTGTTTAAAATACGCGAGTATTGATTGTATGCTACCAAAGGGCAGTGACCCAAAGGTTACAACTTGTGTATGAGAACGTGAACATATTAGGTAATGGTGCATTTATCATCATGTCCGAGGTGTGGTGGGATAGCTGCGGTAAGCCCTATATATAAACACCTTAGGCATAATGGTTTATGGCACCTGAATCAGAAAGTGTGGAGGTTAGGCATAGAGACCACATGTTTATGATGATTGGCATGCTCCCGTTTATGCCAAGTCTGAGATATAATAAATAGATTAAGATGCCAAGTAAAGGTGGGAGAGTTACCACTAGTATGGCAGGGATACATCTTCAAGTTTGATGTGATTAAGTATAACCGCGATGGTTATGAACACGATCTAAAGATAGATCGATGGATTCACTTAATGTGAAATTTGATTGATTATAATTATAAAGATGTGGTCATTTAACTAAGTGTGTGGTTGAATACGTGGAAGGTTTGAATATCCTATAATGGATTGAACTCTGCATTCAGAGTAAAGACTCATTGGCACAGACTCTGTACATAAGGAATGTAGAGACCCTTAGTGGTTGTGAGTTCCATTGTAGAGAGGTATGAATTAGTGTTGACGGCTATGACATAAGTCTGTTAGAGAATTGGTGATTAGGAGTAATGTGATACTTCATAGGGATATTTATCCTGAACCTTTGACGCATGTCAAAAGGAGATTAAAGAAGACGCTCTAAAGAGTGTAGGGTCACAATATGTAGGTCCAGGCGGACTGGATTGAACTTATGAGTTCGTGAGATTGATAAACTTAACACGTACCAGGGATATATATATATATATATATATATATATATATATATATATATATATATATTAGCCCTTTGCTGAACGCAAAGGAGGGGAGAGACAGAAACATTATTTGGTTTTATATATATGCATATTGCCTAATCAACCCGACCAGGATTTATGATAATTTAAGAGTCGGGGATGTTTAACGTAAAGTGATGTTGTGTTCCACTAGTTACCCCAATAATCTCTTCTGGTTTCGTGTGGTCGTGACTGGATATTCTGAACAAGACATATTGTCCTTTGTGAACCAAACCTTGTATAGGTATGTATGGGTAAAGTTCGAGGTACGTGTATATTAACCATGTGAGCAAAGGTGCTGTGTCTTCAGAAAGGGACACGCGGAGATAGCTATTGTAGCTTTAAAAGCTATGGAATTGACACGATAATTGGTGCGTTTGTAACCAACTATGAGGCGTTTATGTTCGATGTCAGGTTGTATATTTGTGATGTATGACTTGTTGTGATGAGATCCTTCAGGCTGAAGATGATTAGTCGTCTATAACGATTCAATCTAGCGAGGTGTATGATGCCCTCGGCTAGTGTAGCATGTTAACTTGTAAGAAAAGAATGAAATTGTGGAAGACATCTTGGGTCACCATTAATGGTGAAGTCAGATTGTGTACTTTACTTAAAAAGTTGAGTATCTTGATAACCGAGTAACTCGAAACTGTGGTGGGATATGAGAATGAGCATATTGAAATTGATTAGTAGTATAGACCACTTGCTGGATCCCGAAAACCTATGCGGTTATAGTATTTGTTAGTATGATTATCTCTGAATATCGTGATTATCTTCATGATGAAGACCTCTGACAAGCGCTTTAAGTATCCTTGGGAACTGGTGATCTTGTTAGATCGGATCGAATCTGTGAGTCCATGTGATTGACTTGTAGTCAAGATGACTCTTCTGTGTTTCCATTAATGGAACTGTAATAATAAGCTATGAGTAGCTTGGTGAGACCAGGATACTGAGAAGTTGGCTTGTCGGTCCGTATGGTATTAAAACAACTGAAAGATATTAACGCGGAGTCGTTACGTGTATTATGTTGTGTGATTGTGCAACACAACTTATGTGCTAGACCAAAGTTAGGTCCCTCTTGGTGTATTGAAGTGACCTTTGCGTTAAGACGCATATAAGGTACGATGTGATAGGGCCGATGGCTAATTATTGGATGTGTTCCTATAAGGCCACAACATTCCCTGTGATAGGGCATATGTTTTGAGTCGGTTCCTTAACATGAAATCCTGCAACTTCTCTTCGGAGAATCTGATAATGAGAATGACTCGTCAAATTTATGACTTGTCGCAACTATAGGAATCAGTTACTAGGTCAGATTATCAGTAAACCTACGGAGGTGAGGCTGATTAATTCCGCATGTTTCACCAAGTGAGGGTGATGGGAAAAGAATGCTGATCGGGAAGTGACAGATGATTCCTATGGTTTGATGTCAAAGAAATTCCTTCTGGTAACACTACAGAGTGGTGATTAAGTCCGTGTGGTAGTGAAATCACTTAAAGGTATATCGGACGTTCGTGGCATCATCACTAGAACGGTAATCGTATTGCAATTAGTTGCAAATATAGTACGATATACGGGACGCCGTATCAAGACCGAGTGATAGCCAATACCACATGATGAATTATCGGTACGAACTGTCAAGTATCAAGTGATAGTAAGTCCACGCTAACGGCATGTAAGTTCACTAGGTACTAACATCATAGGAAGACATCATGGGCCACGGGGTGGCACTTGTAAGATAGATGTCCCCAGGAGAACATCATGCGTGATGTGATCCACAAGCGTTAGGTTACTCCCCGTCCTGGTAGGTAGGGCGAATTTCGGGACGAAATTCATTTAAGGAGGGGAGAATGTAACACCTTGTTAATTCCGGTAAATCAAGGGGGAAATTTTTCCAATTAATGAACTGAACTTGATAAGCCCAGTTAGGCCCGTTAGGCCCATTAAGGGATTTACGGCCCGACAAAGGCCCAATCCATGTATTCGATGTCCGGTTAAGTTGTTAGAAGTATTCTAACAATCCGTTATGAAATACAAGGTGTTGCGGATCGAGAAACGATGAAATCGGTAAACGGGACTGTTACTCGATATTAACCGAAAAGGACGTATTTAATTATATAAGATGGTTTTACCGACCCTGTGAAGTTATAAATGTTTTTCTAAGTGTTTACTGAGAATTACAGTCATGATTATATATTCGGTTCGTAAAACGGAGACAAATGGGATTCGCGTCGGATACGCACCTTATACCGAATGTCCTACTAAATATTTATCAGATTATTTATAATCTAATGTTTTAAGCGTTCTGAAAATATTTACGAGGCTCATATAATATTACAGACATGTCAGGAATTATTATAAATAATTACTTGACAATCAGTATTTAACGAGTTCGGAGATCGCGGTATAATACCAGTATATGACTGATCGTTTGGTTTTAAACCACTCAAATCTTATCTATATATATAAGGGTTATTAAACCCATTTATTTCACTTAAAAAAACTACCACACACACACACACACAAGTGTGTGTGTTCGAGAGTTGCAGCCACAAAGGGGGCTCTCCCCCCGTTTTTCCGGCCACCGGAATCCGGCCGGCCACGGCGGCGGTCCGGCAAACCCAGGCGGCGACCTCCCGACCTCCACCATCTCTCTCTCTACTCTCTCTCTCTCTCCGGTTGTCTCCCGATCGGCGCAGCATCAGAAGCAGCGGCAGCCGCGACTTCCGGCGACTCCCCAGGCAGCGTCCGGCCGGTCTCCGACCATGGCCGGCGCTCGGCGATCTTCTGCTCTCCCGTCCGCATCCATCTCCGGCGCAGTAGAAGCTTCGACAGCCGCAGCGGCGGCTAGGGTTCCGCCGCAGGAGCGGCGGCGGCGACGCCCCTCTTCTGTCTGTTTCGCGGTTCAGAGGAGCCAAACAACGGCGGCGCTGCTCCTCTCTCATACTCCGGCGACCTTGCTGCCATTGTTTTCCGACGGTCTCAACCGCATACGGTAGGTTGGGTTCAATTTCGTTGTTATTCCTTTCATTTCAACTCGTACACCACTTTCTAAACTCCCGATCTACACATGCATATTGCAGATTTGAACGATTAAAGAGTTTGGTGGTAGAATGGTGGTGGTTTGCGGCGGTTATACGGCTGTCCGGCGGCGGCCATGGACTCCGACCGCCGGAACCGTTTTAATAGAGAATGGAGGTGATGGTTTTGGTCTTGAAATATATTTGGGAGTGTTTGGATCTGATTGGGACTAAACGAGTTAACCCGGTACCGAGTCAACCGAGTCGACTCGGTAAACAAGCTGGTCAACAGAATTGGATGGTCAAACGACATTAAATTCAAAAACTGAACTTACAGTATTGTTCGTGACGAAAAATCTTGCGGGATAGACTACTTATTCGTTAATTTTGGTGTCGGGTCAAGAAAGTCAAAGAAAGTCAACCGGGTCAAACCCGTGACGAATCTGGTCAAGAATTTTGAAGGGTCAATCGAGGTCAAATCTGGAAACCGAGCATGGATTATTGTTCATGGCGAAATTCTACTTGGAATGGACTATTCGCTCGTCGAATTCGGATGTGTTTAGCATTTTCGGTTAACCGGGTTCGAGTCTGCGTACCGACCGGAGGTATAACCATGTTCGCTATCTTGTTATTGTCTTAATAGTATTGTGTACGTCGTGTGAGGAACGTTCTGTCAAATAGAAGTATTATTGTTTATAAAACATTGATAACAAGAAAAATATATATAAAGCTTTATTATGATTTTATGTAATAAACTTATGATTTCATGATTAACAAAGTTATGATCTTACGATGACAAAGCCATGATTTTATAAAAACTATGATTTTATTCTATATAATACTATGATTTCATGTGAGGTAAAACTTATCATTTTATGTAAGTTTATATAAATGAAGGTATGTTTTAAGCTAATAGAAATTATGATTTCATGTAAACTACAAAACGGATAAATATATATATACAAAACCTATGATTTCATGTGAAGTAATATTATTAATTATTATTCAAGATTTCATGTGAACTATAAGATGGATAGATGTATATATAAAATCTATGATTTCATGTAAATAATATCATGATTTTATGTGAAACGTAAATAGATAAATCTATATCTAAAGGCTATGATTTTATGTAAATCATAAATAGATTGATATATACATAAGTTATGATTTTATATAACATTTGAAGTATTATAAAACATAACCCGTTCGAGACTCGAGTGATATCGTTTAATTCAGATAATCTGTCAAACAGGCCACACGACCGTAATGTCACTAAAGGCATACGAGCGTGTTCAGCAGAAACTGTTTAATTAGAGATTGACAGATAAATTACGATCGTAACCGGGTTTAGGCCATACGACTGTATTGGGACATCCGGTTGTATTGGGACCTCAACCTGCGGACGTATCGTATCGTTTTAAGGCACGGAGCACAACCGAGCCTAATCGGTATTATTACAGTGTTAAACTTAAGTGTACCTATACTTGTTTAGGTTATTGGATTCTCCAAGCTTAACATGACGTTAAGCCTTGTCTAGGCAATTGCATCTGTGACATTTGTGGATTGTACGCAATCCTATCCGTATGACTGTGCATTCCGAAGATCTGTGAGTCCTCTGACTTCCTTCATTAGTTAACTGTTTGAGATCACATGTCTGCTTGATGTATTTGTTATATCTGTTATGATTATCTTGTCGAACACTGTTAGTCAGAATGCCCTGTGTGGGTCATTAGAGACTTTCAGGTCATTAAGGTTGAGACCACTAGGCATATAAGAGATTATGACGGCCGTTATAGTTGAACGATCCATATTCACCCGGATCCTCTAGTATTAATTTACTAGGGGGAATATGTGCTTATATGTTGAACTTAAAAACTACTCGTAGAGGGTGTTCGGCTACGCGCAACGTGCCCGTAGAGTATTTGAGTGTTGACCGTGGGTGCGGCATGATATGTTCATAACCTGTATGTATTTGAGAACTGTTAATGTGATGATGGTAGTTAAGACTCACCAACAACGTTTGTTGTTGACTCTGTGTTGACTTATGTTGCAGGTAAGTGTGTGCAGGTGATGATGTATTTGTACATGAACGTTGGGGTACTAGCTGTGGCTATCTGTTTTGAGCTTGTGCAATTTTAACTGATGTACGTATGTTGTTCAGTGCATGTTATGACTACAATTCCTTGATATATGTATCATTTGTTTGTTCAGTCCTGGGTTTATCCGGGGCTATCGATTCCATTAGGTCGGCTATGAGGTGTTTAGTGCATCCTCGGTGAGAGTCGATCTAAGGTTTCTCTGTGGGGACTGGACGTCCGTGTTGTTGTATGTGTTATTCTTTTGTTGGTTCCTAGTGAACTGATACGGACAGCCGGTCCCACACCCTCCCCCGCACCTGGCAGGGGGCGGCGGAGGGGGTGTTACATAATGTCAAGTCTATTTTGGAAAAATAGCTTGCTCCTTGCATTTGGTCAAACAAGTAGTCGATTCTTTGAAGAGGATACTTGTTCTTGATAGTTACACGATTAAGATCGCGGTATTCTATGCACATTCTCATCGAGCCATCCTTTTTCTTGACAAATAATACTAGTGCTCCCCATGGTGGAGTACTTAGCCTGATGAATCCTTTGTCAAACAGTTCTTGAAGTTTACTCCTAAATTCATTTAGAAACTCAACTTATCTCTTGAGTGGCAAACCTGGTAATGTTTCCGGAAATACATCAGCATACTAAGAAACTACTGGTACGTCATCCAACTTCTTTTCTTTGGAAGCTTCCACAATACAAGCTATAAACGTTTGACAACCTTTCTTCAAAGACTTCTCGGCCTTAAGTTGAGATATGATATTCACAGGCTTCGCTGGGCGATCTCCCAGAATTATATGAGCATTCCCTTAAGACCATTCTACTTCAACGGCCTTCTTGTCGCACAAAATCCTAGCCTTATATCTAGTTAACCAGTCCATTCCTAGGACTATGTCAAATCCACACAAAGTCATAGCTAATAATTCCAATTCAAACAAGGTTCCATTGATTTTTAACCGGCAATCCCTAGCTATATCAGTTGTACTAATCACCTGGCCACTAGCAGTCTCTACAGTGTAAGGCCTATCTAATCTATTTAAAGTACATTTTAGCGTAGGTATACACGTAGAGGCTATAAATACTTCTATTAGCTCCTGGGTCAAACAAAACACTAACATAACGATCATTAACATGAAAAATATCAGAAACGACTTGATCGTTGTTTCAGGCCTCATCAGCGTTCATGATATAGAATTGAGGATTACCTTTTGGTGGGGCTTTGTTATTCTCTCCATCCTTATTGGCATTCTTTAACTTTGGGCAGTCTAGCCTTTTGTGCCCTTCCTAGTTACATTCATAACAAACTATTAGCTTCTAACAATCAGCCAATCCATGCCCTGCTCTTCCACACCTTTTATAAGTTTTACAATCCTTGGCTCAATGACCTACCTTGTGACATCGGTTACACTAATTGGCTTGACCCTCTTGTTACCCTTATCATCATGGTTCCTATTTCTGTCATTACGGCACCCTTTATCCGACTTCCTTTTAGAACATTCAGATGTTTTCTTCTTCCCAGATGTCCTCACCCATTCATCAGTTAAGATGCCAGTTAGATCTATGGTAGATTCCAATGTCGAAGGTCTAGCCGATCTCACATCAGCTCTAATTTCTAGACTTAAGCCCCATATAAACCTTTGTACTCTTTTGTAAGGAATATCGCTTTGAAGATTTCCGGCTGAAAGCTAATTTTGTGCAGTTCCGGCTGAAGTTGAAGTTCGAAGAGAAATCTCAAGTTCAAGCGGAACTGGCTGTTCAACCGGAAGAAGCAATTTTATTTGTTAGCGAATATACCGGGTGAACTGGATTATCCACCAGATAATGAGTTCAACCGGACTTTTCCTGAGAAGTCTTTTCAGTCGTCCAATCCTGCAAAAAGCTTCTCGGTTGCTTCCAAATCTATCAAAGCCGCTCTCCTAAAGTAGTATGTTGCTGATCACACGCAAGATATTCCATATGTCGAATATTATTCTTTTGGTAGTTTGTATTTGACTTTTTTTAATAGTTTAGATTAAATCGTTTGAGATCAATGGATGTCATTGATTTCATCTGCACTATATATAGCTTAGTTAGCTTTCAGTTTTACACACAGTTCTCGATCAACTTGTAATAGTGTAAACTTGAGTTAATGCAAATAGTGCCGAGTATTTCTTACTTCGTTGTTACTATCCTTATGCAATCAAACACTTACATTACACAAGAGAACTAAGAATTGCTTAAGTAAAGTGAAATATAACTTTAATTCCGCAGGGTTATATTTACAAGTAGAGGGTTTCTTGTTAAGTTAAACAGTAATTATCACCGATCCTACAAGTGGTATCAGAGCTTTGGCTCCCACTTTGAAGACTTCTAGTGCTTCAAAGTTGATACTCTACTTGTTTACTTTACAAGCCTTGTTGTTTTTGTCTTTCAAAAGTTTTTCAAAATGAATGAACTCAGTTTGGGATTTTCAAGCGGTTGTGCTAACAAAACACCAATGTTCACTCTTGATGACTTCGGTACCTGGAAACTCAGGATGGAAGGTTTTGTTAGGATCTTAGATCGCCGTATATGGAAATCCTTGACTGAAGGTCCTTATTCTCCCACAGTTCCATCTGCTGATGTTGCTGAAGTCAAGATACCAAAACCTTTATATAAATATGTTGAATCCAATTATGCTCCTCTCGAATTTGACTATGAGGCATAATTGACTCTACAGGCTGCACTTCCCAACTCCATTTTAAGTGGGTTTAAGGGTTACAAAACTGCACATAGCCTGTGGAATGCCTTAAGTGAAATGTATGAAGGAACCAGTGAGGTTAAAGAAAATAAGAAAGATGATTTAAAATAGAAATATGAGAACTTTACCTACAAATATGGTGAATCTATGATCAACCAGTACTTGAGAATTGTTTCCTTACTTGGTGAACTGCAAAAAGTAGATGTAAAACCAGATCAGGTCGATGTAAACAGAAAGTTTTTACGTTCTTTACCTTCTGTGTGGACAGTTTACACTGTAAGCATCAGAGAATGTAAAATTTTGAAAAAGATGAGGCTTAGTGAACTTCATGGCATACTCAGTGCTTATGAAATGGAATTAAATCTTATGCAAAACTCATCTTTTGAATCAATTCAGTTGCTTTCAACTACTCTAGTAACTATTGATTTTCAAAATCAGAGATCTTCAAACTCATATTCATATCATTCACCTATAGTCAGTTTCACTGAGATACCAAGGTGTCAAGAGAGTTTTTTCAAATTTCTTTGATAACTCTCACAATGCTTATGTAGCAACCGACTCATACCAAGGCTTCATTCTTGAAGACTTATAATGTATAGGTGCTGATGACTTAGAAGAAATGGATATTTTGACCCAACTTGCTATGTTGTCTGTTAGAGCCCAAAGATTCTACAAAAGAACTGGTAGAACTTACAAAGGAGCAAAAGGTGCTCACATTGGCCTAGACAAACGCAAGGTGAAATGCTACAACTATCACCAACTTGGTCACTTTGCAAGAGAGTGCCCCTAACTAAGAAGGGAAGGACAGGATCAAGGTCAAACTCAGATGAAGAATCATGGTGGAAACAACCACAACAATTCAAGCAACAGGTCAGCATATAGTTCAGGACAACAACCAACCCAACCAAAACAAGCCGGGAGTCAAAACCATCAGAATGTGGTTGCTGCTGTAGCAAACCAAACTGAATGCGTTGAATGGGGAGACTTTCTAGCTGAGTTCGAGCCTATCAACCATGCTTTGATGGCCAAGCAAGATTCTCCTTCTGATCAGGTAAATTCAATTCTTGAAAAGGTTCTAGAAAACTTATGCAGCCCTGCCTACATTGAACAAGTGACAAAGTACAAAAATCATAACACAGATCTGATTGATGAAGTTTGAAACTTAAATGAGTCAAAGGAATGCTTTAATAAAACTGAGTCATCTTACATTACTAAGATTGACAACTTAAACAAAGAATTTGAACAGTTAAAGCAAAGCAACTCCATTCTTGAAACACAACTAGATGATTTGTTGTAAAAACTTGAAAAATCAAGAAAAGAAACCAAAGAAGCTAAGGATGAGGTTGATGTTTGAAGTAAAACTGAAAGATGCTTTGTTCACTTGTGATTAGTTTCAAACTACAAACAAGAAGGCTGAAAAACTATGGATGGGAGGAATATATATGGGAAAACTGGTGTTGGCTATAACAGTGTAGAGCCACCAATTGAATACTCACCTGCAATTGAACCAATCAAAGCCCTGTCAACAGAATGTAAATTAGTCTCACTGTCGAGGATACCTCATCACAATCAAGCATTGAAAAATCTGTTGAAACTAAGAAGCCTGAAGTCAATAATGCAAGCACATCTGCATTAGTTGACCAATAAAAAATTTTGAAACCATCAATTGCTGTTCCACCCTCAACTGTTTATGAATCAAAGGAATCAAAAGTTGGAGGGAAACAACCTGAACAACCAAAGGGAAGTCAAACTCAAAGAATTGGTCAATTAAATTACAAGCAAATTACCAAAAATGAGTCTCCCAAGAAAAATGAGTTTTATGAAGCAAAAAGTCTTAAATGTGTTTTCTTCAGTGAAAAAGGGCACCTTGCTGCCATGTGTCTATTCAACCCATTGAGTAAAGTTCAACATCTTTCAAAACCAAAATTTGCTCAAAAACCAAAAATTGATTTCCAAAGAAAGCTCACACGAAGAATCTCACCTGTGAAAAGCCATATAATGAAGTATTCTAGATCTGAGTCTAATAGGATTTTGGTGGGAAATGAAAGAAATGCAAGTTTTTTTGTTTTAAAGAAAAATCGTTTTCCGGCTGAAGTTCAACCAGAATAACTTTCCGCTCGAACTTCAGTTCAACCGGAAAACCGAAAACAGTCTAGATTAGCTACTGCTCCCAAGCAGAGACCAAAAGTACACTTTGCTGAAGGGTTTGAACTTTTTGAAAGCCAAGGTAGAAGGAATCCCTCAAGAGGAAAAACCACCTCAAGGGAAAGTTTTTCAAAATGCAAGAAATCTAACCAACCGGAATTCTTTGCTAGTTCAAGTGGAAGTTACTATGTTCTACATCAGGTTGGAAACTTTTCTCAAAGGTTTCCACAATCACCTGAAAGAACTAAATTGGTCAATCAAGCTCACTTTTCATCTACTGAAGTACCAAAGAAAGTGACCAATAAACAGAAAAATTCCGGGAATACCGTGAAAGAAAAATTACTGAGAGGAAAAACAACAAGAGTGACAGATTAAGTCAAACAAGCACTCCTTATGAAAGCTTGAACCTTGATAATGATGATCTGCTTACTAATGCTGCAGTTGTGAATACTTTAGTACTCAAGGAGTACAAGTATAACGATGCTTATGGCAGACCCAATACCACTCAGGCTTGGGTCCCCTATAGAAAGTGATCAAATCTGATAAGTGCAGGTGCAAAATAAAGGCGGACATAGCCTATGGGTAGTAGATAGTGGATGCACTTGCCACTTGACAGGGAATAAGCATATACTGTTGGGTTTTGTTAGGGTTTATCAAAGTATTATTAACCTCTTAATAAGTAAAACGCAGCGGAAAACAAAACTTTCTCAAAGTTATGATATGTTAAAAAACCGATTTTTAACCTTTAAAGAAAACCCAAAACAAGGGAGGATCCAAATACGAAATGCATGCTATCAAGTAAAACAACCATAGGGTGTTTTAGATATACCTTCTTCTAAGCAAAATGGTGTTAAGAAGATGATGAGGTTGAAAGGCAAGCTTCAAAGGAGAAACCTCAAGGTTGTGATACCTACGAGCTCAAGCAACAAGCACCCGTTTGTTGCTAGGATTTCATGAAGACTAGCTCTTCCTTTTCCTCTTGTTGAATCCGAATCCAACAAGATCTGGGAACCAATTTTCAGATTTTTAATTAGTAAGAAGGTGTTCTTGCTTTGAAGGAGAGAGAGAGAGAGAGAGAGAGAGAGAGAGAACTTGAGTATGTGAGAAGCAAGTAATGAATGACTAGTGTGGTAAACAAGGTTGTATGCCTTGTTTAAATAAAAAGCACAACCACCCTCTTAATGGGAGGTGGGTGAACGTCTAAGAGGAGAGAGAGAGGGTGAAAAGCTTCTCAAACCTTTTGAAGTTCCCTCCCATGCATCTAGTTCATTTCCTTGTCCACATTCATTTGGTCATGCTTCACTTGACTCATGTAACATGTTACATGTACAAATATGGTGTAACAAATAAATATGTTTTATGTAACAATTTATTTTACCAATTAGAATTTATTTAACCAATTAAATATTGTTGCCATACTTCTCTAATTTAAATCATCCATATGATTTAACACAAGTTTGATTAATTAGAAACCGATTTCTAGTTGTCTTCTATAAGTGATATTTATTCATTTGATTATATCTTAAATGAATGTCATATGTTGTTTGTCTAGCTCATCTTGGGCAGACCGAGTCCAACAATCTCCCACTTGCACGAGATTCAATGAAGATTGATGCAAGTAGAAAATGCCGCCTAACTATGGTTTACTACCCCTAATACGTATGACTTAGTGCCATTCAGTAACATCAACTCCTTCAAGTCTCCACTTGAATTTTTTTAGGTGAAACAATCATTTATCCTTTTGTCTCAAATGTCATGTTAAATCCTAGAGACATAGAGTGATCACTCTCCATTGATTTAACTTGATTCAGGCCTTAGACATTTAACTCTCAACGAGTAAGAGGGGAAAATTCCATCTTGACTACATACGTCTCTCACAAACACCTAGTACTATGCTTGAGCTTAGCCTTATGTACTGCCATGTTTCAGAATAGTGAAGAACTAAGTCACAGCATAATGCTTGGTGATTATCGAGACCCAATATGCAGGTCAGAGGATACAAATGGTATTCTCCTTTACTCAAGCTTACTTATGATCAATCAATTAAGATTCCATGGGGTAAGTCTTGAGAGCGGGTCGTCTAATATTTGTCTCCCACAAATATCTACGGACCTTGGTAGCAACCTATTGCTCCATATTCATACCTTATGAATATCCACCAATCCAAGTTCATAATAGTCTTACTTTCATATTTGTTCCCACAAATATGATTGACTACGTATATTTAGAATAAGTAACTTATTCACGGATTTAAACATGCAAAAATGGAACACTACACAATTTAAATGAAATCCCACATTCATATAAAAGTGTAAAAAATAAACATTGTTCTGATATCCAAATACAAAACATAAATCATATCCAATCACTAGAATGTCGAAGTCCCATGGCACAAACATGACCCTCATGCTTTGGGTGTTCTAGGAGCTTCGTGAGTGGATCGGCGACGTTGTCGTCGGTGTGAACTTTGCGAATACATATCTTTCCCTTTGCAACTTCATCCCTTATGTAGTTGAATCTCCGCTCGATGTGCCTCACCTTTTGATGATCACGAGGTTCTTTGATTTGAACAATCGCTCCCTTGTTATCACAAAGGATCTCTAGGGGTCTTTGAATGGGAGGAAAAACCCCTAGTTAGGCAATAAATTTCTTTAACCATGCGGCTTCTTGGGCGGCCAAAGATACGGCGATGTACTCTGATTCTGTAGTGGACAATGCAACCATCTCTTGCTTTGAGCTCTTCCAAGAGACCACCTCTCCATTCAAAATGAAGATATACCCCGATTGTGATCGAGAATCATCTTGATCCGTTTGGAAACTCGCATCCGTGTAACCCTTTACAACGAGTTCCTTCTCGTCGGATCCATATATTAAGAACTTATCCTTAGACCTTCTAAGATATTTCAATATACTTTTGACAGCCATCCAATGCCTATTTCCTGGATTTTGTTGGTATCTACTTGTTATGCTTAACGCGCATGACACGTCCGGTCTAGTGCATACCATGGCATACATAATCGATCCTATGGCAGACGCATACGGGATTCCTTTTATTTTTTCTTGCTCAACCTTTGAGCTTGGACATTGAGTCGTACTCAATATAGTCCCTCTTTGAATAGGTACCAAACCTTTCTTAGAGTTCTCCATCTTGAACCTTTTCAAGACTTTGTCAATGTATGCACTTTGATTCAAACTCAAGGGCCTTGATCTATCCCTATAGATCTTTATTCCCAAAATATATGCGGCTTCAGCGAGATCCTTGATGGAAAAACAACTTCCAAGCCAGGCTTTTATAACTTCCAAGGTTGGAATTTCATTTCCAAATAGTAGTATGTCGTCTACATACAATACTAGAAAAGTTATTATACTCCCACTAGCCTTCTTATACACACAAGCCTCATCCTCGTTCTTGATGAAGCCAAATTTCTTTATCTCTTTATCAAAACGATGATTCCAACTCCTTGATGCTTGTTTCAATCCTTAGATTGATTTCTTTAACTTACACACTTTATTAGGATGGTTTAGATCGACAAAACCCTCGGGCTGAGCCATATAGACATCTTCTTCAAGATATCTTTTTAGGAAAGTCGTTTTGACATCCAATTGCCATATCTCATAATCATAATGGGTGGCTATGGCAAATAATATCCTTATCGACTTTAGCATTGCCACCGGTGAGAAAGTTTCATCATAATCAACCCCTTGAGTTTGAGTGAAACCTTTTGCTACAAGTCGAGCTTTAAATGTGTCTAAGTTACCATGCATGTCGGTTTTCTTCTTGAAAACTCACTTACTTCCAATTACCTTGGAATTAGGAGGTCGTACTACCAAGTCCCATACTTGGTTGGCATGCATGGATTGCATCTCAATGTTCATGGCTTCCAGCCATTTGTCCGATTCAGGATCGGTCATTGCATCATGGTAATTGGTTGGTTCATCCGAATCTACCACATAGCATCCCTCCATGAAAAATCCATATCTTTCAGGTGGACTACTAGTTCGACCAGATATGCGAACGTTGTGTGTGTTTTGATCAATCATTTGATCATCTTCAACAACTTTTTGGTGAGGGCTAGTTTCAACCAAACGTGTATCGGCTTGTGATTCTTGATCTTCCTCAAGTTCCATCGTTCTTCCACTAGTTGCTTCCATAAGGAACTTAGTTTCCAAGAACTCGGCCTTTCTAGCAATAAATACCTTTTTTGCTCTGTTGGATTGTATAAGTAATATCCTATAGTATCTCTAGGATATCCTACAAATATACACTTAGTGGACCGGGGATCTAGCTTGTTTGAAGCATCATGCTTTACATAAGCTTCACAAACCCACACCTTTAGATAAGATAAGGATGGAACCCTTCCATGCCATAACTCAAAAGGTGTCCTTTCCACTTTCTTGGTTGGGGCCATATTCAGAATACGGGCCGCTGAGAGTAGGGCATAACCGCAAAATGATAGAGGTAAAGAACTTCAACTCATCATAGATCGAACCATATCCAATAGAGTTCGATTCCTCCTCTCCGTTACACCATTATGTTCTGGTGTTCGAGGTGGACTAAGTTGTGAGACAATCCCATAACTCCTAAGATAGTCTTGAAATTCATTGCTAAGGTATTCACCTCCTCTATCCGAACGAAGGATCTTTATTGTTTTGTTGAGTTGATTTTCAACTTCATTCTTGAAGATTTTGAACATTTCAAAAGCTTCATCCTTGTGTGCTAACAAGTACACATACCCATATCGACTATAGTCGTCGGTAAAGGTGATGAAGTATCTTTCACCATTCCTAGATGTTAGCTTAAAAGGTCCACATACATCCGAATGTATGATCCCTAGAAAATCTATTGCCCTTTCGGTGGTGCCACTAAATGGTGCCTTAGTCATCTTGCCTTGTAGGCAAGTGTTGGGCTATAATTATATGAGGCATGAACATTTGTATTTGGGCTAATTGTGTTTTGTTTTGGGCTTGTTTATCTTTTAGTTAGTGGGCTAGTTAGTGATTATGATTGGGCCATGTGGGCTTCAACTAGGTTTACGATTATCTATGAGGACTATATAAGCCTCATATGTTTGTGTTTATGGGCAAGCTTTTCAATACAACTTACCATTTACGATTCCTATCTTCTTGTGAGTTTACGATCAGCTTCATATTGTAGTGTTCTTCATTCAAGACTTGATCTTTACGTTAGATCTTGTCTATTTCATCTACTTTTCTCTTGAATCAATCTTATACAAGGATTCCGCACTTGTATTAGATCAAATATCGTGTGTTTGGGAGTTATCCGGACCTACAATTGGTATCAGAGCCAAGAATCTTAGATTCGAGGCTCTCACGATATTGATTCAAGAGTTTTCTGGGTTTTTGTTCAAGTTTGGTTGAAGATTTGAAGGTTTTTGGGGTTTTCGATTGCTGCTACTGCTGTTTCTGGGTGTTTACGACAAGTTTCTGGGTTGTTTTGAAGGTTTACGACTGCTACTGTTTGAAGATTGGCATCGGAATTACGTTTACGAGTTCAAGATTGGTGTTTTATCTGTTTACGATCATACTTTGGTCGGAAACAGTGTTTACGACTCGGAAACAAGTGTTTACGAGTGTACTTGTTTATCGTAATCAAGTTTACGATTTGGTTGGGTCGGAATCAAGGTTTACGATTTTGCAGGATCGGGAACAAGTGTTTACGATTCGAGGATCGTAATCGTATAATCGTAATCTCTGTTTACGATTCTCTTAAGGCGGTTAACTGTTTACGAGTTTGACGTGTTATCGGAAACGTGTTCACGATCGTAATCGGGTTGTGTGGATCGTAATCGGCCATTTACGATCGTAATCAAGGGTTGGTTATCGTAATCTCAGTTTTTGGATATTTGGACTTTAGTGTTAAGTTTCCTAAGCTATTGAAATGGATTTTGAGCCGAGCATGTATCAAAAATTGGACTTCGAGATCGGATCTATAACTCGTCCGCCAAGACTAACTTCAGCGGATAATTTCTTAGAGTGGAAATACAGATTCGAAAATCATTTGAAGAGTGTGGATCTGAGGTTATGGAGGGCTGTTGTGAATGGACCGTTTACACCTACTCACGCAACAGGAACAAATGCAGGGAAAGAGAAGAAAGAAGACGAGTATGATGATGATGACTGGGAGAGGTGCAACAAGGCTGAAAGGGCATTTGCGATAATGACTATGGCCCTAACTCCAGATATTGCTCAAGGATTCAAACACTGCAAAACAGCAAAGCAACTGTGGAATGCTTTGATTGTTGCTTATGAAGGGAACCCTGATATTAAGGCTAGTCGGAAGCAGATGTTGAAGCAGAAGTTTAACCTGTTCAATCATATTCAGGGTGAATCGTTTGAAGCTCAAGTTCAGAGGTATGTGTCACTGATGGCAGAGATGTCAAGTTATGGAGTGGAGCCGGATACTGAAGACAAGAATTTGAAGTTGCTGAACAGTCTGCCTAAGTCTTGGAACACCAA
>JBCNJP010000007.1:53290425-53346328 GCA_039602395.1 Deinandra increscens subsp. villosa | reverse complement strand
CAACCGCCAATTTTCCAGGTTAACTCCGTTAACAACTTGTGTTATGTTTCGATAACGTCCGTTACTTCCGTTAACTAGAATAGTTACACGAGCGATGCACATGAGTCTAGACGTCGGTTAACTTACTTGAATTATAATTATATTTTATGATTTTATGTAAATCATATTTTATAACTCCATGAAAACGTTTTGTCATTTTATGTGGCAATTATCTTTATTATTACGTGGTATATATGTATATATATATATGCACAACGGTTTATGATTTTATGTGACGGTGTGTCACGTAATCATACGAACTATTTCTATGATTTTATAGAAATCTAAAAACATTAGTTATGAGTTTATAACTATGATTTTATGAGAAACATATATAGATTATATTTTTGTAAAACTTCGTTCGTTAAATTCGTTTTGACATACACTCGATTAATTATCGGTAAGTTACCTCCGTTAACTTTATCAGAGAGTTCGTTAATATTTTATAACCTTGAGGGGCCTTACTGTAAATTCTGAAACTTGTTTTCTATTTAATAAAGCTGGAGGGACTATTGTGTCATTATCTAAACGTTGTAACCATTTGTGTTTATTATGGAGGGACCATTTTTGACAATTCTCGAAAGCCAATTTAATGGCATTTACGAGCAATCAAACTGGAGACGGTTTTCGTTCGACCGCCATCATCACCGGCAGTTTCATTTGCCTAATCAATCCCCCATTCAAGTCTCATTTGATTGCAAAAGTCGTTTTTTTACTCAAGATCCGTTCAACTGAGAAGCACACAGCCTCTCTCGAGCTCTCCCTGTTCTCTCTCGTTTCTTTTCTTTTCCGGCGAACTCAAGAATTCCGGCCACCAGGGCACCGTTTCACCACCACTCGCACATCATTGTAATCGTCTCTCTCTGCCGATCAGCCCTGTATCATCAATTTTGGGAACGGAGCAACGTCAAGTGTTCAAGTCGAGAGACTTTCGGTTTTGTTTCGGCATCAAAAACTCATCAAAACTCAATTTTTATTTGAGGTAACTACTTTACATTGTAAATCGCATGTTTCTGTAGTCTCGGTTTCATGTTTTACGTTTTTCCGGTCGCCGGAAAATATCTCCGGCGACATTAGGGTTATATGAAGAAGATGAAGTCTGGACGGGTCGGGTTAAATATTAACGCTTCTGAATATAAACAAAACTTGCATGTAGCCCAGCCGGTTAGAGCATTCGTTTGAGACTGTGAGGTCTCGGGTTCGAAACCCCCTCACCCCAAAGTTTGTTATTATGTTTTTTTTTTCTCTCCTTGATCCGATCTGCTCGCCGCTGCCTGCATATAAACAATCGTTGCGAACATTGTTAACAAACGAGCCCCTAGCCCAGTGGCTAGGGCGCTGTGTTGTAACCACAAGGTCACGGGTTCGAGTCCCGTGACCCTCATTTTCACTGTTTTATTTTTGTTTAATGATTTTCAAGCATTCTTGGTCCAAAAACTCAAACTTACTAGTAAACAATTATCATATCTCGACCCGTGAAGATTCTATAGACCCCGTAAGGTTACTCGTTGGATTTTTTTTTTTGTTTTATGGAAACCCCATGATTTAAAAGAATTAAAAACTTATGGTTTTGTTTAATTAATATAACCTAGTTTTAAACATAGAAATATATATATAAATATATATTTGATTTCGTTGTCATGCACATATACACAAACGTACGATTTAAATATTTTCTTTAGACTCTCGGAATTTTTACACGACATATAAATATATATTTAGGTCGCTTTATTTTTCACCCTTGTGACTACGCCTCGATATTTATATTTACGAATAAATATATATATATATATATATATATATATATATATTTATTTATTTATTTATCCGATCATCTCTACATTTTATTATTTGGAATAATATACGCGCATTGATTGTCGTAAATCCTTGTGTCTTTGATTTAACGTCATTCTTGACCACTTTCGAACAAACGATTTTTATCACGTACTGGAATTTGTCACCTACGTCACAATTGAAATTACTTGATAACAACACCGTCGTCTAGGCTATGTTACTCATGTGCGAACACACACTTACGTATATAAATTCATTAGGTGCTTGGTAAACTACGCAAGACTCGAAGTCTTAAAAAAAAAAAAATTGTAGCAGCGCACCCTAAGGTGAGTTTCACAACCTTTACGTTACGTCCGGTTTTGGACGATAACACACGCAAACACGTTACACCCGGGTTAGGGTGATAACACAACAACTTTTATGTATGATTAAAGTAGAAATCCAGTATATATCACATGTTCACGTAAAATGCTTTATCTTTCAAGTCCTTACTTATCGAACCGTTAATAGCTTATAGCGAGGGGATATTGGGTAGTACTACTGGGGTCTGACAAACCCCACTCAGCGGGCACGAGATGCACCACCCGACTGGCGGTCGGACTGAGGACAATGTCAGCCTAACTTACCGTGATCGAGAAGACACGGGGAAGGCAAACCACGTAAGGATTATTCCTACAACTAATTGGTCAGCTTCGGTTGTGAACGTTTTAGTGACATGAACTTAGGCTCGCTACCTACGATATGGATTGTACTGTTAATATACATGCTTACATACGAATAAAAACTGTTGTATTCGTACTGCATAACTATACTAGTTATACTTATGTGCTTATGTGAACTCACCAACATTAGTTGACACTTGCTCTTATGCATGCTTTGCAGGACGCTAGGAGAATCGGATTTTTGGGCACGTACGCTGGTTAAACCTTTCATTTTGGGAATCCGTATTAAACATTTTCAAAACTTAGACTTAAACTGGTTGTTTACTTAATGGGCGCTTGTTTTTGCGCGACATTACTTTATTATGCTTCCGCTGGATTTTAAACTATGGTTTTAATATTTTCCGTTTGGAAATATATATTTACAATTTGAACCCTAAACTTATGTTTGATGTAACTAATGACTCGGGTCCTGGTCTGGTTCACACCCCACACGGTAAAACTCCGTTAGTGGAAATTGGGGGTGTGACATAAAATTTGAGGCTTGCATCCAGCATTTTCTTATTGGTCAAATTAGTTTTCTCTAATGTTTGGTTAGTGGAAGCAAGTTGGGTTCTAAGGCTCTCAAGTTCTTTGGTTTGTTCCTCAACCTTTTCATTAGCTACTCTTAGATATGTCTGAGAATCACTAAGTTTTCTTTCAAGGTTAGAAACATCAATTTTGGCAGCCTCATATTTTTCTTTCCAGGTTTTTGCTTTATCTTTAAAATTATTCAATTCTAGATAAGTTCGTGAATGATAAAGTGTTTCACTCTGAAGTTTAGATTCAAGGTCTTTCATGCAGTTATAAATATCAACACAGTGAGAGTTTGAACAACTACTTACCTCTTTTGAGTTTTCTCCTGAACCTGGAGTGATGTTGACCATGAATGCATGATGCTCCATCTTCATTGTTTCCTTTTCAGCCTCTTCCTCTACAAGCTGTGCAATGTAGGCATGACTCAGACTTAGATCTTCAATCTGAGTGGACCAGTCATATCCACCTGGTGTGCTCTAAACAACTAATGCCTTATCATCTGCAGTGGTATCCCTTTTCTGTTTCTGCTTGTCATCAGTCTTTGTATCCCTTTCAGCCTTTGGTTTGGGACACTCCCTAGCATAGTGCCCATACTCGCTGCAGTTGAAACACCTCAAATTTGATTTGTTGAATGTGAGCTTGACTCCTTTGCCATCATTCCAATCTTGGATTCCCTTTCTAGCCATGTATTGCTTAGCCCTCAAAGCAGCCATACCCATTTGGTACGAGATGTCCATCTTTTCTAGATCATCCGGGTGCACTTGATTCACATCTTCATGAGTTAAATCGTTTGGGAGTAGTGAACCAGCAACTAGTGCTTGATAGCAGATCATTATCCCAACTCCTAAGGCAAATCCGGCGTCTTTAGCCAAGGAGTTCACATCTAGTGAAATCACATTAGCCCCAGTAGATGTAGAGGCTCCACCAACAGCTTGAGAAACGAATGCCAGTGGGCTTGAATTTGCATCAGCAGTTTGAGAAGTTGAAGCACTTGGCTGAGAAATGAATGCTTGATTTACCTTGCTTTGAGCAGCTCCAATTCCCAACTTTCTTGCCCTTTTTACCTTCTTCTCTTCATATGCCCTAATTGTTGCCATGAGGGAGCTAAGGGTTGCACTGTTCAGGTCATGAATCCCTTCTATGACTTCAATTGTGCTATCCCAGTTTGGTGGGAGAGAGTGAATCAGCTTCTTATTTACCTCCTTCTGAGTGTAGGTTACATCAGCCTCTTTCATAGCAGTTACAATCTTCACAAATCTTTGAAGCTGTGTTTCAATGTTCTCCCCATGTACGTAGTTGAAATCATTAAATTGTTCCCTTAGGTTTTCTTTTCTCGACTCTTTCATTTCAGTGTTTCCTTCATAGGCTTTAACGAGTGAATCCCATAAAGTCTTTGCAGATTTGAATTCTTTAAAGGCTTCAGCAACCTCTGGGGATAATGCCATAGTGAGGGCAGCAAGGGCCTTTCTATCTCTTTCCACCTTATCCCAATCACCGTCTAACCATTTCTCTTTGGTCTTCGGTATAGCAGGTTGATTATTGGCAGGTTCAGTCGTTGGAATAAAGTCTCTGGCTTCAATAGAACGCATGATCTTTGGATCATGGTAGTTAGCATAATTAACAAACCTATACTTCCAACTCATGAAGTCCTTCCCCGAGGTTAGACGGGGTGGACGAGTGGAAGTTCCAATTTGAGTGTCCATTTCCAAGGTAGCAGATGAAAGAGAAGCCATATCGAAAGCCATAGAAGGATTTCGATCAGGGAGGCTAGGTTTTCGATCAGGTGGATCGAAATGGAAGCCGAGAACTAGGTCGAAAACCTGCAGAAAACAGGTATTCGATCAGACAAGAGGTTTTCGGTCTTGACCGAAAATGACCAGGAACGAGTTTTCAATAGATTGATCGAAAACCAGCTCGAAAATTTCAGGAATAAACAGAATACAGTTTTCGATCAGGCGGAATACCCAACCGAAAAGCTGCTGCTGACTCGAAAACGAGTGTTTTCGATTAAACAGTGGGTCGAAAAGGTAATGATCCGAAACCCGGGCTCGAAAACCCGAAGAATGAATCGAAAACCCACCCGAAAACCACTGGATTGATCGAAAACCAGGTACCTTAAACGTTGACTGAAGAATCAGTCAACGAGCACCCTTTTTCCTCGACAGAAAACCTTAATGTTGGACCGAAAAGGGTCAGAAAACCCTAGAAAACCTCCAATGCTGCACGAAAACCTCCTGAAACTGCCCGAAAACCTTCTGTGAACCAGAAGGCTGCCGTCAAACACTTTCTGTTGCTGAAAAGGACTTCGAACGAATTCTGTTTGAGTGCACGATCACAGACCAGTCCGCAGATCACTTGAAAACCTGCAAAACACTAAAAATCTCTTTCGAAAAACACTGAAAACAGAGAAAAAAAACAATTCGTTAGTCAAGGAAAACTCGAATCCAGTATCACGAGAGCCGCGAAACCCGTGTTTCTTGGCTCTGATACCAATTGTAAGGATCAAACTAGTCCCTCACGTGATACCAAACTATCAAACACCGTGCGGAAACCAGTGTGTGATAGTGATTCGAGTAAACAAACTAAGAAAAACGACTAACAATGCAAAAAATTACCGAATGAAGAACACAAGCACAATGAAAGCCGAATACTAGAAGCTTCGAATACGCAAAACACCCTTTGAATATTTCACCAACCAACAACCCTAAACATGATGAAATATTATCTATATATAGGTTAAGGTTTGAGTGGAGAACAAGTTTCCCTCAACCCTAAATAATTCGGCCCTATACAACCTAGCCGAATTCTATAAGCCCAACAAAATAAACCAAAAAGTGTTAGCCCAACCCATTACATTTAACCCAAAACACATAACTAACTAATGCAAAAGCCTTAATAAAATCTAGGTCTTTACAATGATTTCATTGATGACACTGCATGTGCTATCCATGGGTTCGTCTCAGGTGATGGTTTCAATCTTTCCCACCAACTACTGATGTGGATGATTTCTAACCTGCACCCCACTGGAAGGCAAAAGAAGTTTCTGATGTACCCTCGCTTTGTTCAAGCCATCCTGGACCATTACTACACAACTTTGGTGAAGCAAGGAGAGACATTCTCCACAAGTTCTATGAATACTGGCTCGTACAGCAAGTACCACAAAGGTAATTATCAAGGGAATGAGGTGCCTTTCTTTCTCGAGATGATTGCTCGACTAGCTCCCATTGATGCTGAAGGAGATATTCACACGGGTGAAACTGCAGAAGAAGCACAAATTGAACCCACTGATGCGGCTCAAGTCCACCATGAATTGGACTTGAATGCCCCAGTTATCTCAGATCCTACTGCTGCTGATGAAGACCTTAGGAATCTCCAAGGTGGAAATGTTGAAGCTTCTAAGCATGTTGAACACTCGTTGAGTCCAGTGAATGTGATCTCTTCAGAAGCTGAGGAAGGTGATGACACAAGTAGTGATGAATCTAACTCCTCAAGCTCAGATGACAATCCTGCTCAAACTGAAGAGATTCACCCTCGGAAAAGACAAAGGACTGGAGAATCTTCCAGGGCCTCGACGAATCTGACACAACAATCATCATCAGATGAAAGCTACAAGTCGTACAAGGATGATTTAGATGAAGACGACTCTTCGGTGTCTCTCGATCAAGAGGATTCTACATATGATCTTGCAGCTGAGACTGAAAGTCCTCCTAATTCTCCTCCTAAGTTAACTTTAAACAGACTTACAATTACTGCTGATGATCGTAATCAATCGTCTAAGTTACTCACGGTAAGAGCTGTAAGAAGCAAGTCCTGCACAGAGAAACTCCAAGTCAGAAGAAAACCCGGTTCCACAGATGAGTATGAAGTTGTTGGTTCATCTGGCACTCAACTGGATACAGCATTGGCTACAACACCTGTTTCTCCATCTCCTACTGATCACAGTGATAGGATTGATATGGATATGAGACCTCTGGAGACCATAGCTGAAGATACTGTTGTTACCACTGACACCTCTGGTACCGTGACTACAAGCCCAACAGTTTCTGAATCTGAGAAGATGATGGAACTACAAGCTGAAGTTGTTAATCTTCAAAGTCAGAACGATCACCTTAATTGTTCTCTACAAGTGGCTAACCAGAAAATCAGTGAAGAGTCACTTGTAATTACTGAATAAGCAGCTGAGATTCAAAGACTCAAGGATTTGTTAAGCAAATCAGGTGAAGACAAACAACATAGTGACAAACCAGATGGTGATGATGTTGGTGATAAAGAAAGTGAGTTGCCTGAAGACCAACCTCAAACTAATCAAGGAACTGATGGTGACAATTCTCAAGATCCTAATTCTTCTATAACCATGCCTGCTGGTAAAGACTCTACAGGTGCTCAAGACACCTCAAGCCCCATGCATGACAGTGATTTCGAGTTTGATGAAGATACGTTCACAGAAGGAGATGAGCTGAACTCCTCAGACGACGATGAATCTTTCGTCAACAGTCTCCTTCATGATGCGCCTGTAGATGAAACTCTGGATTCGATCAAGAAGCTTGCTCATGTGCCAGAGAATCTGAAACTTCCAAGATTTTCACAGGCAGCCAAGGCACTTGCTATTTAGGGAACTTCAAATGAGGAAGCTGCTGATGCATCTGGTTTAAATATTCAACTCTCTCTTGTACCCTCCTTTCAGACTTCAACTGACACATCCACTGCCTTAGTTCCCTTGACTGAAAGAGTCCGTCACATGCACGTTGACCCCGCCTTCCTAGATTTTGCTATGGCCAACTTCAGGGAATACTATGCAGAAAAGATCTACTCGAAAAGAAACTCTTGTGGTATATTGATCGAGTCAATCGAAGATGACACTGGTGAAGTCTCATATGAGGAACATCCATATTCTGTAGATTTCGGTGTGCAGAAAAGATCTACTCGAAAAGAAACTCTTGTGGTATATTGATTGAGTCAATCGAAGATGACACTGGTGAAGTCTCATATGAGGAACATCCATATTCTGTAGATTTCGGTGATGAAGAAGACATGAATGAGCTAAAGAACGTATGCATGTGCTCATGAATGATGCCAATCCACTTAATTACATTGATCTGGATTTGATCGAGAGTGAAGATGAAGAAATGGAACCTTTGTTTCCAACTCCTATTCAAGTAAAGTAGGAGGTGGATGATAAATATGTATAGGTTTCACTTTCTGAGCTTATGCAGACCTCAGCTAAGGCTTCTGCTTTGGATATTTCTCCCCATGTTCCAGGTTTTATTCCTGCAGATGCCAATATCATCAACCTTGAATCAAGTGCTGCCCAAGAATCTGAAAGTGAATCTGATCCTACTATATCGACTGAGCAAAGCTTCTGTGATCAAATCTTTGAAGGCTCCTTTGTGCACTTCTCCTCTGATTCCGACACTAAAGATGAACCTAATGTGACTGCAACTCAAGAGCCTGCGGTTACAGAACAACCTGGTCCTTCCACTGAGTATAGAGGAAAAAGGATTTTAACTCCTGAAGAAATTGCTGAAGAGCATCGTAAAAGAGAAGCTGAGAAAGAAAGATCCCGTAGAGCGCTTATTGATGAAACTCACCGGGAACAAAATAGACTTCTCGAGGAAAAGGCTGAAGCACTAAAGAGATATGAATCAAACCATCCTCCTGTTGTCATGTATGCAAAAGGCTCGAGCACTTTGCCAGAACGTTCAGAATCAACCAGAACAGATGAACCCTTGATCCGCATTGTCACAAACTTAGAGGGCACCAATGTGGATGTTGATGACAACTCTGTTACAGCCAACATGGTTAGAACTCTGATGAAAGACAACTTCTCATTGAAATATCTGATGAGTCTCACTGACACTGAGTTAACCAAGTTATACAATGATAAGGAGAGGTTGAATTCTCACCTACCTCAAAATCAAACTGTTGAAGCACAATCTGATCTCCTAGCTGATATCTTTGCCGACACAACCAAGACTGTAGACTTCCTTCCCATCCATGATCATCTCTCTGATCTTACCCTTTACATCGGCAACACATACATTCCTCCTCCAGAGAACTCGTCCGTTGACCCTCCTGACTCTGAAGCATACATTGAATCCACCACCAACAGTATGAACTCTGAAGCACTCCGCAACTTCTGTAAATTCAAGAACATTGATAAAAAGGAATACTACAAGAAGAGACTTACTGGTCTCCGGAAGTTTGTTTGTGAGTACCGGAAGACAGAGCGGTTGGCCAAGTTGGAACAAATTAGAATAAATGAAGAGGAACAGGCTGAGGCTCTCAAGAGAAAAGATAATCCCTCTATCTATGACGAATGGGAAAAGTTGACTCCTAACCTAAAGGATATGCAATTATTTGCTGCCAAGAACTTAAGGAAAATGCCTAGCAATCCTAATGTCAATCATGGGATGAAGATCTTGGGTTGGAAATATGATGAAGCCTTTGATGCTTTCATGGTAAAGAGGAGAAATGGCTATGTCCAAATATTCGGAGACTTCAAAGCTCTCACTAGCTTCTTCTCTTGGGAACTCAAACAGCTCAAGTACCTGGACTTGGTGAACCACACTAAACATCCAAAGGCTATAAGGGATGCTGCGTTGATCCAGTCTGCTTATAATGATAAAAGATTCAGTCAAAATCCAGAAGCAGAGAGAAAAGCTCAGTTGGCAGAAGAGAACATAAGACTTCGTGCTCCTCACCGAGGTATGTTCAAGGATATAGGAAAGGAAGTGAAAGCAAAGACTATCCCTGGAAACCAGAAAAATGCTCCTATGATCAGTTGGTGCTATAATGGGATGACTCATGAGTTGGCAATTGAAAGAGATGGTGGTGACGCTATCAGAATATTTGCTGCAATAGAACTCCGTCTTCTCTCTCGATCCTACTTGAAGATAATGTATTATGAGAAGATGCGGACCATACCTGTTCAGTTGAGACCTTATGAATGCTACGATGCCAACTACTTTTTGATATTCTTAAACGGGTGGTGTACAAGGCTAGCAGAATTAGGTAGACTCACTCTTGATTCAGAACTCCTGAGAACAGCAGATTGTTGGTTGATTGAAGAACATGGTTCAAGTGTCATTTTGGATAAGTCAAGACGATTGGTCGAGCTGAACAATTATAATGACCTGAAGAAGCTCGTTTGGCAAGATCTCTATAGGCTGTATGATATGGGTATTCACGTACTTTCTGATAAAGACAAACCTGCAGCTAGAGAGAACTGGAGATTTCTGCTAAAGCTGACCGGTCAAGATGCTTGAAGCTCGAGAGTTTGCATTGCCAACAAGGGTGGAATTGTTAGAACCTATTTGTTAGCAACACAAACTTATTGTTTTCTTATCTTCTAATTGATACTTTATTTTGTAATTGTCTTTTGATATGTACTTGGTAAACTTTGTTTATATGTTAGCGTACTTGTTATACTTCTTAGCGGACTTGGGACTTATGTTCTTAGCGGACTTGATTTACACTTAGCGTACTTGTTTGATTGTTTATCTTAGCGGACTTGTTTATTCCTAGCGAACTTGTTTATTCCTAGCGAACTTGTTTACTTAGCAGACTTGTCTTGTTCCTAGCGTGCTTGATTTGCTCTTAACGAACTTGTTAGCGTACTTGTTCATGTTAGCGAACTTGATAATGCTTAGCGTACTTGTTAGCGGACTTGTTGCTACTTAGCGTACTTGTTAGTGAACTTGATAATGCTTAGCGTACTTGTTAGCGGACTTGTTGCTACCTAGCGTACTTGTTAGCGAACTTGTTAAGTGCTAGCGAACTTGATTTAAGTCTTAGCGAACTTGTTCTCCTGATATAATATTTTGCTGAATTCTAGGTAATGATTGTGTTGTGTCAAACATTCTTTTTGTCCCAGGCTCTCTAGTAGTATAAATACCAATGAGAAAACCCTATTGGTAACGCTTGAAGGAGTATTTTCCTACAGAGAGCCTTTGTGTGTGTGTTCTTGGTGTTAGTGTATGTTCTTGAGCTTTAGGAATCATCAATGGATAAGCATTGATGCTGATTCATCCGGAATCGAGCATCACACATGATTTCCGCACTTGTGTGATGAATCATATGAGAACATGTTGCTCAAATCTGGTCCTGACAATAATCTTTCAATTTGAGCAATTTGGGAACTTTCCGACTTATTCCGATTTCATTATCATAATTCATCATAGTTTGCATCGTAGCTTGAACCGAATTCTGAATAATCCCAAACGCTTGAAAATCACCCATCTTTTTCGAAAACTTATACACCAAAACTTCAAACTTGAAAAAAAAAATCTTAGAAGTTGATTTTGGGTACCAAAACGGAGGGTACTGGCGGTTAGGCGAGTAAAAGTATAGATCTTTCCGATACGGTCATTTTGGCTAGTATTAGCTCCCATAACTCTTTACGGTTCTCAAGTTACGTTAGTTTTCGTGACACTTTCCAAAAATCCCAATTACTGTTTATCCGAACCTCAGCCGAACCCAATCTGTTATGTTGAACTTCGTCCGAACTTAATCCGAACCTAAATTGAGTTGCCAAACTTGTGTCGAACCTGAACTTCGGAAGCAACAATAAAGTAGCCGAAACTGTGCTGAACTTGAACTTCGGAAGCAACGAACCATAGCCGAACTATGTCCGAACCTGGACTTCGGAAGAAAAATATCCAAACCCTCTCTGAACTTGGAGTTCGGAGCAGTTATTTTTCAGTTACTACCGAACCACAGACGAACTCGAACACTCTCGTGATTTTCAGTGTCTTCGGACGAATTATTGAACAGGAACTCAGCTAAACTTCATAGAAACGTTTTAGAAGAAGACTTTTCTGGAAAAACACACCCGAGATGATCAAACGAACTCAAAAATGAGTAACATTTTCGCAAAAATCCAAAATTTGACTCGAAACCAATGAAAAATAGAGATTTCCGACCAGTAGAATGAACCAAATGCTCTGATACCACTTGAAAATGCGTGAGCGATAGATCGTCTACTCAGTCATATCGAAATCAATGTAAAACGAATAAAAACACGAGAGTAAATACAAAGGATTTGTATTAGACCACTGAGAAACCACAGAGTACACACGTATGATCAGACACAGAAAGTTCAAGAGCTACAGAATACAAATGAGACAACCTATTCATACTAGAGCTAAACTCGACCTGCCGAACCTCAGGTTCAGACATGTTCCAACGTGTCCGAACTTGAAGTTCGCCAAGAGTTCGGACACCAGCAATCTAGCATGTCTTTGTCTTGTACTCGATACTTCACATGACGATCGGGAACTATGTATCAAAAAAACAACTCCGCGTACGGGCTATGAGATTGGATGTGCGTGTAAGTCTAATGGACGACATCTATGAGATTGATGGCGATAAAATGTACCATATATTGAAGTCAAATTATTGGTGTCCAGGTATGAAGAAGAATATAGCAGAATTTGTTGAGAGGTGTTCCACATGTTTGCAGGTGAAGGCAGAACACCAGAAACCCTTGAGATACTTGCAAAAGTTAGAACTACCATATGGAAATCGGAGTTAGTCATAATGGACTTTGTGACTAAGTTGCCTAGAACAAGCAGCGATAAAGATACCATATGGGTTATAGTGGATCGTCTGACTAAGTCAGCTCACTTTTTGCCAACAAAAGAGACGTACTTAACGGAGGAATTAGCTAAGCTGTATGTTAAAAAAGTTGTTAGATTGCATGGTGTACCACAGTCGATCGTGTCAGATAGAGACAGTCGGTTCACATCCCTCTTTTGGAAAAGTTTTCAGCAAGCAATGGGAACAAAATTGAATTTGAGTACAGCTTATCATCCTTAGAAAGATGGACAAAGTGAAAGAACTATCCAAACGTTAGAGGATATGCTTCAGGCATGTGTTATTGAATTTGTTGGTAGCTGGGATAAGCATTTGCTTTAATGGAATTTTTGTACAATAATAGCTACCACTCGAGTATAAAGGTAGCACTGTTTGAGGCGCTATATGGTCGGAAGTGTCGTACACAAGTCTGATGGTCAGAAGTTGGCGAAGGGTAATTAAAAGGACCATAAGTTGTTGAAACAACTCAAAATATAAAGCAAATTCAAGAAACGCTTAAGGCTGCTCAGGATGTCAAAAGAGTTATGCTGATAGGTGTCGAAAGCCTTTAAAGTTTGTAAAAGGTGACATGATCATGTTAAAAGTATCACCTTGGAAGGGACTGATTCAATTTGGTAAGCGTGGAAAGTTAAGTCCTTGCTACATTGGTTCGTTTAAGGTTATTAAAGAAATTGGTACTGTTGCCTACCGATTTAAGTTAGCAAAGGAACTTAGTGGATTCACGATGTTTTTCATGTCTCGAATATGCAAAAGTGCACTAACCCCATTGAAAGATATTCGTGTTGGTGAAGGCTTCACTTTTCAGAGCAACCTGTTAAGATTCTCGAATAAATAGCGAAGAAACTGAGGAAGAAACAGATTCCTATGGTGAAAGTAAAATGGGACGCTCTACGAGGTCCAGATATTACTTGGGAATCAGAAATTGACATGCGAAGGAAATATCCTTATTTATTTGAGCCTAAGAAGGAATTCTGGGACGAAATTCATTTTAAGGGGGCGAGAATGTAACAACCCTGACTGAAGCACGGATGTTAAAGTAGAGAATATGATAAAACAATAAATTTCTCTAAGTATTTGGCCTAATACGGCCGTATCACTTTAAGGTGAGACACCCATATCGCGGGAAGTATTGTAGATTCAAACGAATACGGTACGACCCGGTCAGATTGGGATCCGAATGTATTCGGGCACCGCGATACGCCTGAATTGTATGAACCAATACGGTCGTATCCATCGCACACTATAAAACCTTCATTTTGACTGATTTTTGGTCTTTTGTTTGGTTTCAGCTTCTGGTTTTTCTCTCTGCACCTAGTATTCTCGCAAGGATAACATAAGAGTTTTGGAGTTGTGGTTTACAAGATTCAAGTGTGAATCTTTGAGGTAAGTGTTAGTACCTAGTTTCTGGTCGTCATGTGAAGTATCGTGTACAAGACAAGTCATGGAAGAATGTTGCTGGCCGAACTCTTGGCGAACTCCAAGTTCGGACAGGTCCGAACTTGTCCGAACCTGAGGTTCGGACCATCCGGTTTTCAGCCTTATAAATAGCTTGTCTTCTGTATGATTAGACACTTCTCGAACATATCTTATATATGAACTCTGTGGTGTTTCTCTGTGGTCTAAAAGAAGTCTCATTGTATTTACATCTCGTGTTCATTTTGTTTTTCATTGATTTCATTACGACTAAGTATACGATCCACCAGCATTTGGTTTGCTCTACTAGTCGGAAATCATTGTTTTTCGGAGTTTTTAGTCAAAATTTCACATTTTTTGCGAAAACGTGTATCACTTTTCAGTTTGTTTGATCATCTTAAGTGTGTTTTACATGAAAAATATTCTTCTAGGTTGTCTCTCTTGAGTTTATCTGAGTTTCTGTCGAAAATCGCCTTCAAATTCTCTCAAAATAGCGAAAATGGTGTCGGGAGTGCTCAAGTTCGTGTGAGATTCGGACAACTTCAAAATAACCGCTCCGAACTCTAGGTTCGGACAGAGTTCGGTTGTTTTCTAGTTTAGTCAGAGTTTGGGTCACGTTTGGACATAGTTCGGCCATGGTTCGTACACAGTTCGGTCAACTTCTGTTCGGCTTAGGTTCGGTAGAGGTTCGGACGAGGATCGGGTGAACAGTAACCAACATTTATAAAATGTCTGATTTTCAAGCGTTCGCGCCTATTCAAAATTCGGTTCAAGCAACGATGCAAACTATGATGAACTATGATGACGAAATTGGAATAAGTCAGGAAGTTCCTAAATTGCTCAAACTGGAAGATTATCATAGTTGGGTTAAACAGTTTGAAGCCTATGTGGACATACATGACATTGATATGTGGTTGTCGTTTACTGATCAATATGTTTATCCTAAGGATGAAACCGGGGAACCAGTACTTCAAAGAAAGATGTCTTCTGAACAATAGAAAGCATATCAAGCTGAAAAGAAAGCATATGGTACTTTGATAATGGCTTTGCCTAAAGAGTTACTACATCAATTTTCGGGTGACTACACGTCAAAGAGTTTGTGGGATGCTTTGGAAAAACGATGTGAAGGCAATGAACAATATAAGAAAAGTCGTTCGAAGGTTTTAAAGAAGGAATTTGATAGTTTTAAGCATTATCAAAACGAATCAATTCCAAATCTGATTGCAAGATTTGCTCACTTGATAAGTGAAATGCATTTGGTAAGTCTGACAAAAGAAGAAGCTGATATGAAGGAAAAGATTTTGGAGGCATTACCTGAGAAATGGAGAATTATGTGATGTTGATCACTCATGATAAAGAAAATCCGGATTATCTTTTAATGATCTAATTCAAAGAATTCAAGTGAGGGATATGGAGTTAATGGTTAACAAATCACTTCCTACACAAATTCAAAATCCTGCTAGGTATTTTGGTGATAATGATTCAACCATGAATGCTATAAAATCTAATGTTCTTAATTCTGCACCTCCTACAGCATTTATGGCAGGTAAATCTGCAACTTCTAGTTTTTCTGTTGGTTCTAATGTTTCTGTTCCTAGTTCTTCGACTCAAAATGCTTTGTCTGCTCAAACTACCGATGATTACAATGCTTTAATGTATGCGTTGGTATCTTCATATTTCGGGATTAGTATTGGTGCTGTTAATAATGCTGAGTTGACAAATGAAGATTACGATCAGATAGATTATGATCATTTGGAAGAAATGGATTTGAACTGGCAATGTGCTATGTTGTTTCGAAGAACGAAGAAATTCTTCAATAGAACTGGCAAGAAAAGATTGAATCAAGATGGAAAAATTGGATTGGACAAGTCAAAGGTTAAGTGTTATAGGTGTTTTGTTTATGGACATTTTGCACGAGAATGTCCAAGTTCAACTGAAAATAAGCTAAAGTCTGGTCAGCTCATATGGTTATTCATTCACCAAATGCAGCTCCTAAGGTTGAAGAAAAGAAATCTGTTTCTTTTGATGACAAACTGCCAGACACATTTTCGCATCCAAATGAATTTGCTTGGAATGCAGATTCCGAAGCAAAAATTAAACATGCTCCATTTACGGTTGCATTGACTGCTCATCATGATGAAGATGATAGTATTCTGACTGATTCTGATTCCAATTCGACAATATCAATGATTAAAGAAGTTAAACTCGAAGAATCAAAATGTCTTGAATGTGTAAAGTTGGGAAAAAGATGTTGAAATTTACAAGAAGAAAAGAGAAAGTGTTCTTGAAGAATTATTTGTTGGATCTGAGGTTCGGAAGTTGCAAACGTATGAATATGATAATCTCAATGCAAAGTTCATCAAGTCCCAAAAAGAAGTGTTTGATGCTCAACAGAAAATCTCTGAATTGAAATTGGAAAATTTTGAGATAAAGAGGCAAGTGAAGAATTGCAATTTGTCACCGACATTATTGAATTTCTTATACAAGCAGGAGAGGAGTGAAAATAGTTCTAAGAAAGATGATATTCACTTGGTTCCTCAACCGGTGGATTTGTCTGAGGCTACGTCTGGTTCGCTTGATCCTAAAGACGAATTGCATGATTATTCAAAGTTTGCCACTCCATCCAAGAAAAATATGTCAAAGTCTAAAAAGAAGGACAAGTCTTTGGGTGAACCTCCGAAGTTTAGCTCAAAGTCTATTTTTCTAGAAAATGAACAAGTTTTTGATAAAAGTGGTGCAAGTACTTCATCTACAACTGAAGAAGACAAAGGTTTGATTGAAAAGAACAAACTGAAAGACATCAAAGCCAAATTCACTAGAGAATCTAAGGGAAGAGAAGCTTTTGGTTCTTCTTCAAATACATCAAAGAATCAAGGTTATAAGCATAAAGGCTTGGGTTATGAGGTGAAGGAAGCACCGGTTCAAGTTAAGAAGCCAGAAAAAGCTAAACAGAATTCAAGAGTTAAAGTTCCAAAGAAATCACCTTTTCTGAAATGAAAATCTTATTATTCTGGAAGGTCATCATCTTCAAGGAGTCCATCTCCTCGGTATGATTCTTCGGATGATTTCTTTGATAATTTTGATTCTGAACATTCATCTGGTTTTCAAAATTCAAAGAATTTTTCAAATATGCTTAAATTTCGAGAAAGACTTTGTTATGCATGTCGTCAACCAGGACATCTAGCTATTGATTGTCCGACGACTGCATATATCCACAACACTGCTAAATATGTGGATAACAAAGGTCAAATTTTTGATGAATCGTGGTCTCCAAAAGTCAAATCAACTCGTAAGTCGTCATGGTCTAAACCAAGTACGCCGGTTGAATCTGATTCTGGTTCTGATAAAAAATTCAAATTATTACAAATCTGGAAACCAAAAGTTGTTTCCAAGGCCAACAACGACTTTGTGGAAGACACCGGGCGACCCGACGCTGTTGGATCGGGTCGATCCCAAAGCGACTAATGTTTTATTTGGTGTCAGCAGGTATTTCAGGAAGACCTTTCAGTGATTGGAAAATTGCTGATTGTGAAATGTCTGTGTTAATTTAAATTGAATTTCCAAATCAATCCTGTTTTCAAAATGCTAAAACTGCAAGTATTCGTGTTAGTTGATCAATTTCTGTTTTGTTTCTCACTCCGTCTCATTTTGAGGGGGAGTTTTTTTTTCTAAAAATACAAAAATAGTGTGTTGTTTTTCAAATGGTAAAAATGAAAATCTATAATAGAGTTGTCATTTTTAGGGGGAGAAATTTGAAAAGACAAAAACATTGAAAAATGCAAAAATCCAAAAACACTGAAAAATGAGAAATTTTATCCGACATGATTGGGAAATGATGGTACATTGGCTTACATCGTCTGACTCATGGATAAAATAGATGAAAAAGCCATAAGACCATTTGATCGATGTGTAAGGTAGACTTGGCAAATCAGAAAGTATTCAAATGTGATATACACTAAATATGATGCTTGATCTAGTGGACAACATCTTGATGCATATCTCACGATATATCAAGAAAAAGATATGTGAAAAATAAAATGAGAAGTCACTGTGTATACATGTGTTCATTGTGCAAAGATTTAAACTTGTTTGATTTTCTTTATTTTGTCAAACAATCGGACTTTCTCTGCGTGCTCACAAGGCCGACCTGATTGTTGTTCGTTTGATGTTCTGCTTTATTTTCATTGGTGTTTCGTATAACTCATCGGACTTTCTCTGCGTGTACGGAAGTACTGACCTGATTGTTGTAGGGTTACACAATATCAACTTTTTTATTTTCTTATTTTGTTAAATCTGAGGCCTTATCTGCGTATCGAAAGATCGACCTTAAGGTAGACGATTTAACGATCTTATTTCTTTTTGCATAGAACACAGTTGACTATATCATGAATACAATCATTATGTGATAAATCCCAAATGAAATCACAAAAAAATTTGATAAGTAAAGCATATCTGAGTATGTCTGATAGTGTGGGGTACACTGGTCATTGCAAATATAATCAATACTTTAACATATCTAGATGTTATGAGTATGATTCTGCCTGAGTTTAAAGTTGGACAAATTATATCTGCAATCGACATGGCTTATGTGCTTCAATTATCGAAATAGAAGTGTAGTTCAGCATGTTATGATCAATATGATCCCAAGTTGTGATCTTTCTCACAAAAGACAAAAATAGTGTTTGATTTTGTATTGTATTTACATTTCATATCAGAAAATACCAAAAAGATTTTCGTTGTGTTTTGATATAAAGTTTCTAAAAGCCAAAAAGATTTTGTTTTGGATTTATTTTGGATTGATCAACACGATATACGAAATCAATTTCAAAATCAAAATATCTTGGAGTCTCGAAGAGACGTTTTAAGTGGAAGATGATACTACACATGCCGAGGGGGGGGGGGGGTTTGCTAGTACCTAGTTCCTGGTCTTCATGTGAAGTATCACGTACAAGACAAGTCATGGAAGCATGCTGCTGGCCGAACTTTTGGCAAAATTCAACTTTGGACATGTCCGAACTTGAGGTTCGGACCATCGGGTTTTCAGCCTTATAAATAGCTTGTCTTGTGTATGATTAAACACTTCTCGGACATATCTTGTATGTGAACTCTGTGATGTTTCTCTGTGGTCTAATACAAGTCTCATTGTATTTACATCTCGTGTTCATTTCGTTTTTCATTGATTTCATTACGACTAAGTAGACGATCCACTGCTCACGCATTTACAGTTAGCTTGAATTCACACTTCCTATCTATATGGTGATTATTTGGTGATGAATCTAATGTTGATCTATAATTCAGATGCTATAGGAATCCTTAAGATTGTGATAATTGTTGCAAAGAGAGTAGACACATCGAGGTATGCAATGGATTGAACATGCATTGTCAAAATCTTGCTAATTAGGGAAAGTTATAGAAATCAGATTCTAACCACTAGTCACTAAATTAAGAATTTAGGAACAAAGGCTTCATTGAGGTAAGATTTATATTTTATGTGAATTTCCAAAAATTAATGTATGCATGTGATATGGTCATTAATTGACATTCTGAGAATTTGATTATGTTTCTAAGTCCTAAACAAGGATTAGGAATGTTCTGGTACAAATTGAAATGGGTAATTTTGACTCAGATTGATCAAAATGACCAAATCAGGATTCTGACCTGATGATGAATACGACCATATTATGGTATATGACCATACGTCCGTATTGGGGGTCCACTGATTTAAGATTGCAAAATTTAAGGACAATACGACCGTATCCGTGTTACGACAGGTTCGAAAATCTGATTTCGATGGTAATACGACCATATTAGGTAAAAATGAATACGGCCATATCGCGGGATTCATGAAAAATCAGATACCGTTGAATACGACCATATCTGCTATGTGTGATACGCCTGTATTCATCCTGGAAATGTTTGAAGAATTGATTTTTTGTTATAAACTGGAAAGTGAGACTATAGATTTGGAACAGTATTGTCCTAAGGTTATAATGGACTGATTTGAAATGAATTGAAGGGATTTCTCAACATTAAACTAAATGTACGACTCGGAAATCCTAGTTAATGAATCGGGTGACCGTAAGGAAATCCATTCGCATATTATTATGAATCTGTATTGCTTAGTAAAATAGATCAGTGTTTTAGGTACTGATTTATGGTTACAAATATATATCGTAGGGTGACTTACAACTAGACGTGGTTGAACGTGAGTTTAACTTCTAAAGTCCCTCTTATCTGTGAGTACTAATAACTTCCCCTCTTTTGAACTATTTTAAATGTTTTGGGGTGCACAAGAACAGTTTACTGCTTATTCTTTTTTGCTATGCTTTGTATGTGTGGGCTAGTTGGGTGGCTCGTATGCCGGGTAGTAAGTTTTTCAAGAGTAGGATACTCTGGTCTTTAGGGATTGCGTATGCCACGGGGTGTATAGGGGCGCTTAAAAGCTGATTAAGTAGGTAGCGTAATTGGCCTCACGTCCATGCCTTGATATTAAGTTATCAAGGATGAGTATGTGTCACTATATGCCCGAACAGGATGGGTAATACAGGGGCACATGTCTGTGTTATGCTGGATTGAGTATTGACCTAGGGCTGGAACAACAGTAGCTACACATAGGGTTTAGTAAAGAGAATAAGAAAATGTTTATATGATGATTATTGCTGCGGAATCACCAACAACATTATTGTTGTCGAGATATTTTAGTTCCTGGTGCAAGTAAGTAGCTTTAAAGCAGGTATTGTGTCGGGCATAAGGGATATGGTTGGGGACCGTTATTGAGGGTTGTATTGCCTATTTGTTATATGATCAGATCTAGCCTGTGACCTCTCTCTTTGTTATTTTCTTCAGTTTGTATTTTGAATACTTTGAATTTTCTTAGAGTACCTGGGACCAAAGCTTGTGTTAGTTGCTTGGGTTATAGAACTCCTTGTGGCTCGTATTGTAATTTAAGGTAATCTGTTGTTTATATTGGGTTGTGTGTGTATGATTGTTGCATACTCTAACTATCAATCTGATGCTGCCGTGAATCCTGATACGAACACTCGGCCCCATACCCGTACTTTCCATCCTTGGCAAGGGGTAGAAAGTGGGGGTGTGACAGAAGATATGCTCGAGGTTTTTGTGATCCATGAAAATTATACACTTTGTACCATAGAGATAAAGCCGCCAAATATTTAATGCAAAGATTACTGCTCCCAATTCCAAATCATGGCTGGTATAATTCTGCTCATGGATCTTTAATTGACGAGAGGCATATGTTATAACTTTATCCATTTGCTTAGCACGCAACCCAAACCTTTTTTCGATGCATCACAATATACCACAAAATCTTCAGTACCCTCTGGTAGAGACAAAATAGGTGCGCTACAAGGTTTTTTCTTTAACAATTGAAAAGCGGCGTCATTCTTTGCATTCCAGTTATACGCCGTTCCTTTATGCGTTAATACCATGAGAGGTTGTGCAATTTCTGAGAATCCTTCTATAAACCGTCTGTAATATCCTACCAAACCAAGAAATTGGCGAATTTCTGTTAGCGTCTTTGGCCTTGACCTTGACCTTGATTATTCTACTTCTGAAAATTAGAGGAAGAGTTTCTGGAGTTATTGAACTTGCGGTTCTAATTTTGATGATTCTACTGATTGGAGGACTTGTTTCCTGACTAATTACAAAAATTATCCCACTTCCTCTTGTGGTCAGTTGTTCCAAAAGTTCCCTTCCTAGGAGGCATGTCACACCCTGTAAAATCTGTTTTGGGATTGAGCGAGATGGAATCACAGTCAAGGTTACACGAAACGACCTCTTGATGGTTAACAACTAGAGACGTTTTAAGGAGTAGAAACGTATTTCATTTCAGATTTGCAGCGGTAAATTAACAAAAGTTTCATTTGTTCCATTGTTTACAAAACAAGTTTCAAATGTATTTAAAGACATGACACCGTTAGGTGTTATGTAGTGAAATCTCCAAAATGGCTAGTATGAAAATGACTCTAGAATGATACGATAGGTCCTAATGATGTGCACAAAAGAGAATTTGTAAAACCGGTTTGTCCCGATCTAGTGTTTTGTACACCGAAATTGGATCGAAAGTTAACCGAAAACTAAGAACACGAAGAACACGAATCAAGTAATTAATACTCCGTTTGGCATAGATTTGATCCAGATTACATGATATAAACTCAAGAATGCTAATGTAATCTAGAAACATGATCAAAATATCCTCCCTATAGAATCGACTTAGAGAAACTCTAATGGGGGTTTTGGTACGTTCTTCTGTTCTTGTGAGATTGTGTTTCTTCTTTTTAGTCTGATCTCTTAAACGATATATATACAGTGATCAATGGTACGCTGCGTCCATCCTTGGTACGGTGATGTCAAATTTTGGGTTGTACCATTCTTCTTCTAATGGGTTTGATGGACAGATAACATGAATTTTAAATGTGAGATTTATATTATACATACATTTGACACAACTAAAACCCTTCAACTATAGAAGATTCACACTTTCTACCCTTAATTATGTAGACTAACTAAATCTAACTAATCAACTAACGATATTAACTGTGATACACACACGTCACATAGAAAATGCCCTAACAGACTCCCCCTTGACGTGTGTTGTATTAGATCTTCTAACTCTATGAAATTGTTGTTAGTTGATGTAGGGTAGACATGGTAGGAACAGGACTGTGTCAACTGAACCATTTGTCAAAGTATCCTTCCTTAGCTTGTCATCTGACTGGCTTAAGAAATAAACTCTTTGACAGCTTTCAACCATCCATGAAATCATTCTGAGATCTGTATCTGGGAGGATTTGATCATTTCATCATGCAACCTACAGAAGACAAAAGTTGTAATTTTTCTTTTCCAATCATAACTTTAGTCTTGGAAATCTTCTCCTTTGGAGAACTAAGATGATTTGAAATCAGTTTTGAATATTTGATGCATCGCGTGTCGATCAGATCGAAAACAAAGAAGAAAGAAAATCTTTTTGGATTTACAAAGTTTATATCAAAACACACCTAAAATCTTTTTGGATTTTCTGAAACCAAAACATAAATGCAATACAGAATTAAATTCTATTTTTGGTTTTGTGAGAAAGATCACGACGTGAGATCATATCAGTCATAACGCATCTAGCACACTTCAATTTCAACTTAGTCAGCATGCAGGCAAAGATGATAGCAAATACAATAATTTCTTATTTATTTCAGCAGCCACAAATCAATTTCTATAGCTTTCTGATATATTAAAGGGTATATTTTTCATGCACCGATAACATGGTCCTCACACTTTTCAAAGATATTGGTAACTCATCATTTTTCAAGCTAAGCCATATCATGTAGATATTTTCATTCATACACATCTTTGTGCTTGCTTTATAGAATATATTTTTCAGAGATGTAAACATCAAATGTGTGTCATGCAAAAAGAAAGCGGAATGTTAAATCCTCTACCTTAAGGTCGATCTTTCGATACGCAGATAAGGCCTCGGATTTAACAAAATAAGAAAATAAAAGCAAGTTGAAGTTGTATAATTCAACAGCAATCAGGTCGATACTCCCGTATACGCAAAGAAAGCCCGATGAATTATACGAAACACCAAGAAAATAACACAGAACCTCAAACGAATAGTAATCAAGTGGGTCTTGTGGACACGCAGAGAAAGTCCGATCGTTTGAGAAAATAAAGAAAATCAAACAAGTTTAAATCTTTGAAAAGAACGCATGCATACACAAGGATATCTCTTATTCTATTTTTGCATATTTATTACACAATACTCATCAAGATGATAAACCACAGTTATCAGGCAGGCATTATGTTGATATCATACTTGCATATATCATATTTGTCATGCACATCACATATATCAAACAATAACCTACAACCTTTACATATACTTTATCCATGGCAAATAACGTATATGCTGATGTACCATCATTTCTCACATAGTCGGATCAATTTTATCATTTTTTTATTTTTCCATTTTTTTTATATTTCATTTTTCTATTTTTTTTTATTTTCATTTTCTCCCCCTTACATGAAAAACACCCTATTTTTTGCTTTTTCAAATATTCTCCGCCTAAAATTCAACAAGCTCTATTTTTGAATTTTCCTAAATGTCTCCCCCTAAAAATATGAAAGAAAGTAAAAGGAAAGAAAATAAAATTGATCAACCAACATGGATACCTCACATTTTAGATTTTGAAAAATCATTTTTCCCAAAAAAATTTATGAAATTTGTAACTATGTGAAGCACTAACTTAGGCAAAATACACCACTATTAGTAACTTTGCAATCACTAATAGGTCCTCTTGAAGTATCCTGCACACAACCACAAACATGTTTTTTAGTTAAATACGGGAACCCAAACCGGCTTGAGTCGTCCCGTATCCTCAACAAAATCGTTTCCCGTCGAGGTCGCCATTTTCTGTTTCCAAGAACGAAATGGTTTTGATGATTTTGCCCGACGCAAATCATAACCATTGACATACTGTGACAAGCTGAAAACAATATTCAACAACTCACCGACCAATATTCTCTCAGATTTTGAGTGACGTTGGTGATGTTGTTTTTGTCCATAATAGGAAAAATCAGTGGAGTAAGGCATTTCAAAATCATTATTGAAATATTGTTTTCTTTTTGAAAAATTTCTTTTATTTTGAAAACTGTGGAAAATAATCATCAAAATGTAAAGTTTTACCAACAAACTGCTTCTTGTTGATACATGGTCCTTGATCATCATGTGAAGTATCGAATACAAGAAGGATTCACATAAGATTGCTGAGGTCCGAACTCAGGCCGAACCTGGAGTTCGGACATGGCCGAACGTGTGGCCAAACCCGAGGTTCGGCCGGTCGTATTTCAGCTCTATAAATATGTGTTTCATGTATTGTATTCAAGGGAGATAACAGTCTAAGCTTCCGTGTTATACATTTACTTTGTGTACTCTGTGTACTCTGTGGTCTCTGTGGTTAATACAAAGTTCATTTGTATTTACTCTTTGTGTTTTATCTCGTTTATATTGATTTCATTACGACTAAGTAGAAGATCCACACGCTCACGCACTTTCAAGTGGTATCAGAGCATTAGGTTTGCTCTACTAGTCGGAAATCAGTGTTTCTCGGAGTTTTGAGTTCAAATTCACGTTTTTGCAAAAATGTCAATCATTTTTTAGTTTGATTGATTGTTTTGAGTGTGCTTTTCATTCAAAATTCATTCCTGAGTTGTTTCTATCATGTTTGCTTGAATTCCTGTCGAAAATTCCAGTCAAAAACGTTGAAAATCGCGAGAATGGCGTCGAGTGAATTCTGTCCTGTTTGAGGTTCGGACAAGTTCGGCATAACCGCTCCGAACTTGAGGTTCGGACGGTGTTCGGTCTCTATATTGATTCGGTGAGAGTTCGGTGAGGGATCGGTCAGTGTTCGGACTAAGTTCGGTGATAGTTCGGAGTTGTTGGATTCTTGTTCGTCCGAAGGTCAGGTTCGGAGAGAGTTCGGCGTTTTTTTGGTTCGGACTAAGCTCGGAGGAGATTCGGACGAGGTTCGGAGTGAACAGTAACCATTTTTTCGAAAATGTCCGATTTTCAAGCGTTCAGGCAACGATGCAAACACTGATTAACTATGATAATGAAATTGGAATAAGTCAGAAAGTTCCCAAATTACTTAAATTGGAAGATTATCATAGTTGGGTGACACGATTTGAAGCATTTGTTTCTGCAAATGATATCGATATGTGGCTATCGTATTCTGAACAATATACATATCCTAAGGGTGAGGACGGAGAGCCAATTCTTCAAAGGAAGCTTTCTGGTGAACAAAAGAAAGCGTATCAAGCTGAAAAAAAGCTTATGGTACTTTAACAATGGCTTTGCCTACTAATTTACTACATCAATTTTCAAGTAACTATACCGCAAAGAGCTTGTGGGATGCTCTAGAAAAGAGATGTGAAGGAAATGATCAGTGTAAGAAAAGTCGACAAAAAGTGTTGAAGAAAGAATTTGATAGCTTCAAGCATTATCAAAATGAATCAATTCCTAATCTGAATGCAAGATTTGCACATTTAATGAGTGAAATGAAATTGGTGAATCTTACAAAAGATGAATCAGATAGGAAAAAAAAGATTATGGAATCTCTACCAGAGAAGTGGGAAAATTATGTGATGATGATTACTAATGATAAGGATTATCCAATGTTGTCGTTTAATGATCTGATTCAACGAATCCAAGCTAGGGATATGGAGTTAAAAGTGAACAAGTCACTTCCTGAGCAAATTCAGAATCCTGCAGTGTATTATGGCAACAATGATTCAACTTTGAATGCTGGAAAGTCTAATATTCTTAGTTCTGCACCCCCTACAGCGTTTCTGGCCGGTAAATCTGACACTCCAAGTTATTCATCTGCTGGTTGTACTGTTTCAATTCCTAGTTCTTTGACTCAAAGTGCATTGTCTGTTCAAACTGTCGATGATTATAATGCGGTGATGTCTGCATTGGTATCTTCATACTTTGGTGTTATCACTGGTGCTGTGAGTAATGCTGAGTTAGCAAATGAAGATTACGATCAGATTGATTATGATCATTTGGAGGAAATGGATCTAAATTGGCAATATGCTATGTTGGTTCGTCGAACAAAGAAGTTTTTCAATAGAACTCGTAAGAAGAGACTTAATCAGGAAGGAAAGATTGGATTGGACAAATCTAAGGTGAAATGTTATAAGTGTTCAGTTTATGGTCACTTTGCTCGAGAATGTCCAAGTTCTACAGAAAGTAAATTGAAGACTGGTCAGCATGCACATTTAGTTTTTCATCCGTCCGATAAAGCTGCAAAGGTTGATCAGAAATCTGCTACTCTTGCTCATGATTGGACTGATACATTTATGCATCCAGATGGATTTGCCTGGAATGCAGATTCAGATATTAAAAAGCATTATACACCAATCTCAATTGCTTTGACCGTTCAACATGCTGATGATGAAAGCTTTTTAACAGAATCTGATACTTCTTCAAGTATATCTTTGGTTCAAGAAGACTTACCTAAGTCTTATGAGAATTCAAAAGATGATGAATTTAAATGTTATAAATGTGAGAAGTTGCTCACAAAAATTGCAAGTTTTGAACAAGATTGTCAATCATCAACTGAAGAAATTGTGGTTCTCAAGAAAGAGGTGGAAGATTTTCAAAAGAAGTATTATGAGTTGGTTCATATTCATGAAGATGTTTTGAAGGAAAAGGCTCAATTGGCTGAAGAGTGTGAGAAAGCCAAAGTTGAAGCGTTAGACGAAGCTCAAGACTTTGAGAATCTGTTTGAGAAGAGTTATCCGGTTCAGCAAAAATATGAAGAGGCTACTGCTCTCATTGCAAAAACTGTTGTTACCGTTGAGAAGCTTCAAAACAAGATCTCTATGCTGCAAGATGAAAATGTTCTTTACAGAGACAAGAATGAAGTTTTAACTAAAGATGTTGAGATTTACAAGCAAAAGAGAGAAAATGTGCTTGAAGAATTATATGCTGAATGTGAGATCCGGAAATTACAAACTTATGAATATGATGATCTCAATGCAAAATTCATCAAGTCACAACAAGAGGTTTTTGAAGGTCAACAGAAGATTAATGATTTAAAATTGGAGATTTTGGAGTTGAAAAGGCAAGTGAAGAACTGCAATTTGTCACCGACATTGCTTAATTTCTTATACAAGCAGGATCAGAGTTTGGAAAGTTCTAAGAAGGATGATGTTCACTTGGTTCCTCAACCAGTGGATTTAATTGAAGTTACTGCTGCTCAGATTGATCCAAAAGATGACTTGCATGATTATTCCAAGTTTGTCACTCCATCCAAGAAGAACAAGTCCAAGTCTAAAAAGAAGGAGAAACATTTGGGTGAAGCTCCAAAGTTTACTTCAAAGTCTGTATTGCTGGAAAATGAGAAAATATTTGATAAGGTTGCTTCCAGTTCTTCATCTGCAACCGAAGAAGACAAAGTTTTGATTGAAAAGAACAAGCTGAAGGATATCAAAGCCAAATTCACTAGTGACGCTAAGTCAAGAGAAGTTTCAGGTTCTTCTTCCGGTTCTTCAAAGACTCAAGGATCTAAACATAAAGGGTTAGGTTATAAAGTGTTGGGAGACTTAGTTCAAGCAAAGAACTCTGTGAAGGTTGAAAAGGTTCCTAAAGCAAAAGTTACAAAGAACTCACCATCTCCTAGGTATGATTCTTCTGATGGTTTCTTTGATAATTTTCATTCTGAACATTCATCTGATTCTCGAAAATCAACACATTTTTCAAACAATTTTCGAGAAAGACTTTGTTATGTATGTCGTCAACCAGGACATCTAGCTGCTGATTGTCCGACGACTACATATATCCACAAAACTGCAAAATATGTGGATCACAAAGGTCAAATTTCTGATGAACCATGGTGATACGGATTCGTACAAGAGGAAAGTAACCTAGGCTAAAACCTAGCGGCGAGGACGCTTGGCCAACCAAGTCGTCGTCGACGGTTTGGATATCCGGCCAACCGGAATTATCACGAGAACAAAGTTTCAAAGAAACAATTCTTTTCTTAAATCACAATCAACAATCCAACCCTTTATTAACAATGTTTAAATAGGAAAACCAATGACAAGATAAAAACAAACTCCCTAAAGTTAGGAACAAGATAAACATTATCAAAAGAATGAAACACTTAAAAATAATAAAGATAGACTTGTGGGGTTGGATTGGTTCGAAATTCCTCCAGCCGGATCCTAGCCACTTTCGGGTGGGCCGACTTCCGCTGGACCTCCTAGCGGGTTATCATAATAGGTCGGATCCGTATCATCCTCCCCCTCTAAAATTTGACTCGTCCGCGAGTCAACATCCAAGCTTTCACCATCGACATAAGGAGCGAGATCCGCCACGTTAAAAGTTGCTGAAACGTTATAGTGACCCGGTAGATCAACCTTATATGCATTATCATTAATCTTCTTAAGAACCCGGAAAGGACCATCCGCCCGAGGCTGGAGCTTACCATACCGACCTTGAGGAAAACGATCCCGACGTAAATAAATCCACACCAAATCTCCCTCTTGGAACACAACCCGACGGCGATGCTTATTTGCCCGAGACTGATATTGGAGATTATGTTTAGAAATCTGTTCCCGAACTTGCTCATGTAACTGCTGGATTTGTTGGACCCGGATATCCGCATCAGTACTAAGATCCACCTGATTGGCCAAAGGAGCCAAGTCGAGAGGAGTGAAGGGGTTGCGTCCATAGACAACCAAAAACGGGCTACGACCTGTAGAACTGTGGTTGGAGCGATTATAAGCAAATTCAGCTTGTGGCAAAGCGAGATCCCACTGTTTTGTGTGTTCCCCGACCAGGCAACGAAGAAGATTACCCAAACTTCGATTGGTTACCTCAGTTTGGCCGTCGGTCTGCGGGTGATGGGAACTACTAAATTGGAGCTTGGCACCCAAGCGTTTCCATAAGGTCCGCCAAAAGTGACTCACAAATTTGACGTCTTGGTCTGACGTGATGGTTTTTGGGATTCCATGGAGCCGAACAATCTCATCAAAATATAACCGGGCAACCTGCAAGGCATCAAACGTTTTAGAACAAGCAAGAAAATGTGCCATTTTAGAGAAACGATCCACCACGACCATAATAGAGTCTTTTTTTCGTTGTGTCAATGGTAAACCGAGAACAAAGTCAAGGCTCACATCCTCCCAAGGTTTTGACGGAGTAGGCAAAGGAGTATAGAGTCCCTGATTTGTACCATGGGTCTTTGCAATATGGCAAACTCGACACCGCTTTAGAATTTTTTCCACGTCTTTCACAATTTTTGGCCAAAAAAATCTTTCTCCAACAAGTGCAACAGTCTTTGTCCTTCCAAAATGGCCGGCCAATGCTCCCTGGTGGCATTCGAGAATGATGGCCTCGCGGTAGGAGGAGATCGGAACACATAATCGATGCCCTTTAAATAACAGCCCATCCTTGCGAAAAAAATCGCGATAAGCCTGTGAAACTGTATGACCCCATAAGGTCCGAAAATCTGGATCGTCCGGATAAAGAGCTGTGAACGAAGTGAACCCGACGACATCGAACGAGGTTGTTGCCATAAGGCCTGGACGTCGGCTAAGAGCGTCTGCGACGGAGTTGGCGGTCCCTGCCTTGTGGCGAATGACAAATGAAAAATCTTGTAAGGTTTCGACCCATTTAGCATGCCTTGGGTTTAGCTTTGCTTGTCCTTGAATAAACTTGAGAGCTTGATGATTCGAGTATAAAACGAATTCCGCCGGTAACAAATAATGTCGCCAATACTCAAGAGAATGAACGATTGCGTAAAACGCCTATAAAACGAAGCCAAGCCGTGAAAACTTCGCACATCATGGAGGGACTTTGGCGTCGGCCACGTGGTAATTGCCGAGACTTTGCTATGATCCATCCGAATGCCCTGTGCCGAAACCAAATAACCGAGAAACATAACCTCTTGGGAGAAAAAATGGCACTTCTTTGGGTTAGCAAACAAGCGCTGCTCTCTAAGAACGGTGAAGATTGCATGCAAATGAATGAGGTGTTCCTTCTCAGTTGGGCTAAAAACTAAGATGTCATCAAAGTAAACAACTACACTCTTGCCAATGAATGGTTTGAATATATGGTTCATGAGCCGCATAAAGGTGCTAGGAGCGTTGGACAAGCCGAACGGCATAACCATCCATTCATACAACCCATCCCTTGTCTTGAACGCCGTTTTCCATTCATCTCCCGGACGCATACGGATTTGGTGATACCCACTACGTAAATCAATCTTTGAAAAAATCTGAGCACCATGTAAGTGATCGAGTAGGTCGTCAAACCGAGGGATAGGAAATCGGTATTTAATGGTGATTTTATTCACGGCACGACTATCAATGCACATACGAAATGCCCCCCCCCCTCGGGTTTTGGAACGAGTAGAGCTGGAACGGCACATGGGCTCATACTTTCTCGGATCAGACCCTTTTCGAGAAGCTCGGTTACTTGTCGGTGGAGCTCAGCGAATTCCTTTGGGTTCATGCGGTAGGCGGGTTTGTTAGGAATACTTGCTCCTGGAAGAAAATCGATGCAATGTTGAATCTCTCGAACCATAGGTAAGCCAGGTGGGATTTCATCCGGGAAGACATCCGCAAATTCCCGTAGAAGGGGCTGAACTATGGCTGGTGGTGTGTGGATTTCTGGATTCTGTTCGGCAACTACTACCCCAAACACACACGTGTTATTGATGGACCGAGTAAGACCCACAAATTCAGACTTCGAGACTAGCAGAGGGGGCGGCGGCTCGTCTTTTGGGTTAAGTGGAGCAAGAGTAATGTGGAGACCATCCTTCTTGAATGTATACGTATTACGAAAGCCATCGTGTTTGACCCGCCGATCGTAAAGCCAAGGCCGGCCTAATAAAATGTGGCATGCATCCATTGGAATAACCTCGCACCATAGCTCGTCGGAGTATTTGTTGCCAATAGAGAATTGGACGAGGTATTTATGAGTGACTTTAACGAGATTCCCTTTTTTCAACCACGTGAGTTGGTATGGGTCTGGATGAGCTTGCACCTGTAATCCTAATTTATCAACCATTGTAGTAGCGACCATGTTGTCACAACTCCCACTGTCGATAATTACCTTACAAACTTTGTCTTTAACCGTGCATTGTGTTCGAAAGATGTTGTTACGAGGCCACGATGTGTCATCGTCTGGCGCAGCAGTGGTGGCATTTAAGAGACGTCGAGTGACCAGCAGTTCACCCCGATCGGGATAGAGAACCTCCGTGTTTTGTTCTTCATCGGTGTCATAATTGGGCCCGGTGTCTTCAACTAAGGCAAGTACCTGTTTATTTGGGCAGTCCCGTTTAAGATGGCCATAACCCTGACATTTAAAACAACGCAAAGCAGTAGACGAAGGTGTTGCTGTTGTGACTGTCGGCGGAGTGACGGCTGGCGGGTCGGCTTTGATTGGGCCGGCCCGGGTGGTGTTACTTGGGCCTGCTGTTGCACGTGGGGTTTGGTAGGAACGGGCTGTTAGTTTTTTTGCTAGTTGTTTTTCCACCCGGAGTGCGAGCCTGCAAACATCATTGAAACCATAATATTGTTGGAGTTGGACCACATCAGCGATGTCGGGGCATAAGCTACCCAGAAAACGTGCAACAACCTGTTCCTCATCTTCTTCTGCCGCACAACGCATACGCATGCGTTCGAACTCACTAATGAATTCGTCCACTGTCATGGTGTTCTGCCTGAGGTTGTGATAATCGAGGTAGGCGTCTTGTTTGTAGGTGATGGGTAAAAATTTTGCCCGTAACAAACGTTTCATCTTGTCCCACGTGACTACTTTGTGTTTGCCCTCTCGGTATCGTTTGTCCTGCACATGATCCCACCACAACGAAGCATGTTTTTTTAATTTAATAGCAACCACTTTTACCTTTATGTTTTCTGGAATGTCGCGAAGGTCAAAGATGCGTTCCACAGTTTGAAGCCAATCCAAGAAATCATCCGGTTGAAGACTCCCTTCGAATTCTGGAATTTCAGTCCGAAGACCTAAGGACCGGAGCTGGTCCGCCGGCTATGTTGGCGGTGCTGGAGGAGAGCGGTGACGTCGGGGTGGTGAATACGGTTGGCGTGGCGGTGGAGTTCGATCCCTGTGGTGGCGGTGGGCAAAAAAATTGTCGAATTCCGGATCGTCTACGTATGTCCTCCCACTGAATTTGTTGCTATACTCTCGTCCCTCCTGTCATACATAACAAAAGGATTGGTTACGAGTTCACGAATCCGTTGACGAAGATGTTCAATCTCAGCGTCACGAGGATCACGTTCTCCCTCACCGTTGCCTCCGGCGGCGAATCGACGGTGTTGGTGTTGGCGACTCCTTCCTGACATCCTGAGAAAACCCGAGCTCTGAATACCACTTGATACGGATTCGTACAAGAGGAAAGTAACCTAGGCTAAAACCTAGCGGCGAGGACGCTTGGCCAACCAAGTCGTCGTCAACGGTTTGGATATCCGGCCAACCGGAATTATCACGAGAACAAAGTTTCAAAGAAACAATTCTTTTCTTAAATCACAATCAACAATCCAACCCTTTATTAACAATGTTTAAATAGGAAAACCAATGACAAGATAAAAACAAACTCCCTAAAGTTAGGAACAAGATAAACATTATCAAAAGAAAGAAACACTTAAAAATAATAAAGATAGACTTGTGGGGTTGGATTGGTTCGAAATTCCTCCAGCCGGATCCTAGCCACTTTCGGGTGGGCCGACTTCCGCTGGACCTCCTGGCGGGTTATCATAATGGGTCGGATCCGTATCATCCTCCCCCTCTAAAATTTGACTCGTCCGCGAGTCAACATCCAAGCTTTCACCATCGACATAAGGAGCGAGATCCGCCACGTTAAAAGTTGCTGAAACGTTATAGTGACCCGGTAGATCAACCTTATATGCATTATCATTAATCTTCTTAAGAACCCGGAAAGGACCATCCGCCCGAGGCTGGAGCTTACCATACCGACCTTGAGGAAAACGATCCCGACGTAAATAAATCCACACCAAATCTCCCTCTTGGAACACAACCCGACGGCGATGCTTATTTGCCCGAGACTGATATTGGAGATTATGTTTAGAAATCTGTTCCCGAACTTGCTCATGTAACTGCTGGATTTGTTGGACCCGGATATCCGCATCAGTACTAAGATCCACCTGATTGGCCAAAGGAGCCAAGTCGAGAGGAGTGAAGGGGTTGCGTCCATAGACAACCAAAAACGGGCTACGACCTGTAGAACTGTGGTTGGAGCGATTATAAGCAAATTCAGCTTGTGGCAAAGCGAGATCCCACTGTTTTGTGTGTTCCCCGACCAGGAAACGAAGAAGATTACCCAAACTTCGATTGGTTACCTCAGTTTGGCCGTCGGTCTGCGGGTGATGGGAACTACTAAATTGGAGCTTGGCACCCAAGCGTTTCCATAAGGTCCGCCAAAAGTGACTCACAAATTTGACGTCTTGGTCTGACGTGATGGTTTTTGGGATTCCATGGAGCCGAACAATCTCATCAAAATATAACCGGGCAACCTGCAAGGCATCAAACGTTTTAGAACAAGCAAGAAAATGTGCCATTTTAGAGAAACGATCCACCACGACCATAATAGAGTCTTTTTTTCGTTGTGTCAATGGTAAACCGAGAACAAAGTCAAGGCTCACTGATGTGTTAGTAATTTGTAGTGTGTTAATATCCTTAATTCCCAGTTTTTATGGTTTATATTCAGTTGGGAACGCATCACTTTGTATAGTTTTGTTTGTTTCAGGTTTGTGCGTTAACGTGATGAAATCGGACGGATTGAAGATTAGAAGATTAGAAGAATTCTGATTTCAAGGTCAGATCGTGTCGCGAGGGATGAGGCTTGCTCCTCGCGACACGATGCGTGCTGAGAAGAGGAGCCCCGACTATTTTGGCGAGATCGTGTCGCGAGCCTGTGGAGGAGAGATCGTCGCGCCACGATATGGGTGCTATGTCGGCCAAAAATTAGGGTTTGGCTATTTAAGCCAATGTAAGGCCATTCATTCGTATCTTCTGCTTTCTTGGACGGATCTGGGCGAGTATCTACGATTTCCAGGCAATTTCCAACCATCCGGTGAAGGTTTTCAAGCATTCAACAAGTTTCCAATGACATTTTCTTTGATTTCCGTACTTTCAATTTCTGTCATGTCTGGCTAATTTCATTGTAATCACTTTGAGTGAAGGTTAGTGATTTACTGGTTTCAAACTAGGGTTTTGACATTAGATGAATTCTTGACTTGTGACAATCATTAATTCAGTGTTTGTTTGTTTGACTTGCTTGATTGATTGATGTGTTTGTACCCCCCGCTCCCGGACTACCTTAATTGCATAGCTCTAGGACTATACTAAGTACATCCATATTAACCAATTGGTTGGGTTGGGTAAACGTTGGCACAATCATGTCTATGTGGTTTCTAGGTTAAATTCCCGAAGTGCGAAATCAGTAAATTCACGAAGCTGGATCTTAAAGTGATTACCTTTAGTTTACATAAGTTAAGTCAAGCAATCTTTAGCAGTAATCTAGTTCTAGTATTTCAATTTTCATCAATCCAATTTCACAGCTAAGAGGCAATTTCCAATTTTCTGCAATTTAAGTTTAAGTAATTTAGGTTAATTTAGTTCGTAATTTAGTCAATTAACAAGTGACCATTAATTCCCTTGGTTCGATACCCTAGCTTCCACTACTGCAAATCATTAATTAGGTTGGGGATTTGTGACGGTTTGACAAACCGTTATCAAATTGGCGCCGTTGCCGGGGAATCGTGCGCTTGTTTGTTAGTTGATTTAATTGTTTTTCATTTTCAATTTTTCACAAAAATTCCAAAAAACCCAAAAATAGTGTCTTATTCTTCTTTCCTGCATTTTTAATCTGCTAAAAAAAAAAAAAAATTTAATTAAAATTTCGGAATTTATTCTGGCATCGTGTCGCGAGCCCTGACCTCAAGACCCTCGCGGCACGATCTGGTCGAATTGGACAGAAAGTTTTTCCAATTTTTGGCCCCCCAACTTTGTGTTTCGTTGCTTCTAACGTGTTCCTTGCAACCTCTAGAGCAGGGCTACGTAACCCGTTTGCTTTGTTTTGGCTGTTTTGCAGGTTTGTGCAAGTTTTATGCATACTAGGTATTCCCAAAAGCAATCACCGTTAATCTACAATCCAGAAATTGAACGTACGGCTCGGCAGAACCGAGCAGAGCAAAGAAGCAGGAGAAACATGGAGAACCAGCCACAAAACCAACAACAACCAGTAATCCCACCCCAAATTGACCCCAATCTCCAAAACCAACCACAAGACCCGCAAGTTCAGCCACAAGACCCACAAAATGATCCAGCCTTTCAGAGACAACCATATCCAAACCTTGAAGACCCGCTCAACGGGCGACCAAACTCACACCATCAGCTCGGTCGTCACATCATGACGCAGAAGACCTCCGTTACAGAGGTCAACCCCCGATTCCACCACCACAGCAACCACCACCGCAACCACAATTTCGCCGAGCACCACAACAACCACCCCCTCAACAATTCTACCCTGCCAACCAGGCCAACATCTGGCAAAACCCGATGTTCGATCAGCAAAGGTACGGGTATGGAGCCGCAGACAATGGAGGACAGCAAGATTGGCAGCAACAGGACGAACAATGGGACCAAGAGTGGTACGAACCTGATGAAGACAATGGGTACCCATATAGAGGTCAACCGGAGGTCCCAGCTAACCCACGACGACAACAACCTCCGGTTCACCCTCAACCAGTGCGTCAGAATCAACCTCCAAGGGGTGTACCTCATGTCCCTAATAATCAAGGGAGGAATCAAGTTCATATGGAAGGAGGGGTACCGAGGATAGTGACACCCGCCCGAGCACAAGGAGTTGAGAGCCATTTCAAGCCGATTATTATGCCAAGTTCGTCAGCAGTTGTAACCCCGGTCTCTCAGAACAATAGGGCATTTGAAGTGAAACCTCAATACTTGGGTTTTTTGCCAGAGTTTTATGGGAAGAGGACGGAGGAGCCTTACCTTCACATAAAATCGTTTGAATCTACTTGCAGCACAATCGGGGCAACAGGTTTTACAACTGACGATGTTAAACTAATGATGTTCTCTTTTACACTCAAGGATCGAGCCCGCCGGTGGTTTGATAGTCTACCCGCCGCAAGCATCCACACATGGGCGGAGTTGCAAGAAGCATTCTTGGATGAGTACTATCCAATGAGCAAGACCAGTGAGGGCCGAGCAGCCATCAGAGGCTTTCAACAATCATCAGGGGAGCCTTTTCATGAAGCTTTTACTAGATTTAAAGAACTTTTACGAAAATGTCCTCATCATGGTTTTGAAATATGGGATCTAATTCATTGTTTTTATGATGGTTTGTTGCAGGATGATGCTCGGGATTTGCTTTCGATAAGCAATGGAACGTTTCTCACAAATCCTGAAGCGGATGATTGGGCTCATTTGGAGCGTTTGTCTACAACGTCAAGGAGACATGCCCAATCCGCTAGAAGACCAAAAGCAGCATTAAAAGCAGTGGATTACGGTGTGGAAGAGAAGTATGAGAGCTTGGAGAAGAAGTGTGCATTGTTGGAGAAACAATTAACACAACTTAAGGTCGGTGGTGGCAGTGAAGAAGCGAAGGCAGCATCATCATTTGTAGTTTGCGCAACATGCGGCGAGTTGGGACACTATGCGAATCAGTGTCCTACTTTGGGTAGCGGGCAGGAGGATGTGAGCTATATTCAAGGGAAGCCATTCGATTTCAACTCCAACACATATCATCCGAACATGCGAAATCATCCAAACTTCAGGTATGGTAATGCGAACAATCAATTGAATCCTGACTTTCAAGGTTCTTATGTGCAGGGTGGCGGACAGCAATACCAGCAGTCCCAGAATCGTCAAGGAAACAACTCGGGAGGCTACCAACGGAATAATTACAATCAAGGTGGGAATCAGCAACAACGCAATTATCAGCAACCCCAACCGAAACAAGACGAGGGAATGCAAGCTCAATTCGTAACCAACACTCAATTCGCAACCATGATGGACAAGATGAACTCGCTCATAGAGGGTCAGAAGGCGTTTGAGAGGAGGTTCGAGATTCAAGAGAAAAATCATGAAGCTTTGGCCAAGCAAGTGGGTCAATTGGCGGCCGAGTCAGCGAAAAGAGAAGCGGGAAAGTTGCCGAGTGACACCACCATCAACCCGCAGCATCAGGCATCCACATCAAAGAACACAAGACATGTGCCAATCAACAAGGTAACAACATTGCGGTCAGGTAAGTTAGTAGATAATAAGGTGGGGACACCTCAAACACAGGTTGATGGGGGTGGTTGAGGATTGGGTAAGTGATGATGAAGAGGAAATTTTTCAGAATGAAAAACCGGTCGAAAACGAACCTGTTAGCCCTAAGAGTCATAAACGTGTCACTTTTCAAGAGTCAAAAAATAGGGTAATGGGTGAGAATCGAAAAAAATCAAAGGAAGAGGGTGTGGAGGTTAATACCATCCCTTTTCCTAAAGCATTAATCGAACCGGAAAAACAAAAAGAGTTTGGAAAAAGGGGGCCGCACCAAGAGGAAATGTGGGATGTGTTTAAGCAAGTTAAAATTAATTTACCCCTCTTGGATGCAATCAAACAAATTCCGGCCTATGCAAAGTACCTGAAAGAGTTGTGCACTCAAAAGCGTAATTACAAAATTCCAAAACGACTTGAAGCAAATTCAGAAGTGAGTGCCATTATTTCAGGTATTTTGCCTCAGAAGTTGCAAGATCCAGGGGCACCAATGATTTCTATTCAAGTTGGTGATTTTCAGATGACCCGTGCCCTGTTGGATCTTGGAGCTAGTGTCAGTATACTACCGGGGAGCTTGTACGATCAGTACGATTTCGGACCATTGAAAAAAGCCAACACTACGGTGATTTTGGCTGACTTGACCCCAAAGCTACCCCGGGGAGTATTAACGGATGTCATTGTCAAGGTTGATGAGTTTTTCTATCCTGTCGACTTTTTGGTTTTAGATTATGTGTCAGTCGAAAAGGATTCTCAACCAACGGTAATTTTGGGTCGGCCATTTTTAGCCACAAGCCATGCACAAATTGATTGTAAACTGGGCACCGTTGACATGACATTCGGTAATCGAAAGATAAGATTGAGTATGTTTGGAAATGTAACTGACCTTCGGGAGGACGACGAATGCTTTCGAGCGGACGTTGTCGATGGAACTGTCTATCCTTATTTTGCTTGCAATGAGGAAGATGGAACCACCGAGGAGTGTGCTGTTTTTGGCAGGGAACATGCAGGTACAGTGAAGGAGCTGGAGGAAGAGGAAGAGAGGCAGGAGCTGCTAGCTGTGCAGGAGCGAAGACCGCCTTGGTCTTATCATGTGGAGAGTTTGCCAGATCACATTGATTCAAAATTGAAACCATCACTCGAATCACCTCCGAATTTAGAATTAAAAGAATTACCAAAACATTTGAAATATGCTTTTATTGGTGATAGTAACACACTTCCGGTTATCATTGCTGCAGGTTTATCTGAAGAGCAGGAAATTGCATTGATGAAGGTGTTAGCTGAGAAGAGAGCAGCGATAGGATGGACGATCGCTGATTTGAAGGGCATCAGTCCCTCCATTGTGATGCACAAGATAATCACCGAAGAGGGAGCAAAACCGGCAAGAGATGCGCAGAGGAGATTGAACCCCAACATGAGGGAGGTTGTCAAGAAGGAGGTTCTCAAGTGGTTGGACGCAGGCATCATATACCCAATTTCAGATAGTGCATGGGTAAGTCCAACACAAACTGTCCCAAAGAAAGCCGGCATTCAGATCATCAGAAACGAAAAAGGTGAGGAAATAGCCACCCGGCCGGTAACCGGGTGGCGGATTTGCATTGATTATAGGAAGTTGAACACTGCGACTTCTAAAGACCATTTTCCTTTGCCTTTTATTGATCAAATCATTGAAAAATTGTCTGGTCAGGAATATTATTGTTTCTTAGACGGTTACTCGGGGTACAACCAAATTGCCATTCACCCCGAGGACCAACAAAAGACCACCTTCACATGCCCTTATGGTACTTTTGCCTTTAGGAGAATGCCATTTGGGCTGTGCAATGCCCCGGCCACTTTTCAAAGATGTATGATGGCAATTTTTTCAGACATGGTCGGGGATTCTTTGGAAATTTTTATGGATGATTTCTCAATTTTTGGTACATCTTTCGAAACTTGTTTAGATCAATTGACTAAAGTGTTGGATAGATGCATTGAAACAAATTTGGTTTTGAGTTGGGAAAAGAGTCACTTTATGGTCAGAGAGGGTATTGTTCTAGGACATGTTGTGTCAAGTCGGGGGATGGAAGTGGATCGGGCAAAAATTAAAGTTATTTCAACTTTGCCACCCCCGACCAATGTTAAGGGAATAAGGGCTTTTCTGGGGCATGCCGGTTTCTATAGGAGGTTTATCAAAGATTTCAGTAAAATTACAAAACCTCTTTGCAAATTGTTGCTTAAGGATGAACCATTTGATTTTAATGATGAGTGTCTAACTGCTTTTAACACTTTGAAAAATAATTTGATTGAAGCACCAATTTTGCAAGCACCCGATTGGTCGCGTCCTTTTGAAATAATGTGTGATGCGAGTGACTTCGCGGTCGGGGCTGTTTTGGGTCAACGGGTAGACAAGAAACCGGTGGTAATTTATCATGCAAGTAAAACTCTAGATGGGGCACAATTGAATTACACTACTACTGAAAAAGAGTTGCTTGCAGTTGTTTTTGCTCTTGACAAATTCAGGTCTTACATTTGGGGGAGCAAGGTGATTGTGTATTCAGACCACAGCGCAGTCAGATACTTGATGGAGAAGAAGGATGCTAAACCGAGGCTGATTCGGTGGATTCTGTTGCTTCAAGAATTCAATTTGGAGATTCGTGACAAGAAAGGGACAGAAAACGTGGTGGCAGATCACCTGTCTAGACTGCCACACATTGAAGATGGAGATAGCATGGGGATCAATGAGACATTCCCCGATGAGCACTTACTTTCTGTTTCAACTTTACCTTGGTATGCTCATATTGTTAATTTTTTGGCTGCAGGTACATTACCAGATCATTGGACATCTAAGCAGAAGATGCAGTTTAAGGCTCAGGTGAGACACTATGTATGGGACGAGCCTGATTTGTTCAAGATAGGTCCCGATCAAATAATTCGGAGATGTGTGCCAAGTGAAGAAGTGCCGAGTGTTCTGAGTTTGTTACACGAATCAGCGTGTGGAGGACACTTCAGTGGTCAGAAAACGGGTCGCCGGGTATTATCATCAGGATTATATTGGCCAACGGTTTTCAAAGATGCACATGAGTTTTGCAAAGGCGTGCAATCGGTGTCAGCAGATGGGAAGTATCTCAAAGCGCAATGAAATGCCCATGCAACCGATTTTGGTAGTAGATTTATTTGATGTTTGGGGGATCGATTTCATGGGTCCGTTCCCGAACTCCCATGGGTTTGTTTATATTCTGGTAGCTGTTGATTATGTATCGAAGTGGGTGGAAGCAATCGCAACCAAAACCAACGACAGCAAGGTGGTATGTAAGTTTGTTCAATCCAATATTTTTGTGAGGTTTGGAGTCCCCCGGGTGATCATCAGTGATGGGGGATCACATTTTAAGAATTTTTGGTTTAGCAAGCTTTTGAAGAGGTATGGGGTGGACCACAGAATTGCAACGCCTTATCACCCGCAAACGAGCGGGCAAGTTGAAGTTTCCAACAGGCAGGTCAAAGAGATTTTACAGAAAACAGTGCGACCTGACCGAAAGGATTGGGCAATTAAGTTGGATGATGCTTTATGGGCGTATCGCACCGCATACAAGACACCTATTGGAATGACCCCGTATCGGTTGGTTTACGGTAAGGGATGTCATCTACCGGTGGAGATTGCTCATCGCGCATATTGGGCGACCAAAGAGTTGAATGTGGATTATGATGAAGCGGGAAGACAAAGGAAGTTAGATTTGTGTGAATTAGAGGAGTTGCGAGCTGAAGCGTATGATTCTGCATCGGCCTACAAAGAAAGAATGAAGAAGTATCATGACGCAAAGCTGAGGTTGACGGAGTTCAAACCGGGACAGAAAGTGTGGTTATATAACTCGAGATTGAAGTTGTTTCCGGGCAAGTTGAAGAGTAAGTGGACAGGTCCATACGTGGTAGTTAGAGTGGGAGAGTATGGTAATGTGGAGATTGAAGATCTTGACGATCATTTGAGGCAAGTTGTGAACGGACATCGATTGAAGCCTTATGTGGATTCCGCGGATATTCATGGGAAGGTGGACAAAGATGATTACTTTCTAGCTCCACCATACACACACCCGGGATTTGAAAAAGCTTGAAGAGTCGTACCGTCTGGCTGAAGACGTTAAACTTAGCGCTAAACGGGAGGCAACCCGGGTTTTGCGTTTCATTTTGAGTTTTTCCTTTATTTTTCTTTTGTTCTTGTTCTTGTTTTAATTAGTTGCAATTTCAGAGGCTCGAGAGGCATGGAGAAGCTGGTACAGAGACATTCCAGGTATGTCCAGGTTAGAATTATAAGAAATCAAGGTGTCGGTGGTGGTGTGAGAAAGAACACGCAAAAAGTGGTCAATTATTTAAAAATTTGGCAAAATTGTCTGCCACTGTAGCTCAGGTCGTGCCGCGAGGGTTGAGCATTCCTCTTCGCGGCACGACGCGTGTCGGGATTGATTAGGGTTTCCCAAATTGGGGATCGTGGCGCGACGAGGGCAGCCAACGGCTCTCGCGCCACGACGCGTTCTAAAAATTTGAAAAAAAAATATCCCTCTTAAACGGGTATTCGGTCATTTTGACCTAATCCCACCACCACTCTCCACCACCGTGAACCACGCACCTCCACCACTCTACACCGCTGCTCACCACCGTAAAACACCGTAAACCACCTTCACCACCTTCACCACCACTCTTCACCGATTTCTTCACCGAATCACCACATCACCGATTTCACATTGTCACCGCCGCACCATCACCGTCGCGACGTCACCACCGAGCACCGCATCGTCTTTCTTGAGTCTCACTGCTACCAGGTACGTAATTCTTCGAGAGTTTCGTTATTTTTTAGGTAATATTAGAGTAGGTTCGTTATTTTTTGATGCTTTAGCATAAATTAGTGAAACCCGAGATTCGATAGAGCTTAACAATGAACGGTAAGTGTTTAGACATGCTCGGAGATGTCGTTTTGGGGTTGATTTGTGGACGACGAAGGCTGACAACTAGCCGGTTTTTATTTTTGCCCGACGGATTAGGGATCGTGTCGCGAGCCCCTGCTCGTGACCCTCGCGCCACGATCCGATGTTGAAATTAGGGTTTACAATCAGGAAGAGGCGTCGTGTCGCGAGGGTTGAGCATCGCTCCTCGCGCCGCGATGCGGCTGGAAATTAGGTTTCGCGTGTTTAATTAGGCGTCGTGTCGCGAGGGATGAGCATTTCTCCTCGCGCCACGATGCGTGTTGAAATTAGGGTTTGCAGGATTATTTGGGCATCGTGTCGCGAGGGCTGAGGCTTCCTCCTCGCGCCACGATGGAATCCCTGTTGTGAAGCAATTTGATTGTTTACTGAATTTTGGGCCACAATCTGTTATTATTATTATTCTGTGTTTCTAACGGTTGTTTTGCAGAGATGGCTGAGCGTCAGCCAGGTCGGGGGGCACGAGGGCCGCCTAAGCGGCCACGCGGAGAGCCGAGTGATCCGGTTTTCGTTCAGAGACGAGCACGGACGATCGATTATCGTCATGAGGAGGTTCTTCCGGATCACACTGTTGATCCCATTCCGGAGGACCAGAGGGTGCTAGGAGAGCACACGCTGCTTCAGTTTGCTGAGGGGACGCCCGAGTACGTGCAGTGCGAGAAATTGTTAGACCAGGAGTTGTTGCAGTGTAGGACATTCGATTGGGAGCTGTTAGACACATTAGGAGGTAGGCAGAGGATAGAGGGCTTGTTGACGCCTAGGTGGAGGCAGGTTTTAGCATGTGCTGATAGATCGTATAGGGAGCTGACATTGGAGTTTCATTCTACATTTAGACTGGAGTCTGGCCGTTTTTCCGAGCCGTATGCGGTGTCTTTCTCGCTGGGTCGTCAGATGTTTGAGTTGAGTATTCAGCAGTTTGCAGTGGCTACAGGATTTTATACTCAGGCTGAGGTGGAGTTGCCAGCCTTTGAGTCTGCACCGAGAGGTTATTTTCAGAAACCCCATCCCCAGGGCATTACTGACGGGCAGATAGCGTCATTTTGGAGGACGATCGCTGACTGTGATTATGCCGCGTCTGTTCCGGCGTCATTTATTCGGGATCCTGTGGTTCGTTATCTACACAGGATTATTGCTTGCACACTTGTCGGACGTAAGTCTGGGTCCGACAAGTGTAACCGTCTGGATTTGATTTGTATGAGAGCGATTATGGGGCCACATGACCTCAATGTGGCATATGTGATGTTGATGGCGTTTCAGAGAGTTCGTAGAGGAGGCGTTACTTCTAGGTTAGATATGGGTCCGTATATTACGAGGATAGCCCATCATTTGGGAGTTTTTCAGAGGTATCATGCTACACACTTGACTAGGGGACCGAGGACTATCGCCTTTGGTTTGACTGATTTGAGGGCTGCTGGTATGGTATCGTTACAGGACCCTCCGGCGTGGGTGCCGATGAGGGAGGGTTTTGTTGTGCATCCTCCGGCAGGTACTGAGGCTGCGGAGGCGATGCAGAGGGCCGTTCCACCACACAGACAGCGTGTTACGTTTAGTGTGGAGCGCCCTCATCCGACACATGCGAGGAGAGAGCCGAGGCCTGAGCCGATGACGCTATTGGTATTGAGGGATCAGCTGATGGATCATATTGATCAGCGGATTGATGAGAGGTTTGATAGGTTAGAGGGGATGTTGAGATTACAGATGATACATCAGGGGATTGAGATTCCAGAGATATACAGAGAGCGGGTGAGAGATGAGGCTGCTACTGGGGTTGGTGCTAGTGGTTCGGGAGATGCAGGTACTGATGCTGGTTTTGTTGAGACTGGAGATGGTGCTGGTAGTTCTGGGACGCGAGATGAGGAGATGCCAGTTGCTGGAGATGAGGAGGCGGATTAGAGATAGCAGGCACATCACCCGATCGGTTTACTTTCTATCCTTGTACTTTTCTTTTGGTTATTTTGTTTTCATGATATTGGTCTGTACTTAATATTACATTATATACTGGGGGTCATGTACGGGATAACCGGTTGGGGTGGTTGTGATTATTTTTGTTGATATATATGATGATATGATGGATTTGTCTGTGATGATTAGAATATGTGATAGTGATCAGAATGTTATAGTTGCTTTGTTGGAATGCGTTGAGCCACGGCACTTTCGGCATGAAGTTTGTGTTGGCACGACTTTTGAGGAGCTTTCATGGAATTATCTCAGGGGAGTCTGTTCCAACTTTTGTTTTATTTTTTATTCTACTTTCTTTTAATTTTTCTCTTATCGTTCGTGTCTGTATATTAGTTTGTGCGTGTTCTTCTATCACATTGAGGACAATGTTGATCTTAAGTGTGGGGAGGGGGACAGGACGTCAGTTTTTACATTTTTTTTAGGTAGTTTTGTGTTATTTTGAAAAAAAAAAAGAAAAGAAAAGAAAAAAAAAACATATAAAAAATCCAAAAAGATTTTTCATTTTTAGTTAGTCTATTTGTAGTGTTTTAAAAGAAAAAATTGAAAAATGTCTTTGGAATTACTTGCAAATCACGGAAATTGATAGTACAATTGGGAGTCGATTTTCAGAATAAAAATAAGAAAGAAATGGGAAAAGTGGTAGGAAAGGAATGAATGGAAAACGTATCTGATTTGTGATGTGTCGGTAGGCCCAGCTGACCTAGTAAAGCTTAATTATCCCATTGTGCTTGTTCCTGTATAAATATGTAATTAAATCAGTCTGCTAGTGGGTTCTCACTTTAGGGGTGATAGGGAGATCGAAACTGATGATTAGGAGGAAAGAGACCTTTTTGAATTAGAGACTTATATATCCTCAGAATAACCTGGCACGTTATGATCTTTTTGCGAAAGCAAATCCGAGAAATAACGGCGCCCCATCTTTCCATCTTTGAGCATATTAGGTAATAAACTGGTTAATGAATTAGAGTGAAGGGACAAAATACTCATGTACGAACTAAGGATAGTATCCCGTGGTAAGTGCCTCTGATGATGTTCCGGATCTCGCGGGCAAAATACTCACGTATGATCTCGGGGGTAAGACCTTGTGAGAGAATGCCTCTGATGATGTCCGTTGGTAATAATAGTTAAAATGGACCAATTATTAAAAAAAAAAAAAAAAAAAAGAAAAAAAAAGAAAAAAAGAAGAAAACAATGGTAGACAAATAAATGCTCACAATTTCATTCATCCATTTGATCCACCATTCTTGGGATATATGAGTATCTGGTTTAACTAGGGTGGGAAAATCTATAAATATCATCTCAAATACCCTTTACTTTGACTGAATTTGATTCGGGATTAGGTTGAACTTGAACTTTCTGAATGTGGGACACATAGGCAGACTGGTACAATATATTCGGTAAATCATAAACACTTTGGGGGCAGAACAAAAGGTCAGTGGTTGGGTTTAGTCGGACCGAAATACTGACAATTACAGTTAGCATATGTGATTACATAATGGTTTGTGGAATTGATTGGTGGATAAGTTAAAGGTTTAATTGTGATTTTGTAATTGATTTCCCAATTATGATTCCGTGGCAGTTTTTCCGGGACGGAAAAAGACAAGTGTGGGGATGTGATGTGTTAGTAATTTGTAGTGTGTTAATATCCTTAATTCCCAGTTTTTATGGTTTATATTCAGTTGGGAACGCATCACTTTGTATAGTTTTGTTTGTTTCAGGTTTGTGCGTTAACGTGATGAAATCGGACGGATTGAAGATTAGAAGATTAGAAGAATTCTGATTTCAAGGTCAGATCGTGTCGCGAGGGATGAGGCTTGCTCCTCGCGACACGATGCGTGCTGAGAAGAGGAGCCCCGACTATTTTGGCGAGATCGTGTCGCGAGCCTGTGGAGGAGAGATCGTCGCGCCACGATATGGGTGCTATGTCGGCCAAAAATTAGGGTTTGGCTATTTAAGCCAATGTAAGGCCATTCATTCGTATCTTCTGCTTTCTTGGACGGATCTGGGCGAGTATCTACGATTTCCAGGCAATTTCCAACCATCCGGTGAAGGTTTTCAAGCATTCAACAAGTTTCCAATGACGTTTTCTTTGATTTCCGTACTTTCAATTTCTGTCATGTCTGGCTAATTTCATTGTAATCACTTTGAGTGAAGGTTAGTGATTTACTGGTTTCAAACTAGGGTTTTGACATTAGATGAATTCTTGACTTGTGACAATCATTAATTCAGTGTTTGTTTGTTTGACTTGCTTGATTGATTGATGTGTTTGTACCCCCCGCTCCCGGACTACCTTAATTGCATAGCTCTAGGACTATACTAAGTACATCCATATTAACCAATTGGTTGGGTTGGGTAAACGTTGGCACAATCATGTCTATGTGGTTTCTAGGTTAAATTCCCGAAGTGCGAAATCAGTAAATTCACGAAGCTGGATCTTAAAGTGATTACCTTTAGTTTACATAAGTTAAGTCAAGCAATCTTTAGCAGTAATTTAGTTCTAGTAATTCAATTTTCATCAATCCAATTTCACAGCTAAGAGGCAATTTCCAATTTTCTGCAATTTAAGTTTAAGTAATTTAGGTTAATTTAGTTCGTAATTTAGTCAATTAATAAGTGACCATTAATTCCCTTGGTTCGATACCCTAGCTTCCACTACTGCAAATCATTAATTAGGTTGGGGATTTGTGACGGTTTGACAAACCGTTATCACTCACATCCTCCCAAGGTTTTGACGGAGTAGGCAAAGGAGTATAGAGTCCCTGATTTGTACCATGGGTCTTTGCAATATGGCAAACTCGACACCGCTTTAGAATTTTTTCCACGTCTTTCACAATTTTTGGCCAAAAAAATCTTTCTCCAACAAGTGCAACAGTCTTTGTCCTTCCAAAATGGCCGGCCAATGCTCCCTGGTGGCATTCGAGAATGATGGCCTCGCGGTAGGAGGAGATCGGAACACATAATCGACGCCCTTTAAATAACAGCCCATCCTTGCGAAAAAAATCGCGATAAGCCTGTGAAACTGTATGACCCCATAAGGTCCGAAAATCTGGATCGTCCGGATAAAGAGCTGTGAACGAAGTGAACCCGACGACATCGAACGAGGTTGTTGCCATAAGGCTCGGACGTCGGCTAAGAGCGTCTGCGACGGAGTTGGCGGTCCCTGCCTTGTGGCGAATGACAAATGAAAAATCTTGTAAGGTTTCGACCCATTTAGCATGCCTTGGGTTTAGCTTTGCTTTTCCTTGAATAAACTTAAGAGCTTGATGATTCGAGTATAAAACGAATTCCGCCGGTAACAAATAATGTCGCCAATACTCAAGACAATGAACGATTGCGTAAAACTCCTTATCATATGTGCTATACCGACGCCGTGTATCACTTAATTTTTCACTAAAATAAGCGATTGGTCGGTTGACTTGGCTTAGGACACCTCCAATTCCCAAGCCCGATGCGTCACACTCGACTTGGAAACACTGCTCGAAGTTAGGGAGGCCTAAGACAGGAGCTTCGGTGACAGCGGACTTCAACATCTCAAAAGCATGCTGGGCAGCGTCGGACCAAACGAACTTGCTAGACTTTAAACATTCAGTAATCGGTGCGACGATGGTGCTAAAATTCTTGATAAAACGCCTATAAAACGAAGCCAAGCCGTGAAAACTTCGCACATCATGGAGGGACTTTGGCGTCGGCCACGTGGTAATTGCCGAGACTTTGCTATTATCCATCCGAATGCCCTGTGCCGAAACCAAATAACCGAGAAACATAACCTCTTGGGAGAAAAAATGGCACTTCTTTGGGTTAGCAAACAAGCGCTGCTCTCTAAGAACGGTGAAGATTGCATGCAAATGAATGAGGTGTTCCTTCTCAGTTGGGCTAAAAACTAAGATGTCATCAAAGTAAACAACTACACTCTTGCCAATGAATGGTTTGAATATATGGTTCATGAGCCGCATAAAGGTACTAGGAGCGTTGGACAAGCCGAACGGCATAACCATCCATTCATACAACCCATCCCTTGTCTTGAACGCCGTTTTCCATTCATCTCCCGGACGCATACGGATTTGGTGATACCCACTACGTAAATCAATCTTTGAAAAAATCTGAGCACCATGTAAGTGATCAAGTAGGTCGTCAAACCGAGGGATAGGAAATCGGTATTTAATGGTGATTTTATTCACGGCACGACTATCAATGCACATACGAAAGGCCCCCCCCCCCCGGGTTTTGGAACGAGTAGAGCTGGAACGGCACATGGGCTCATACTTTCTCGGATCAGACCCTTTTCGAGAAGCTCGGTTACTTGTCGGTGGAGCTCAGCGAATTCCTTTGGGTTCATGCGGTAGGCGGGTTTGTTAGGAATACTTGCTCCTGGAAGAAAATCGATGCAATGTTGAATCTCTCAAACCATAGGTAAGCTAGGTGGGATTTCATCCGGGAAGACATCCGCAAATTCCCGTAGAAGGGGCTGAACTATGGCTGGTGGTGTGTGGATTTCTGGATTCTGTTCGGCAACTACTACCCCAAACACACACGTGTTATTGATGGACCGAGTAAGACCCACAAATTCAGACTTCGAGACTAGCAGAGGGGGCGGCGGCTCGTCTTTTGGGTTAAGTGGAGCCAGAGTAATGTGGAGACCATCCTTCTTGAATGTATACGTATTACGAAAGCCATCGTGTTTGACCCGCCGATCGTAAAGCCAAGGCCGGCCTAATAAAATGTGGCATGCATCCATTGGAATAACCTCGCACCATAGCTCATCGGAGTATTTGTTGCCAATAGAGAATTGGACGAGGCATTTATGAGTGACTTTAACGAGATTCCCTTTTTTCAACCACGTGAGTTGGTATGGGTCTGGATGAGCTTGCACCTGTAATCCTAATTTATCAACCATTGTAGTAGCGACCATGTTGTCACAACTCCCACTGTCGATAATTACCTTACAAACTTTGTCTTTAACCGTGCATTGTGTTCGAAAGATGTTGTTACGAAGCCACGATGTGTCATCGTCTGGCGCAGCAGTGGTGGCGTTTAAGAGACGTCGAGTGACCAGCAGTTCACCCCGATCGGGATAGAGAACCTCCGTGTTTTGTTCTTCATCGGTGTCATAATTGGGCCCGGTGTCTTCAACTAAGGCAAGTACCTGTTTATTTGGTCAGTCCCGTTTAAGATGGCCATAACCCTGACATTTAAAACAACGCAAAGCTGTAGACGAAGGTGTTGCTGTTGTGACTGTCGGCGGAGTGACGGCTGGCGGGTCGGCTTTGATTGGGCCGGCCCGGGTGGTATTACTTGGGCCTGCTGTTGCACGTGGGGTTTGGTAGGAACGGGCTGTTAGTTTTTTTGCTAGTTGTTTTTCCACCCGGAGTGCGAGCCTGCAAACATCATTGAAACCATAATATTGTTGGAGTTGGACCACATCAGCGATGTCGGGGCGTAAGCTACCCAGAAAACGTGCAACAACCTGTTCCTCATCTTCTTCTGCCGCACAACGCATACGCATGCGTTCGAACTCACTAATGAATTCGTCCACTGTCATGGTGTTCTGCCTGAGGTTGTGATAATCGAGGTAGGCGTCTTGTTTGTAGGTGATGGGTAAAAATTTTGCCCGTAACAAACGTTTCATCTTGTCCCACGTGACTACTTTGTGTTTGCCCTCTCGGTATCGTTTGTCCTGCACATGATCCCACCACAACGAAGCATGTTTTTTTAATTTAATAGCAACCACTTTTACCTTTATGTTTTCTGGAATGTCGCGAAGGTCAAAGATGCGTTCCACTGTTTGAAGCCAATCCAAGAAATCATCCGGTTGAAGACTCCCTTCGAATTCTGGAATTTCAGTCCGAAGACCTAAGGACCGGAGCTGGTCCGCCGGCTGTGTTGGCGGTGCTGGAGGAGAGCGGTGACGTCGGGGTGGTGAATATGGTTGGCGTGGCGGTGGAGTTCGATCCCTGTGGTGGCGGTGGGCAAAAAAATTGTCGAATTCCGGATCGTCTACGTATGTTCCTCCCACTGAATTTGTTGCTATACTCTCGTCCCTCCTGTCATACATAACAAAAGGATTGGTTTCGAGTTCAGGAATCCGTTGACGAAGATGTTCAATCTCAGCGTCACGAGAATCACGTTCTCCCTCACCGTTGCCTCCGGCGGCGAATCGACGGTGTTGGTGTTGGTGACTCCTTCCTGACATCCTGAGAAAACCCGAGCTCTGAATACCACTTGATACGGATTCGTACAAGAGGAAAGTAACCTAGGCTAAAACCTAGCGGCGAGGACGCTTGGCCAACCAAGTCGTCGTCGACGGTTTGGATATCCGGCCAACCGGAATTATCACGAGAACAAAGTTTCAAAGAAACAATTCTTTTCTTAAATCACAATCAACAATCCAACCCTTTATTAACAATGTTTAAATAGGAAAACCAATGACAAGATAAAAACAAACTCCCTAACGTTAGGAACAAGATAAACATTATCAAAAGAAAGAAACACTTAAAAATAATAAAGATAGACTTGTGGGGTTGGATTGGTTCGAAATTCCTCCAGCCGGATCCTAGCCACTTTCGGGTGGGCCGACTTCCGCTGGACCTCCTGGCGGGTTATCATAATGGGTCGGATCCGTATCACATGGTCCCCAAAGCTTAAGTCAACTCGTAAATCGTCTTGGTCTAAATTAAGTACGTCGGTTGAATCTGATTCAGGTTCTGATAAAAAATTAAAACTTTTACAAATTTGGAAACCAAAAGTTGTTTCCAAGGCCAACAAGGATTTTGTGAAAGACACCGGGCGACCCGACGCTGTTGATTCGGGTCGATCCCAACGCAACTAATGTTTTATTTGGTGTCAAGCAGGTGTTTCAGGAAGACCTTTTGGTGATTGGACAATTGCTGATTGTGAAATATCTGTTTTAATCAAATTGAATTTCCTATTCAATTATTGTTTTTCAAAATGCTAAACTGCTAGTATTTGTGTTGGTTGATCAATTTTTTTTCTTGTTTTTCACTCCGTTTCATTCTGAGGGGGAGTTTGTTTTTTCAAAATACTGTTTTTCAAATCGTAAAAATGAAAATCTATAAATAGAGTTGTCATTTTTAGGGGGAGAAACTTGAAAAAGCCAAAAACATTGAAAAATGCAAAAAGCCAAAAACATTGAAAAATGAGAAATTGTATCCGACATGATTGGGAAATGATGGTACATTGGCCGACAGTGTCTAACTTATGGATAAAGTAGATGAAAAAACCATAAGACCATTTGATCGATGTGCAAGGTAGGCTCAGCAAATCAGAAAGTATACAAATGTGATATACACTAAATCTGATGCTTGACCTAGTGGGCAACATCTTGATGCATATCTCATGATATATCAAGAAAAAGACATGTGAAAAATAAAATGAGAAGTCACTGTGTATACATGTGTTCATTTTGCAAAGATTTAAACTTGTTTGATTTTCTTTATTTTGTCAAACGATCGGACTTTCTCTGCGTGTCGAAAGACCGACCTGATCGTTGTTCGTTTGATGTTCTGCTTTATTTTCTTTGGTGTTTCGTATAACTCATCGGACTTTCTCTGTGTGTACGGTAGTACCGACCTGATTGTTGTTGAGTTATACAACTTCAACTTGTTTTATTTTCTTATTTTGTTAAATCTGAGGCCTTATCTGCATATCGAAAGATCGACCTTAAGGTAGACGATTTAACATTCTTATTTCTTTTTGCATGGAACACAGTTGACTATATCATGGTTACAATCATTATGTGATTCAAATCACAAATGAGATCACAAAATGTGATAAGCAAAAGCATATCTGAGTATGTCTGATAGTGTGGGGTACACTGGTCAATGCAAATTTAATCAATACCTTAACATATTCAGATGTTATGAGTATGATTGTGCCAGAGTTTAAAGTTGGACAAACTATATCTGCAATCGGCATGGCTTATGTGCTGCAATAATCGAAACTGAAATATAGTTCAGCATGTTATGACCAATGTGATCCCAAGTTGTGATCTTTCTCACAAAAGACAAAATAGTGTCTAATTTTGTTTTGTTTTACTTCTGTTATCAGAAAATACCAAAAAGATTTTAGGTGTGTTTTAATATAAAGTTTCTAAACGTCAAAAATATTTTGTTTCTGATTTGTTTTCGATTGATCAACACGGAATACAAAATCAACTTTTAAAATCAAACTATCTTGGAGTCTCGAAGAGACATTTTGCACCAAGATTATTTATGTTGACAGGTTTCTAAGTGGGAAGAGAATATCACAACTTCAAGTCTTCTGAAGTTTGTTGATAACGAGATTACACATGATGCAATATCAAGTATTCATGATTGAACTCATCGTCAAAGAAGAGGAAGAGTTTGATTGAAGATACATGATACAAGTTTGAATAGAGAAGATGATACTGCACATACCGAGGGGGAGTTTGTTGATACATGGTCCTTGATCGTCATGTGAAGTATCGAATACAAGAAGGATTCACATAAGATTGCTGAGGTCCGAACTCAGGCCGAACCTGGAGTTCGGACATGGCCGAACGTGTGGCCAAACCCGAGGTTTGGCCGGTCGTATTTCAGCTCTATAAATATGTGTTTCATGTATTGTATTCAAGGGAGATAACAGTCTAAGCTTCCGTGTTATACATTTACTCTGTGTACTCTGTGTACTCTGTGGTCTCTGTGGTTAATACAAAGTTCATTTGTATTTACTCTCTGTGTTTTATCTCGTTTATATTGATTTCATTGCGACTAAGTAGAAGATCCACACGCTCACGCACTTTCACTTCTTGTGAGTCGACTTCCGTTGATGATTCTGATGTCGCTTGACCGGTACCTCATTGAGAATTAGCGAATCAGATGATGATGATTAATTTGAACCACGTGAAAATTGTCGTCGAATAACACAATCACGAATCACATGACCCGCCTTGTTGCAGTAAAAATAGGCTCTCTCATCAACCTTTTTAGGAGATGACATGGATTCCATAGACATTGTAGAATTTGAAGAAAAATCACTCTCTTGACGCTCTAACTTAGAATTCTGCTTTGGCATAAACTTAGCATTTCCAGCACTAACTTTCTCATCTTAACCATCATTTAAAATTTCATCCATTTTGTTGACAAACTCCTTTTGCTTCAATGTAATTCTCTCATATAGTTTAAGCAATGTATCAGATGATGAAGTTTTAGTCTGATCCACCATGGATTCTTCATCCACTGTATCATTTTTGTTCTCAAAACCCAAACCTTTCTGTTTATAACCAGGTAGCTTTGAAAGTTTGGCTTGAGAATTAGATTCTCATTTTTCTATTTTAGCAAATCTGGTAAACGAAGCCTTAATTTTCTTTAGATTGTTTGGTTTGAGCAAGGTTTCATCAATTTTCTCCTCAAACGAAATTTTATCAACCTTCTCACCAACATCCTCATCATACACCTTTTCTTTTTCAAAATAAGTTGAAGCTGAAAAAAATGTTGACGTTGTTCCTCCTTCAAGCTTCTGCTTCTCAAACTTTGATTTCTTCTTCTTGTCTAAAACAGGATTTGCAAACGTTGAATAATCATGCAATTTATCAAGTTTTCTTTTAAGATTTGAAATCTCTGTTTGTGCCTTAGCAAATCTTTTGTTAACCATGTCTAACTCAACTCTAAGCTTCTTTACTTCTTCTTCTTTATGCATGACTTTGATATTCAATCCAGACATATCATCTTCAAATGATCTGATTGATGGAGTAGAAGTAAAATTTTGTGGGGAAGGAACGTCAGAACAATCAACTTCTTTCTGAGCATTGAACATAAAACTAACTGTGGAAGGTGAATGCTGATAACCATCTAACTTCTGTTTAAGTTCCAAAATCTCAATTTGAGCATCATCGAACCGCTTTCGAAACATAGCTTGTGAATCTGCCAATTATTTTTTATATTCAATAAGTTCCTCATACGTATAATCAAGCTCAATCTTTTGATTTATCATGAACGCATGTTCCTTAGTTAGCTCCAATTTTGTATCTGTCCACCTCTTTTTTATAAATCTCAACATTTTCCTTCAACAACGTATCCTCATTTATCAACCGAGTCTTTGCATCAAGCAATTTTGTGTTGTCTTCTTGATGACGAAGTTCTTTATCAGCAAGTTCAACACAAGTCTTTTGAAGTGCATCATAGTTTTCTTTCAAAATCACACTTCTAGAATAAAGTGCATCGAAGTCTTTAGTAACTTCTTTCATCGCATGTTTACAATTCTCCAAGTTCTCTTTTGTAATTTTGCACTCTTCAATTAACAAACTCTTTTCCATTCTTAAATTTTTAATTTGTTTCTGACAGATTTGCTAATTGTCAATCTCTTTTCCAGATTCACTTGTTTCTGCATCATTCACATTTTCTTTAGTTATATTCTTAGCATCAGCACATTCTTGGGCAAGAGCATCCCATACCTCTTTTGAAGTTTTATAACGTTTGAATTGCCAAAAGATCTCTTTAGGTAATGCTCTCATCAAAGCATAATAAGCTATTATCTCACTATCATGAAATTTAATATCATATTCGGTCAATCTTGATAAAATCTTAGGTGGTAGTACTTTTTGACCCGAATTATTTAGAACATGAAACTCATATCCATGTTGAATTGATTTCCAGACATATTCACCTAATATACCAACCACGAACTCTGTAAATTGACCTTTCTAGTTGCAATAATCATCAAAATGAAGAAGCATTGGAACTTCGCTTTCAATCAGTTGAAACTTTCCCAGAGAATAATATGAATAAATGGAAGAACCATTGTTGTAACCCATCTTCGTTTGTCTCAAGTTATTTGAAACAAACCACTTAAATCTAGAAATGGTAATCTGAATCTCTTTGTAGGATCGTTAATAGTTAGAGATAAACTAAAACAAAGCCCTTTACTCGCAAATATAACCATGCGAAATTAAAGTTATATTTCACTTTACTCAAGAAATATTAAGTTCTTGTGTATAATGTAAAAGCTTGATTTGCAAAGATATAGTAACAACAAAGTATCAAATACTCGGCACTATTTGCATTAACTCGAAGCTACACTATTACAAGTTGTTCAAGAAC
>JBCNJP010000007.1:53209338-53289925 GCA_039602395.1 Deinandra increscens subsp. villosa | reverse complement strand
AAGTACGCTAAGAAGCATAACAAGTTCGTTAACAATTACACAAAGTTCTCCAAGTACATATCAAAAGAGATTTTACAAAACCAAGTATCAATTATAATGATAAGACAAAAATAAGTTTGTGTTGCTAACAAATAGGTTCTAACACCCAATTATAAGTCTTATCAACTTAAGATACAAGAGCTTTTGTGGAATCAAGATTAGATTTTGAGTTAGAAGTACTCCCTGAACTCGAAGGATTGTTGGATCCAGAAACATTTGATTTGGGAGTGAAATTCTGATATTCTTGCTTTTTCGGCTGAGAACATTCACGAGCGAAATGACCAAAATTAGAACAATTATAGCATCTGACTTTTGAATCATCAAAACCAATTCTGCAACCAGAGTTCAAATCTTTTCTACCAGTCTTCTTTAAGAATCTCTTCACACTTCTAGCCAGCATGGCAAATTGCCAATTGATATCCATTAACTCCAAATCATCAGGATCCACCTGATCATAATCTTCTTCTGTCAATTCAGCATTGCTAACATTCCCAGTTATCAAACCGTAATAAGATGACACTAAAGCAGAAACAAGGGCCATATAATCTTCAGTTGTAGACACAGACATAGCCATTTTTCCCGTGTTCACCAAATTACTTGCTGGAGCTGATGTGCTACTTCCTCCAGAGTTGTAATTGTAATCAGCATGATGTGAGCCCATTCCAGTTCCTGAATTAGAAACATGTCCAGGTAGACCTCCAGCTACAAACGCCGTAGCTGGTGCAGAACTTGTTATTTTTGCCGACTTACCTGAAATTGTTGCTGCATTTGATCCGTAGTAAACATCCGGATTCTGAACCGCTGCTGGAGTAGTATTCACATTTTTCATTTCCAGATCTCTATCTTGCAATTTTCCCAACAGTTTTACAAACGTCAATTCAGAATAATCCTTGTCATTCATGATCAGCAGCACATAAGATTCCCATTTTGATGGTAGACCTTTTAGCAATTTCTCTTTAAGCTCTTCATCATTTTTCTTGATTTGGACATTATCCATTTCAGACAGCAAGTGACAATATCTTGAAATTAATTCTGGAACACCCTCACTATCAAAACACTTGAAATTGTCAAATTCCTTGTTTAACACTTTCTTCTTACTTTTCTTATACTGTTCATTGCCTTCACATCTTTCTTTCAGTGTCGACCATAATTCATGAGAATGTTCACAGGTTTTAAATTGATGAAGCAACTCTTTGGGTAAAGCTTTAGTTATTAAACCATACGCTTTTTGTTCTCGAACAAAATCAGCTTTTTGTGTAAGATCCATATTCATTTGCATAATAGGAACATTGTTTAACCCGACAGGATACACATATGGTGCATCCATAGCAATCCATAGGTCTGGATCCGTTGTGCCGATATATGCTTCGAATCTCTTTTTCCAATTAGGATAGTCCTCAAACTTAAGAAGTTTGGGAACTTTCTAAGTCGTCCCGATTTCATTGTCGTAATTCAGTAATGTTTGCATCTGCGATTGAATAGCAGCAAACGCGGTATAATCCGACATTTTTGGAAAAATTCAAGACTCTGATCTCCGAACTTGCTCCGAACTTAAAGTAAACTCCGAACTTGCTCCGAACTTAATGTAAGCTCCGAACTTTCACTGATCTTAAAAAACAAGGTCCGAACTCCCTACGATCTTGTCACCGAACACAGAAACTCCGAACTCTCTCCGATCCTGGTCCAAACTATCTCCAAGACAAAAATTCTCACCGAACTCTCTCTGATAGCACTCTGAACTCTCACCGAATCGAAAAAGTTACCGAACTTCACCCGAACTCGACACTCGGAGCGGTTTCACCGAACTACAGGTTCGGCCGAACGTAACAATTTCGGAATTTTTCAGATCTCACCAGAAAACACTCACAAATGAACTCAAAATACTCAGATGACCAAAAGCAAACAGAAACAAGGAATTTTGACACAAAACATGATGATTTTTACGTAAATTTCCAGAGAGCAACTTGAAAAACGAACTTCGAATACACGAATTGTAACAAATCGAGCCAAACAGCACTAGAAAGCTCTGATACCACTTCAAAGTGACTGAACGTCGGATCGGTTTGGTCGATAACAATCGTATACATGAGAATATGTGAGAAAACAAACACAACAAGGTAAATAAACTCAATCTCTCATTAAAACGTGATAACAAGAGAATCAGAGTACACACACAAACTCACATATAAAAGTTCGCTCAACTCTAAAAAACTAGTCTATTACAAAGACACAAATGACTTATATATAGCCTACGGATGTCCGAACTCCTTGGCTTGTCCGAAACTAAGGTTCGGCCAAGGCTCGGCCAGGGTTCGGTCGGAGTTCGGCCACTAGACCCAAAACTAGAAATCTTCGTGTCTTCGTTTGATCCAGCTCATTGCCATATCGTGTATCAACAACTGTTAATAAATTATATATAAAAAAACCACTAATTTTCTCTTGTTATCTTCCTTTTATGTAGCATGAGACAATGGTTTGATATCTATCTTTGGTATCCCCTTTTAAGATGGCCAGGGTTCAACATTTAAAACCAACTTTGGTAGAGATGTCTTGGCGTACACAGAACAACAGTGTTGACTGTGGTGTGTTTGCGATGTTACACATGCAAACGCACAAAGGTGGGGATGTTAAGGACTGGGCTGATGAGTCAAGAAAATAGAAGGAGCAGATATATGAGTTGAGGTGCCAGTATGTCACGAAGATTCTATGGTCACCTATTAACTGTGTGAAGGATAAAATTGTTGAGTTGCTTGGAGAATTTATGAAGCTTTCGGATGGGCAAAAACAAAAAATGAAGAAGAATGTGGGTGAAAGGATTAAGGAAAGGTTGTAAGCCACTGTAGGAGGTGAAAACGATTAAGGCTGTCTACCAGCATAAGCTACCATATAGGTTTTAAATGTTTTAAAATTGTTGCTGTAGGATTTATTTATTTATTGCTGGCGGATTTATTTATTTTTCAATCTTAGGTATTCTAAATTCTAACTATTACTAATAAACAACCTAAAAATTAAAAAGCTCCAAATAAAATAAACATTTACAAAAAGAAGATACATCATACGGATTAAACCAAAAAAGGACATATTGAAAAAGAAATATGCTACTCTAGTTCCCTAAGAAACTTTTTCTTCAAACTCAACGATTCTTCAACAACTTTTATAGCCTCCAGAATTTGATTCACTGTCTTCAGATCCTTCTTGTCCATGTCAAGTAAAAAATACATGGCAACATCACGAACATCGGAGATTGGAAGTCGCATAATTTCATTCTTGTTAGAGCATATACCTATGCTATGATGTGTCTCGTGTATTGTATCTATGTGAGCGTGTCTTAGTATGAGTTTTAGTGACAATATCATTGGCACCGGACCAAATGGTCCACCGGACCAAATGGTCCGCCGGACCAAATGGTCCGCCGGACCAAATGGTACGCCCGTACCATTTGGTACGCAGCCTGTTTAGTCACTTAGTATAAATAGGTTGTGTTAGAATGAATGTGAACACTCTGAGTCATTCTACATTTTCTGTGTGTGTTTTCCAGAGAGAGAAACCAGAGAGAACTTCTTTGTATCTTCAAGTGATCAATAAGAATTATCTTATTTACATCTCGTGTTCATTACATTGATCAAAGCATGCAGTAGTAAGATCGAATCTCAGTTTTACAAGTGGTATCAGAGCAAAAACAGAAAATTCAAAAACATTGAAAAATGAGAAATTGTATCCAACATGTTTGGGAAATGATGGTGTAGGTCCTTAAATAACAACTAATCACGATATTTTAATCACAAACGAGTGCGGAATCCTCGTAAGTGATTGATTCAAGAAGAAAGTAGAAGAGAACACAAGAATACGATGATTAAACCAATGAAAACTTGAACTTTGCACACAAGATGAACTTGTCGGGTACAAAACTTGTAATCGTAAACTCCTCTCTCTCGGGTTTACGATCGTGAACACCAGTGCTCCTCTAGAAATCGTAAACTCGCAACCCAAATGAGGAGGTCAAGTGGTCTATATATAGACCACCATTGGGTTTACTATTGGGCCCTTTTGGATCATAAACCCAATAGTAAACCCAAGCCCAATCATAAACTAGCCTAAATACAATAGCAAACTAGCCTATGATTCTAATGAAACCCTCTAAGCCCAGCCCAACTTATTTAATATTACAAGCCTCATAATCTAGCCTCTACAATCTTCCCCTAGGCTTGAGATATTAAATGTCTTCGATCTTTGAAAATCTTCTTCTTGACTGGCTGGCAAAGATGCTGATGAAGATTCTTTCCGCAGAAATCTTCATTGGGTTTCATAACGGACACTTGGGACTTCCTCTTGATCAGCATCAGCTTGAACTTCTTGAAATGAACAAGTTAATGAGATGGAGGATTCTCATTGACTTGCTTCTTGTGAAAGAAATGGTTCTTGCTGAATCTTCGGTAACTGTCTTAAATCTCCAAAACAATTAGAGGTTAAATTTTGAAAAACCTCTAACTGTGAAGAACTTGATTGTTGAACTTCAACTTCATGAACTCTGACTGCTCTCTGTATCATTTTCTTTTTCAAAGATTGACTTGAAATCTTCAGCTTCCCCTAAACTTGTGAGCATTTTCTTTGATAATCTTTTAGAAGCTTATAAAGACACCAACAACTTCCCTTGAACAGTTGCTTATTCAGATGGAAGTCTTGTCCGGCTGGTTCTTTAACTTGAGCAGTAGCAACATCTTTCTATCATCAACCTGTCTGACACACATTTGAAAAAAAAATATACTCCACCAGACATTTGATGACTGGTCTTTGGGTTAGGAGGTAATTATCATCTGTTCAGTTGATTCAAATTAACATAATTTTAACCAAAAACCCTAATATAGATTACGGGTTTTCTATAAAACTTCCCCTGAACCCAAGACCTCTAAAGACTTCCCCTTAGCTGATAACTTTCCCTCAGCTAAGGACTTCCCCTGAGATAATACATATTATCTTCGAGTTCCCTTCAGATACTATGTATTATGGAAGTCTTTTCATTAGATAATAAGTATCATCCTCGATTTCCCTTCGGATAATACTTATTATCCTCCCTCCTTCCCCTAAAAATTTGTCAAGATCTGACAGAGGAAGTCTTTTCCATTAGATAATAAGTATCATCCTTGAGTTCCCTTCGGATAATACTTATTATCCCATACTCCTTTCCCTAAAAATTTGGCAAGATCTGTCGGGGGCATATTGTCATGCATTAAAACCCACGAAAAAACACATTTTGACTTCTCAAATCGGCCTGGCCAAGACGAAAACACACCAAAAAGAAATTAACGACTCACACACGAAAGATATAAACTAAACAAATACTTACCAAACCAAACATGAGAAAGTTTACAAGGGATCAAACCGTATGAATCTGACTGAGGAACCCTTTTCAGCTTCAGTTACTCAACTAGTCCAGGTGATTGCCGGTATGTTTGTCCGCTTTAAACACAAACCCGTTTAATCCCAACCGAATGCGTCATGTTTAATATAGTACAATATTACCATCATGTTTAATTGTCCCCACACCCAAGCGTACACAGCAAAACCTACCCAACCTCAGAGTTTATTGAGGATTCACAAACCCCCAGCTTGAGGAACCATGCAACACCGTTATGACTACCACTTATTTCATTAACCATCAGTTGGTGATCAGGTCGGCCGCTAAGCACGCAAAGAAGACCAACTGAGTGATTATTTATTCTCTTTTCTTTTTCATTTCGTTTTCCATTTTTTTATTTTTCTTTTCATTTCTTTTTCTCATGTGGTGTAGTCATAACAGTAGAAACATGGCGTGTGAGAGAGTGAATACTAGGTATAATTACCACTCTCAACCCGTTTTTTCTGGGACTCAGTCTTTTAAACCATGCAACCTGGGATGGGAAACTAAACATATATATCTTTTAAGTTCACTGCACTTTCATTGGAGGTCATAAGTTTAGGTCGAGCCTACCGAGCATATCACCGTGGAGCTTTCCTTTCACTTCCACCTTACGCGTGTCAGCCATCTCCAACCCGGACATTCATTTTACTTCCCCTAAACTTCTCAAAAACAAGACACAAACAATTAAAAATTGAAAAGCACACTATTTTTTAGGGGTCAACTTTTTCTTCATCTTTACATTTCTTCCCCTTGCTTTTTGATTTTTAATGTCACAATCTTGTGAACATCATTTTTCAGATTTTTTTTTAATTAAAAAATAAAACACACAAACACACTTAAAAGAATCAAAACACAAAATTTTGAAAATATCTGGCCAAGCTAACTTTCAAAGTATTGGTTTGAAAATTTTAGAAAATTGGGTTTCATGACATGGACACTTAATTGCACTAGAATTCAAACACTTCAACAATCAATCACCAAGTGAAAATTTTAGGAAATTTGGTTTGACTCAAAACACCCTTTGCCGCTTCATTCACACAACCAAGTTAAGAACAGTACCTTTCGCGCTGAATTTTACCTTTTACCTCTCAAGGAAACATATCCTCCATAAAAAATTGCTTGTCATGACATGAAGATACGTCTCCTAAAATGTGCCTGGAACAATCACTTATCAACAAATAAGTTAATCAATAAAAATGTTAGTGATAATCCTCCTTGACTGTTCCTGCACATAATGAGAGATTAGTTAGCCATTGGTACCCAGGCCATTGTTTTTTCTGGGTACACCTGAGGAATCAATAAAGGATACTTCTTGTAAGAACATCCCCTTTGAGAAATCAGGAAGTTGTGATGGAGTTGCCTTGTGTTTTGGTTTCCAAGTTCCAGGTGATTTAACATTTGTTTTAGTCACTTTTGGAGTTGTGACTTTAGGTATTTCAACCTTCTTCATTTTAGAATCATTTTTTAAAACAGTTTTAGTTACCTTAGGAGGGGTAACCTTGGGTTTTTTAGACTTTATTTGTTTGGAAAATGGTTTCTTCACCTGTTTTTGGAAATTTTGGTAACTTGGAAAGCTGTTGTTTTGATTTAAAGATTTTCTTTCAGCTTTGGCAGCACCCCAATGTTGATCAGAGGGTTTAACCTTAGGAGTAACAGTCTCCATTGCCTTAGGTTTTTCCACCTTCATGGGCTTAGACTTTACAGACTCCTGAGATGAAACCCTTTGACTTTTTGGAAAATAGGGTTCATAGGGGCGATAAAGACAGTTTCTAGCAATATGACCAGCGATGCCACAATTAAAACAAGTCTGCTTCTTTAGATAGAAGTCAGACATGTACCCATTTGTCTTTGGTGGCATATATGGAGCTGGTTTGCCTTATGCCTGCTTCTTTGCTTTGTCTGCAACTCCAGATTTGACTTTCTGCTGGATCCTCGAAGCCTGTGTTGAACCTGTCCTCATCGTCTTTGTGCTCTCAAGATTTCCTGATGAAGAAGCACCATTCTTGCAACTGCACTTACAACTCCATGAAGCAACTGAAGAAATGGGAGACACAACTACTCCCTTGAGTTTTTCATTCTTCACTCCAGCTGTTGGCTTCATACTCGGATGCTTGATAGTGATCTTTGGCCTCTCAACTTTAGGTTCACTTATCACTCCATCGGTTATTCCCTTGAACTTGGAGGAGAAGGATGGTAATTCATATCCTACATCTGGTTCTTGGTCAAACATTGATCCAGATGTCATAAATATCTTCCCCTCAGGCCGTGTCGTCAAGATCACCTTTTCTCTTTTGACTTCGTCAATTACTTTGAAGCATGGGGTTTCAATTTTAGGGTATGGTTTCAACTCTATCCCAGCTTCATCAGACTTAGTGTTGTGACACCTGTCATATTTCTGGCACTCAGCATCATTGTCTGATATATCCTTTACTCTCCCTTCACCATAAGTCATTTTTGTCTCATTGTCAATTTCTTCTTGAGTCATTGGTGTAGTTCCAACCAAGACACTATCAATAGGAGGAGCAGCTTCTTTATAATCAGATTTGGTTCGTTCAACTTGATCCTCACTAAGAAGTATTCCTACAATGTCTCTGGGAACTGGTGGAGGAATGATGTTGTTTGCAGACAGAGACTTATCAGACTTTTCTGACCCAAACCCAGTTTTATCTTTCCCAACTTGACTAGTCACAACAGCTTGTGACAATTCCTTTCCAGCATTGAGCATTCGCTTATTTCTTTCCTGATTGCAATCATACTTGACCTGTAGCTCATCATATTTTTGTTGCAGTTCAGTTAATTTCTGTGTAAGCTCAGATATCTCAATCCTAGCCCGATCATATAAGATAGTCTTCTCCGTTGCTAGCTTCTGATATTTCTCAATGTCTCGTTTCTGAGCTTTTACCTTCTCCTCATTCTTTTGCCATCTACCCTTGAATGAACTCCTCTCACATTTTATCTCAAATAATTCTATCTGATAATTTTTACAAATTTGCCTAAGTCCAGGAATTATACGAGCACAAGTGGGGTTGGGGCATATCTCAGTTTTGTCAACTTCATCTGTGAAATCATCTTTGTCCTCAACTATATTCTTTTCTTCAACCACTGAACTCATTATGCAGCTTCTGAAAATTTTGAAAAATCAGCAAAAACGGCAAAATCGGCAAAATCACTATTCAAAGAATAGTGTCAGAAACTTAAAACTGAAAAACGGAGGCCTTCGGAGTGGAATTTGGGGGTCCAAACGAGCTCCCCTGGACATTAGTCTGGGGTAATTCTGGGGCTCGGTGTCACGAACGTCGGGTTCAAATTTGAGCCTCTAACTCCAAACGAGTCAAAAGTTACGTCCGTTTCCGTGAAAGTGTGAAAAACTGACTTTTTGCCGCAAAAGAAGAGTTTCCGATCGTAATCACTGTTCCCGATCGTAAACACCACCGGGTCGTAAACACCTGATCGTAAACTCTCGATTCCGATTGAACTGGATCGCAAACACCGAATCCGATCGAAATAAATCGTAAACACTGATTACGATTCACGTTTCCGGTAAGAAAATGTCGTAAACCCTTGATTACGACCAAGTACAATCGTAAACTCAAACCTCCAGGTCGTAAACATGACTCAGATGAATATCTTCAAGAAATGCAGTCGTAAACCTTCAACCAAACCAAGAAAAATGTCGTAAACACACAAGAACAGCAGCAGCAGTGATCGAAAACACCAAACCAGTCTTCAAAACTTCAAAAACCAACCCTTTAACCCAGAAAACAACTTGAATCAATATCGTGTGAGCCTCGAATCACTGATTCTTGGCTCTGATAACAATTGTAGGTCCTTAAATAACAACTAATCACGATATTTTAATCACAAACGAGTGCGGAATCCTCGTAAGTGATTGATTCAAGAAGAAAGTAGAAGAGAACACAAGAATACGATGATTAAACCAATGAAAACTTGAACTTTGCACACAAGATGAACTTGTCGGGTACAAAACTTGTAATCGTAAACTCCTCTCTCTCGGGTTTACGATCGTGAACACCAGTGCTCCTCTAGAAATCGTAAACTCGCAACCCAAATGAGGAGGTCAAGTGGTCTATATATAGACCACCATTGAGTTTACTATTGGGCCCCTTTTGGATCATAAACCCAATAGTAAACCCAAGCCCAATCATAAACTAGCCTAAATACAATAGCAAACTAGCCTATGATTCTAATGAACCCCTCTAAGCCCAGCCCAACTTATTTAATATTACAAGCCTCATAATCTAGCCTCTACAGATGGTATATTGGCTTACATGTCTGACTCATGGATAAAATAGATGAAAAACCATAAGATCATTTGTTTGATATGCTTGGTAGGCTCGGCATTAAATTAGAAAGTATTTAGATGTGATATACACATTAAATACTAATGCTTGACCAAGTGGACAACATCTTGATGCGTATCTCAAGATATTAAAAAAGATATGTGAAAAAGAAAATGATAAGTCACTGTGTATATGTGTGTTCATTTTGCAAAGATTTAAACTTGTTTGATTTTCTTTATTTTGTCAAACGATCGGACTTTCTTTGCGTATCGAAAGATCGACCTGATTGTTGTTCGTTTGACATTCTGCTTTATTTTCTTTGGTGTTTCGTATAACTCATCGGACTTTCTCTGCGTGTACGGAAGTACCGACCTGATTGTTGTTGGGTTATACAATTTCAACTTGTTTTATTTTCTTATTTTGTTAAATCTGAGGCCTTATCTGCGTATCGAAAGATCGACCTTAAGGTAGACGATTTAACGTTCTTATTTCTTTTTGCATGGAACACAGTTGACTAAATCATGAATACAATCATTATGTGATTAAATCACAAATGAAATCACGAAGTGTGATATAAAAGCAAAAAACATATCTGAGTATGTCTGATAGTGTGGGGTACACTGGTCAAAGCAAATCTAATCAATACTAATAACATATCCAGATGTTATGAGTATGATTTTGCCTGAGTTTAAGATGGACAAATTATACCAGCAATCGACATGATTTGTGTGCTGAAATAATTGAAATTGAAGTGTAGTTCAGCATGTCATGTTCAATATGATCCCAAGTTGTGATCTTTCTCACAAAAGACAAAAATAGTGTTTGATTCCGTATTGCATTTATGTTTCATATCTGAAAAGTCCAAAAAGATTTTCGGTGTGTTTTGATATAAAATTTCAAAAAGTCAAAAAGATTTTATTTCTTATTTGTTTTTGACCGATCGACATGTGATACGAAATCAAATTTCAAATCTATATCTTGGATTCTCGAAGAGAAGTTTTGCACCAAGATTAAATTAATTTTCAAAAGAAAAGGAAACCGTGTTTCTGTCTTCTGAAATTGCAGGTTATATGTGTCAAGACTCAAGGATGGTGAAGAGGGAGTTTGTTATATCTTTCACAAGTGGTTCTTGAAGATCAAAGATGATTCAATAGTGATCCAGCCATGCAAGCTCTATTTCTGACAAGATTTCAAGTCAAAGATCAGATGCAGCAATGTTGAAGATTGAAGACTAGAGTTTAGTTAGAAAATAGATACACTACACGTTAAGGGGGAGTTTGTTAGAGCATATACCTATGCTATGATGTGTCTCGTGTATTGTATCTATGTGAGCGTGTCTTAGTATGAGTTTTAGTGACAATATCATTGGCACCGGACCAAATGGTCCGCCGGACCAAATGGTACGCCCGTACCATTTGGTACGCAGCCTGTTTAGTCACTTAGTATAAATAGGTTGTGTTAGAATGAGTTGGTAACACTCTGAGTCATTCTACACCTTCTGTGTGTGTGCTAGAGAGAGAAACTAGAGAGCTTTCATTGTATCTTCAAGTGATTCAATACGAAATCTCTTATTTACATCCGTGTTTACTATGATTGATTGATACACGCAGTAGTAAGATCGTATCTCGGTTTTACAAAATTGATACTGCTCATGGCAAGGGGGTGTTTGTTGATACATAGTTCCTGATCATCATGTGAAGTATCGAGTACAAGACAAGATGTGTAAGTTTGTTAGTGGCCGAACCTTGGGCGAACTCCAAGTACTCGAGGTTCCAACCAACAAGAATCCTAATGAACCTAAAAAAAGGATAATCGCCCAGCAGAAATCGGACACCAGCGAACCTGGTCTGAACCTGAGGTTTGGCCCATCGTAGTTTAGCACTATATATAGCTTGTCTTGTGTTGTATTCAGGAGTGCTTAAGCTTCTTGGTCATATCTTGTATGTGAACTCGGTGGTGTTTCACTGTGGTCTAATACAAATCCTTTGTATTTACATCTCGTGTCATCCTCATTTAACATTGATTTCCTTACGATTGAGTAGACAATCATACGCTCACGCATTTTCACAGAATGGTTTTTTAGTAAGCTCCCGAACATCCCAAACTGGTAGAGAACTAAAATCACACACTTGAAGTATTGGATACCAAACTGGCGTTTGATTCCATAACACTTTAAATCTCCAGCATACATCCATCTTATTATTTAACCTGAAGCTTGACCCTTAAATCTGACATGCCTACGTTGTTTGATAGGTTTCAGTGGGGGAACGTAGTTGGCATGAAAGATCTTCATGTACTCATCATAGACCTTTCTTTGTTTCTGTTCTTTGGCCTCTTATACTATCGGGTTTTCATGTTTTTCAGCTATACCTCAACCTCATCACCCTTATCCTTTCGAAATACCTCAAAGTCATCATCAACTGAGTTGTTGTTGTTGAAATTAGAATACAGATCAGGATACTCCTCCTTAGTTATGTCTTCAACCTCAACCTCCTCATCAAAGATATAATCTTTAGTTTTTGACTCTGATGACTCATATATTTCGGCTTCAGCTTCGGCCGCTTTCTTCATCTCCTCGTCGTTTAAATCGAAGATCGCTTGAATTTGAGCTTGGTTGAGTTCATAGACATACTTACCATCTTCAATATTGTACCGATCTCGCGTATGCTTTTCGCAGTTTGATTCGACGGGACTAATGTGATTGGCACCGCTTCCCTGGAATCAGACTCCCTCTGGGCTGCAGACGTACTAGCACCTGAACTAGAAGTTCCAGTTGGGCCTAGACCTCCACTAGTGTTACCTTTCGGTTCGTCATTCTCAGGTTCATCATTCAAATATTGCAGTAAATCATCTTTACATCCTAATCCTGAATCAATCTCCCCCCTGAGCAGTAAATTTCTCAAGTAGAAATTTCAGATGCTTATTTATCTTTGCAATTTGGGCATCTTGATTCATATTGGCCGTTTTCAATCGTATAATCTCTTGAGCTTTTGTCGCTTCCCCACTTTTTAATTGACAGATAATCTCTATGTAATTCAACGATCTGTTTTGATTAAGATTCATCTCTTGCCTTTAACTCTACAATCAATTGAGATTTCTCTTCATCCTTTCTCTTCAACACTTCAATCACTTGTGATTTCTCACCATCTTTAGCCTTCAGCTCTTCAATTCTGGTTTGACAATCCAAAAGAGCAGTGTTGAGTAAGTCCATTTGAGAAAAGGATATTGACCCTTGAGAAACACTGAAATTAACATCTGGTGTGGAAGGAGTTTATGTTGTTGCAGTGGCAGTTGAGAATTTTGGAGTAGATGTTGTTCCCATTCGCTGATTTACAAATTGAGCACTAACACTTAGCTGAAGGTGTTGTGCTGGTTGTTGTAGACTTTGACAGTCCCAAAATATCTTCCAAACCACCTCACTAACCCAACTTTGTGAATATATCAGCTTGTGCTGTAGAAGTAACTAGAGTTGAAGTAGTCTTAGGCATAGACATATCTGGACCAACTGATGAAGATCCACCGGCACGTCATTGTAATATAAAGTATGAACTTATTAACATCTTATGACCTCGGCCACCCACAGCAATTGGCTTCTTCCTTTTTGATGGTATCAATGAAGACGAGGAATTCGTCGGTTTCTTACCCTTGCCTTGACCGGCATCATCATCAGGATTGTAATCTTCATCTGATTCAAATGGGGCTTTATCTTCACACACACGACCCATGTACCGTTTATTGCTTATGTTCAGACTTGTTCGGTAAGAAAAAATTTCTTTGCTCCCTTTTCTCACTCGAACCCTCTGTGAACGAACAACAATGTACGCAAATAGATTGTTCATATCAGAAGCATCCCCAGAGTTTGCTGCCCTATCACTTAGCTCATCATCATCACTATCTTCTTCATCGATTAGGGTATTCACTGCAGGTGCGTCAGTCACATCGACAGTTGCTTGGACTTCAGGTGCTGAGACAACAAATCCTGTGACAACAGGTTCAGTTGCAACCGGTTCAGATACTACTGGTTCTTGTACAACAGGTGGTGTTTGTGTTTGTCATCTTCGTCATTTAACTTTGGCTTGATGTGGTTGTTGGTTTCTTTCTTCAACCCACGAATAATCAAGTTCCTCTGAATCACTACCTTTGTCATGGCGAGGTGCACCATTGGTTGGTGCAATATTATTTGCATTTTCCAGATGACCAATCAACCTTTTCATATTCGGATAATCTTCTGGCTTCTTCTTTTAATATGTCGTCAAAGTACCAACATTTGTCTCACTCATATGCTTCAGATTCATCTTCTGAGCTTCCTTCTTTACTAGATTCGGGTATAGATCATTGAAGTTCATCTGAGTGAACCTCGGGTACCACAATCCTCTCTTGTGCCTTTGAGTCAGGTTATCTCTCATGTAATAGAAGATCAACCCGGCACAATTTTATGGACGGTTAAGAATAAGAGCATTCATCAACAATAGTATCTTTGGACCTATCTCGTCGTGACCAACAATTATGTTCCCCAAACAGTGTAACAACACATGTATCAGAAACTTGTAGGGAACACTGACTCTGACTTGTAAATCCAATCTCAGCTCGGATATTCAGTATACCACAACCTCTTCAATAAAGCCACATTGTCTGCTTGATCAAATTCTAACGGCATTGTAGTATCATCTCCATTCAGCCTCAGTATCCTTCGGACATCAGCCTCGGTAAATTCTACCATTCGATTTTGGACTGTGCCAGAAATTCTGATTGAACCTTGAGTTAATGTTCGAGCAGTGATCCAGAATTCGATGAGAATATCATTATACGCATCACACTCGTGTGTAATCGCGTAGTGAATTCATGATCACTGTAAAAAGTCGAATATTCCAGAACTACCAAACTTTGTATGCTTTGTTCGACTAGCCCGAGATGTGCACAAATATTGTATTTATCACCAACCTTCAGATCGTTCGCCATTTCTTAAAACACATAACATGAAAAGTTCGTTAAATTCAATGTGATTATAAAAAATGTTTACCAAATTTGTCAATTATTAACCATTCACGTAAACAATCAACTTTTTATTCAAAAATTGAATTGACACGAACTGGATCCGAACTGAATAAGTCAATCCGAATCGGATCCGAACTGGATCCGAACTGGTGAATTTCATCCGAACATGATCCGAACTGGACTCAGTCAATAGTCAAAGTTGACTTTGGTCAACGTCCGAACTAGATTGGTCAAACTTTTCTGAACCCAAATGAACTGGATCTGAACTCCCAGTTCGGCTGACGAACTCCCAGTTCGGCTCTGTGTGTAACCAAAAAGTTTAATCGACCTAGAATTTGATCTAGACAATTTCAGACAATATCCCTTAACACCTAAGCGCGGTTTATCAAGGCGAAACCATTGATACATTTTTCATCACCTAAAACCAACTCTAAGTGTGCTAATTTTTAGATCTAGAAATTGGAACCAACCGATAACGTATTTTGACCAATATCAACACTTTTAATGGACAAAAATGACAATAAAACACACCCCCTGCACTCGGAATCACAATACCTACCTTAATATGGTCACAAAACTTGCTATAAAGTAGTTAATTGGAAATTTGATTCTAGAGCAAAGGTTCGGCTATGGTTCGGATATTTGAGTAGCAGTAATGTATCCGAACTAGGCCTTCGTTTTATATTGGCAACTCAGTTCGGTTGTCCGAACTAGCAATTCGGCTCATCCGAACTAGCAATTCGGCTCATCCGAACCTATCCTAATTTAGCCTTCGGCTTAGATTGTAGTCATTCGAACCCTTCCGAATTGGGGCTTCGGATCATCTGAACTCGCAGTTCGGTTATCCGAACTTTCAATTTGGCTCTTTTAAAAAAATTCAATTCAAACCCTAATTTCTGAAAAAAAATCAAATTGACCCCCAAAGTTCCAAATTTTAACAATTTATCACAAACTATGATCTTTTTAACGATGAGCTTCATGATTCCAAAACTGTTTGGTTGTACTCAGCATAATTTTGATTTTTCATTATCGGGTGATACAAAATAAAATAAAAATAAAATCTTTTTGATTCTTATAATATTTTCAAACGCACCGAAAATCTTTTTGAACTTTTACAAGATTATGCTAAAACTCACTGAAATCTTTTTGGATTTTTCAATGTAACAAAAAAAATAACCAAACAGAACTGAAATACTAATAACTTAAATATTTGCGAGACAGATCCAAATGCGAGATCATATCAGTCATAACACATCCGACACATTTCAATTTTATATTTAATCACCATACAAGCTATGTAGGCAAAGAATACAACTTTTCAGTTTATTTCAGTTTAGGCAAATAAATTTTTATAGCTTTCTGATATGTTTTAAGTATGATTAATCAAGCACAGATAATGTGAAAGCCCACACAATCAGGAATACTGGCAATCTGACTTATTCTATTTTTGTATTTTTATACAGAATTTGATTTTCAACAGAGATGTATCATTCACGGTGTTTCATGCAAAAATAAAGCAGAACCCTAAACAAACAACAATCAGGTCGGCCTTGTGAGCACGCAGAGAATGTCCAATTGTTTAGGAAAATAAAAAATAGAAATAACGAAGAAATTGTATAATCCAACAACGATCAGGCTAGCCTTGGGGCACGCAAAGAAAGTCCGATGGATTATACGAAACACCAAGAAAAAATAAAGCGGAACGTTAAACGAACAACAATCAGGTCGATCCTTCGATACGCAAAGAAAGTCAGATCGTTTGAAAAAATAAAGAAAATCAAACAAGTTTAAATCTTTGCAAAATGAAAGCAAGCATACACCAAAACATCTCTTAATCTGTTTTTGTTGTTTTCATTTTTATTGCCAAAATTACACAGTACCCTTCATGATGTAGCATCACTATTATCAAGCAAGTATTTAGGTTTATATCATACTAGCATATATTAGATTTTCCTTAATGCATTCAAGAAACCAAACAAGTACCTAGAACCTTTATTACTACTCTATTCATGATTGATAACGTATGCTGATGTAATATCATTTCTTGTTGGGTCAGATCAATTTCTCATTTTTTTCCAATTTTTAGTTTTTGCATTTTTTCAATTTTTTTTTCTGATATTTTCTCCCCCAAAACAATACAAAACTCCATTTTGGGGTTTTTTTAAGAAGAAAAGTGAAGAGAAACTAAAATGCAAGAAAAAATAAAAATTGATCAACCGACAACTACTACAATTGATATTTTTGTATGTCGTTGATCTGCAAATGATATTTGAAGCTGGTTTTGTCAAATGCCTTTGTAAAAAGATCCGTTCATTGAAAATCGGTATGGATATTTTGCAGATCAATCAGTTGTTTCTCAAAAAAATCATGTATGCAGTGATATCCCCTGATGTCAATGTGTTCTGTTTTTGAGTGGTGAACGGTATGCAGATGGCGACAGAATTATCTATATGTATGGGAGTAGTAAGAAATTGCAAATTGTAGTCTCTCATTTATTGTTGTATCGACAAAACCTGAGTACAACAGATAGCAGCTGTAATGTACTAAGCTTCAACAGTGGAGGTTGCTACCGACGTCTGCTTCTTACACTGCCATGACACCACCTATCTCCCAGAAATTGGCAACCGGCTGTTGTGGATTTGAAATTAATCTTGCATCCTCCATAATTTAAATCGGAGTAGGCAGATAATTCAAACTTATCATCATGAGGGTACCAAATCCCAAGATCCGTGTTACCCTTCAGATAAGCCAAAGTTCTTTTGACCACATCCAAATGTGATTTCCTCAAAGTTGCTTGGTACCTAGCACACAAACATACAACAAACATTATGTCAGTTCTACTAGCTGTCAAATAGATCAATGAACCGATCATTGCATGATAAAGAGTCTCGTCGACTTCTTCACTATCCTTATCACGACAAAGACCATGAGACAACTGTGTTGGAGTTCCTAGAACACGAACATCGCCTATCTTGAATCTTTTGAGCACTTCATTCACATACTTAGTTAGATGGATGAAAATCCCTTTTTAGACTGTTGAACTTGTAACCCAAGAAAGAACGACATCTCGCCCATGGAGCTTATTTCAAATTTTGTTTGCATCAAATTTTCGAAGGCTTTCGAAAGTTGTTCATTTGGGCTTCCAAAAATAATGTCAGCAACATAGATTTGTACCAATAGCAAGTCTCCTCCCGTTTGTTTACAAAATAGAGTGTAGTCTACCAACCCGCGCTTAAACCCGTTCTCCAGTAAATAAGTGGACAAAGTCTCATACCAACTCGAGGAGCCTGATGTAGACCATATATGCTTTGTCCAACTTATAAACCTTCTCCGGATAATCAGGATCGTAGAATCCCAGAGGTTGTTTGACATAAACTTCCTCTTTGACCTTCCCGTATAGAAACGCACTCTTGACATCCATTTGAAAGATTTTAAACCCATGATGGGCCGCGAACGCCAAGAAATATGAATAGATTCAATTCGGGCAACGGGCGCGTACACTTCATTAATATCTATCCCTTCTTCTTGAGAAAAACCTTGTACAACCAAACGAGCTTTGTTTCTGACAATAACTCCTGGGTCATCTCGTTTACATTTAAATACCCATCGGGTTCCGCATGGTTATTTACTACCAGCAGGTAAATCAACCAGGTGCCACACCCCTAGTTTCTGGAATTGTTGTAATTTTTCCTGCATTTCTTCCACCCACGAACCATCTTTTAATACTTGCTTAACGTCTGTTGGCTCGATCTGGGACAAGAAGCATGAATGGAACACCTCATCTTGAATACCCGATTCCTTGATTGCAAGCTGAGCACTACTCTCAATCTATCTTCTAGTCCTCACTCCATCATCTAAATCAACAATAGTGTTATCTTGTGGATGATAGGTGTTTACCCAGAGTGTCTGATGATCAGGAACAATGATAGTTTCTTCGAGATTAGGAACATGATCTTCCATTGTCATTTGAATTGGTTTCAGGTTGTGAAACAGTTTAACATCATTCACTTCAACCTCACCAGTACCTCTTATAGTAGGTACAACTTGTGGGACGAAAACATCAACCTATTCTGAAACAGCTTCATGAAACTCATGTTCATCATCAGCAATTTTGGAGTCGATCGTGGTTTGAGTCAGATAATCTTCAGCGGCAGGCACATTCGGAGCAGAAATATTCATAGCCAGAACTTCATCTTGCAAGTTAATATACACTTTTATAAGATGATCATCGGTTATATCTGGTCTTGACTCAAGTGTATCAAAAATATGCTTGTAGTAAAACATCCAATCTGGACCAACACCTTTGGGTGGTAACGTGTAAGATTGAAAATCAACGTGTAAGTACTCATCCACTGCGCCGGTCTTTTTGTTAAACACGCATTTCTTTTGGTTCGAGTAACCGACAAATGAGCCTTTAAACACTTTGTCGTCGAATTTTCTCGCAAACTATGCAAGGACACCCAAATGGTTCCAGATGATTGAGATTCGGCTTATGATTCTTTAACAGTTCATAGCAAGTTTTACCAAGCCATTTCACCATTAAAACTTGATTCAGCACATAACACCCCGTATTGGCTGCTTCCGTCTACAAGTTTACTTGAAGTTGTGCATCAACCAACATAGTTCGTGCTATCTCAATAATTTTTCTGTTTTTTCGTTCCGCAACGCCATTTTGCCGAGGTGTATATGGAGTACTGAATTCGTGTACAATCACCTTTTCCAAGCAAAACATTTTTAATGCCAGATTTTTAAACTCCGTGCCATTGTCGCTTTGAATTCTTCTAACCTTAAACTTGTAATATGATTCTAATGTGTTGATCAGGTTGATAAGAATTCTTGAAGTTTCATCTTTGGTTACATTAAAAACCACCCAAGAAAATCATGAAAATTCATCAGTGACGACTAAACAGTACCAATGTCCGGAAATGCTTTGTCGATTCACAGGACCAGATAAATCCATGTGAAGCAATTCCAATGGGACATCAATTGAGTGGTACTTCTTCAAGGGATGAGATTTTCGTTTTTTCTTCCCTTTCTTGCAACTGACACAGACATCATTAAAAGTGAATCAATGTTTTGGAACCCCATCTACAAGATTCTTACTCACCAACTCATTCATCTTGCGATAATGGATGTGACCCATGCGTCGATGCCAGAGAATGGAATCTCTCTCGGAAGCCTTTGAAATAAAACACTGACCCACGACATTCGCCTTTGCTGAATTCATGTCCAGAACATACAAATTGGATAAACGAGGTGCTCGCATAACAATGCAATCATTTGGAATCTCATAGCCAGGCTTCAAAATAAAGCATTCACTCCCTGTGAAAGTTGTTGTGTACTGCTTATCACATATCTGGGAGACACTCAGCAGGTTATATTCTAATTCTTGAACATATTCTACTCAATCAAATGTGATTGCACCATTGCTAAGTTTGCCAATCCCCATAATTTTTCCTCCTTTGTTACCGGCAAATGTAACATTTCCTCCATCCAAAGGTTTAACATCGTGGAGCAGAGGAATGTCACCGGTCATGTGCCTGGACACTCCACTATCAAAAGCCCATAGATTGTTCACGGGCTATCGTGAAGCTCCTTGCACACATTAAACAAATTAGTTAAATCGGGAAGAACCCAAGCTCGAAGCTTTGGGTCGGCCGACATCTTCAACAATATCATTGCTAGTAGTGGATGAACCCTTAGGTTTCCAGTTTTCATTCAGCTGATTTGTCAATCCATCTGAATTTTTCAATATCGATTTAACTTTTACTGGTTTACCATTAAATGTTTTATCATGTTTTTCAGTTTTAAAACTTGACACTGACGGTTTCAAATCATTGTGAATGAATCCTTTAGGATCAATAAATTTTACATGTTTCTGTGTACTAGCAGGTGCATGTTTATCTGATTAGTAAGCATCACATACAATTCCAGATTTATCAGATTTTTCCTTTTTCAAGGGACAACTTTTGTATGTATGACCACGGTTCTTGCATTTAAAGCATCGACATCAGTCGATAAAAATTTCCTCAACCGTGTCACTATCAACAATGGTTTCTATGACTGCTTTAGGTTTCTTAGTTTTTGAAAATTTTCGTTGATTGTGAGAAATATGATGATCACTAAAATCATCATAAAAACCAGATTCATAACCATTTCCACATTCTGGATAGAGATCATCATGAAAGTATGCATCATCAAAATGTGCATTTCTAGAAAAATATCCATTGTTAACATTCTGATAATCCCACCTACCACCATGTCCTGACGAACCAGTACCATTTCTAAACCTATTATCAAACCAGTTAGGAACCTTCCTATAAACTTGTAGATGTCATCCATAGCTAAAATCATCATAGAATCCATCATCATGATATTGAGTTTTCTTGAAAAACTGATCCGGCTTTCTAAAATTTGAGTTTTAATTTTCATGAAAACTTGGTTTATGTGCTTTCGGTGGTTGAGAAACAATCGGTGATTTCTTAACAGGTTTCTGAAATATGTTAACTGATCCATTATCATGATAATGATTTGATTTCTCAAAATCAGACTGCTCATCTAGTGTGTCGATTGGTATAATGATTTTACCATTTCCCCTCCTAATTGGCACACTAGGAGAATTGGGTCAAATTTTGGACCGTAGCCTCCCGTTAAAACTTTATCAATCAATTCTAGGTTTACCATTCTCAATGGGAACTCTTTATCACTATACATCTTATCTGACCCTTTTGAGCGATAAGTGGTCCACTTCACACTTTTATCAAACACGTCAGATTTGTTTTTGACAATTTGTTTTTCATTTTCAACCTTTTAGATTCAAAACCAACACCACCATGTTTGGGTTTCTTTCCAACAACCGATTTGGATCTAGCAGCTGCTTTCTGCTCATACTCACTCAATTTTGTGAGTTAAGACTTAATTTCACCAAATTTATATTTTGAAATTAGTTCCACCTGAGTGTTATTTGAAACATTTTGTGAGTTAAGTCATCGATTTTATGAAAATCAGAAACATTGTAAAATAACTCATCAACACTTGAGTCCAAAGCAGATTTCTGGTTGTTGTCTTATCAAAATCCTTCAAATGTGATTGATCAGCCACAATCTTTTAATAAGAAGTGTACTCACATTTCTCACTTCTTTGATCAGACAATGGGCTATTTGTTATGACCACGGAGCAGGAACTTGGTTAAAAAATTTATTACCCTTATCATTATGATAAAGAAAATTCGTAAATTACAATGGGATTTTAAAAGTTTCAATTTTGCTGGTTAATTCAAAATTTTCAATTTTCAAATCAGATACAATCGTCTGTTTATGAACCAAGTCCTTTTGTGCTGACACAAGCAATTCTGATTGTTTGCTGAATTCGTATTTCTGAATACACAGTTGCTCGTTTAAGGACATCAATTCCTTTGTGGTTTCTTCCCATATGGTCTTATAGATCTCCATATCCGCTTTGGTCACATATAACTCATCAAACAGTTTTGTTTTCTCATCTAAGAGATCACTCTTAGACTTAGCATATTTAACACAAGTATCACATTGGAGACAAAAAGATACCTTCGAAGTATCCGCCATTAAAGCACAACCCGATTCCTTGAGATTATTTCGTTTCAACGATCCATTCTCCAATTTGAGAGTATTGTTCTCATCAACTACTTGTTGCATCTCCTCTTGCAAATCAATAATTTGGTCACTAGCTTCCACAACATTCTTGTGTGCTTTTTCATATTTCTGCTGTAAAGGATGGCTACGTTGAAACAATGCTTCAAAGTCGTTTGCTGCATCTAGAGCTTCCGCTTTAGCAGCTTCACAGTCTTTGATCAAAGCATCTTTCTCTTTCATCAGCACTTCTAACTCCTTTCTCAACAACTAAACTTCATCAGAATTATTGTTTTTGCTATAAAAGCAAATTTTTATTAAACTGTGATTGAACATCTTCAACTGACTCTGTGCTAGTATTTGGTTCATCACTTGAATCAGTCAAAGCATCTTCACCCTGTATATGTTTGACAATCAAAGTAGAAGAATCAGTGAATTGATTTCCCCAATTGTAAGTTATGTCCTCTTGAGAAACAAGAGCTTTAGTGGACTCAGTTTTAGAATTAGAGTTAATCCCTGAACTAGATGTGTTAAGTTTTGCATTGTTTGATGGAGCTTCAGCTTTGGAAATGTGTTTCTGGTATCCCTGCTTCTTTGGTTGAGATTATTCCCTTGTGAAATAACCAAAGTTGGAACAGTTATAGCATCGAACCATAGATTTATCAAAACTGATACGTCCACCAGAATTCAAATCTTTGCGTCATGTCTTCTTTAAAAACCTTTTCACTGTTCGAGCCATCATAGCAAACTGCTAATCAATATCCATTAGCTCTAGATCATCCGGGTCAACTTGATCATAATCTTCTTCAGTTAGCTCAGCATTTCTAACTTTTCCAGTTATAACCCCATAGTATGATGATACTAAAGCTGATACAAGTGCCATATAATCTTCAGTCATATTCACGGACAAGGTAAGTTTACTAGCATTCAAGGTATTCCTAGTAGGAAAAGACAATGGACATCCTTGTGATCCATAGCTTGATTGATAACTTTCTGACGTAGACACATTTCCAGCATGTGACACATTTCCAGGTACAAATGCTGTTACTGGTGTAAAACTTTTATGTTTCCCAGATTTTCCAGATATCGTTGCAGCATTTGAAATAAAATACACATCTGGATTCTGAACTTCAGCAAGGGCATTGTTTACATTATTCATTTCAAGATCTCATGCTTGCAGTTTCCTAACAATTTCAAGAATGTCAATGTTGAATATTCTTTATCATTTGTAAGCATCAAGACATAAGGTTCCCACTTTGGTGGCAATGCTTTGAGTAATTTATCTTTTAGCTCCTCATCTTCCTTCTTAATCTCAACATTATACATTTCAGACTAAAGATGGAAAAATCTTGACATCAACTCCGGAACACCCTCACCATCAAAGTGTTTTAAACTATACAATTCTTTTCTCAGAACCTTCTTCTTGGTCTTTTTATATGGATCATTTCCTTCGCATCGTTCTTTCAATGCTGTCCACAAATCATAAGATTGTTTGCACGTTTTTAATTGATGTAATAATTCCTTCGGCAAAGCTTGAGTAAGAACTCCGTAAGCTTTTTGTTCACGTGTGTAATCAGCTTTTTGAGAAAGATTCAGATTTTTTTTGCATAATAGGTACAATATTATTGTAAACCGGATACACATATGGAGCATCCATTGCAATCCAAATATCACAATCCGTAGTACCGACATATGCTTCAAACCTCTTTTTCTAGTTGTGATAATCTTCGAGCTTGAACAACTTAGGAACCTTTTGGCTTGTTCTGATTTCATTGTCGTAGTTCAACAGTGTTTGCAATCTGCGATTGGATCGCCGCAAAAGCTTGTAATTCCGACATTTTGAAACTTTTGAAATATTATTTATCCGAACTCAACACGAACTGAAATTTACTTGTCCGAACTCTTCTGAATAGGAGACGAACTCAAAAAGTTATCCGAACTTCACATGAACTGAGTACTAACAGCGAGCTTCCAAACCTTAACCGAACTACGTCCGAACTCAAATCCTTATCCGAACTTGTCCGAACTCCAGGCAAACTGACTAGTCACAAGTTTATCCAAATTCTGTCCGAACATGATCCAAACTGAATCCGAACTTATCCAAACTAGAAATTTTAACCGAACTTGACACAAACTAGTAGACGAACGTAAACGAACTGGTGGTTTGGAGTGGTTAGACGAACAGCTGGTTTAGACGACTGTTAGTTTCACAGCCTCATGAACTTAGAAAAATGGACGTTTCGCACAACGAAATGATCAAACGAACCAGGAGGACTCGAAACTGAACATTTTGACACGAAAAATACTCAAAAATGATCGAAATGCAAGTTCTTGAGATGAAAAGTAGACAAAAACTCCAAAAACGCTTCATTTTGCAACAAAATGACTAGTATCGAGCTGAGCAGCAACCAAATGCTCTGATACCACTTGAAAGTGGTTCATTGTCTCTGTCAGTTGATCGGATTATTATATTTGATGTACAAGGGTTTCTTACTTTCTCCAGCATCATACGCCAACGCCCATACCTCTCCTCTCAATCATTTCTGCCCATTTCAAGATTGTGGTTCCCTGAATCGTCCCTTCTCCCGAATATGTGAATCGATGTTCATCGGCTTCATCGAAGAATAGCCAAGCTATTTGCAAGATTTCCACTTTGCGGTGCCTTTGATCATGAATTTTAGGTTTAATTTTTTCATTTCCTCTGAATATTGTTAACTGTTTCTTTCAATTGAAGTTTGTGAACCACGTTTAGTCATTGATTTAGAACTGATCGGTGGAATCGGATTGTCACTTCTGTTCTATTTAGGGTTTACTGGACAATCGATGTATTTCGTAAATCGCAATTAGAGAGACGAACAGGAAGAATCATCGACAAGGCAATTAGAGAGAGGAACAGGAAGATACCCCCAATTATATCTCAGTTATCTTCAGTTTTTTGCTAATTTTCTATTTTTGGTTGATTACCCCCATCTTTGCTTTTAATCCATACGAAACATAGATATTCCTTCTCCTCTTACTCTTATGTCGCTCTCGGATTAGGGCAGCCCTTGCATTGCGGCATAAGAACTAAACTAGCCAAGAAATTAGGCGTGGCCATGGCAAACCCTAGATCCTGATCTTCATCGTCATACCAGATTTCCGTTGTGCCTATGTTGTAGTTTCGTTGCCTTCGTTGTTGTTCGATTTTCCATCTGCAAATTGTAAATCAGGTATTCACCTCCCTTTTACATCGATTGCGTTATTTTTCAATGTCATAAGTATGAAGGAATTGGATGGATATTGAAGTTGACTGTGATATGTATGAACTATGAAGGAATTGGATGATAGACTATTATTTTCTCAATGCAAGTTTTTTTTTTAACTTCAATATTTTATTTTTATTTTTACTACAGCTCTAATTTTAGATTTATAATGTCACCACTCTTGGTTGATATTTATGGATTTTTTAACCAATATTGAACTTATAAATTTGGATTTTGAATTGATGTTCGATTCGCATTTTAGAATTGAGATCTAGATTAGTATTGTATGATTAGGTTGCTCTATATTTTCTTCCTCTCTCTTACGTTTCCTTGACATATTGCAGTTTTTGCTCGATGGCGTGTTCATTTTGGTGAATATTGTGCTATGATGGTTGTATAGAGGCTCATTGGTTGTTTATCTCTTCCTGAAGGTGTGGATTCTATTTCAGCTTTAATGCCATTTTCAATAAGTCGTTCCTTAAAACAACTTCAATAGGTTATACTAGCACCACAAATAAGCCACATGTTTAACAAGCTATATGTCTTGCTTACCGGAAATGGTTTCATGGTTATTTTATAAACTGAGGAAATGGTTTGGTGGTTAAATTTGAAAAATCAAGTCGAACTTTAAATATGTATTTTTTGATCAATTGAATCGAATCAAATTTTAAATAGGTAATTTTTTAATCGAATTAAATTTTAAGTTTTTCGAAGTAGGTTTGAATATTGAACACCCTTAGTTGTCGGCTCTTCACTATAAACTTCAAAGTTGTGAAGGGTATAAGTATTTCATAACTGTTTAGGATGATTAGTCTAAACATGTGTGGATTTTTATGCTAAAAGATAAATTTGAGGTCCATACTTGTAGCAGCCTCAAAATGTTAAGATGTATTTTTGTAGAATTGTAGCATGTTGTTTCACTTTTAATACTTTTTTATTTTTATACTAATCCAGCTTTTATACTAATCGAAGTCTTCGTCTTTTGTTGTTGTTTATTCAGGTCTCTTTTCTTGCATGATGTGATTGGTACGTTGCTATGTCTTTGTGTTTTTTATATTGGTTTTGTTTTCTAACAGATTAATCTATTTTGAACTTATATTGTGTTTAAAAAGTCTTTAAAAGTTGTTACTAAACCACAAGAATGCGGATCTCAAAACACAACGATAAGGTCGCTATAAAAAGTTCTTACTAAACCACAAGAGGTTGAGGCTAAATTTTTTTTTGGTATCATTGTTATAGCCGAGGATCTCATCTTTAAGAATGGGTTCGGGATTCGATATTCGATATGCAGTTTTGTTATTGGATAATTCTGATTTTGTTTACGTGATGTTAAGGCATTCTTATATTTGATATTTTCATTGCTGGCTTGGCTTGCTGCACCAAATTATTTTAAAAGCAAGTGTACCTTTATGTCATTGTGGGTTCAGTGGACTTTGAACTCATCGTTTTATTAATGGGTCATAAAGATTAGCATCTGGTAAAGTAGTTTCACCTTCTAATTTATTTTGGTCCTCATAAGTGTTGTTGATGCATTCCGATTACAAAAACAGGTTGGAGAAAGATATCAATTTATTTCAACATCTCTTCCGAATTTGTAGAGACCTAGAAAATGAGCTTTTGCATTAGATGAATTTTGGGTTTATTTTAATACTTGTGGGCTAGTAAATACTTGTAATTGGGCTAACTTTTGTAGGGTTGATGGGTTTAAGGGGTCCGATCGGTTTTGTGTGTGTCTGGGCCGAATTCTAGTAGGGTTAGGAGATAGTGTGTTTTGCAAGTTTGTTATCTCCCTATATATAGAACCCCTTGAATACTAGAATAGGTTGTTGCTCCTAAGGTGTTTGCGATTTTTGGTGATCTCGAAATTCTCTTTGAGAATTTCGACCAAGTGTGTAAGCAATCGGTGATTAATAGTAAAGTGTTCTCTTCAATCGGTTTGTGTTCTTACTTGTTTTGTTATTGCTTTTACGTATTTTTCTTGATTTATCTTGAATCACTCTAGTGTTTGGATTCCGCACATTCAGTAGAGGTTGTGATATCGTGTTTGGGTTATTTCGATCCTTACAATTGGTATCAGAGCCAAGAAACGCAAGTTTCGAGGCTCTCGCGATATCCGATTCAAGTTTTTATTAACTAACCGTTTGAGTTTTGTGGTGATTTTCGCAGTAGCAAGATTCGGAAGATTGTTTTTTTGCAGGTTTTGGACTGAACAGAAGTGATCGTGATCATCAGCCCCTGTTTCCGAGACTTTTCGACCCAGCCAAGCACTTTCGATCAGCCAGCCTGATCGAAAACCCTTTTCTGCCGCCCCTTTTCGATCGAGAAAGCCCCCTTGTGGCTTTTCGATCAGACCATTCCAGTCGAAAAGTCCCCTCTGGTGACTTTTCGACCGGCAGCTCCCAATCGAGAAGTCCTTCTTCAAGACTTCTCGATCAGCTTTCTCAATCGAAAAGTCCCCTGTGACTTTTCGATCAGTCACCTTTCAATCGAGAAGTCCCCTTGAGACTTCTCGATCCACTTTCTTGATCGAAAAGTCCCCTGTGACTTTTCGATCCACTGTGCTCATCGATCGAAAGTCCCCTCAGTGACTTTTCGATCCATACCTCACTTTTCGATCAACCGGAACTTTTTGACCAGCAACTTTCCGATCGAAAAGTACTTTTCGATCAGACCATTTTTAACCGGAAACCCTTATTCGATTCAATTTTAATTATTTGCTTCAATGGCCTTTGACATGTCTACCTTGTCAAGTGCCACTCTGGAAATGGACGCCAAAATCGGAACAAATGCCAGACCACCCCGTCTGTTGTCTGGCAAGGATTTCATGAGCTGGAAATATCGTTTCGTCAACTACATCAACTACCATGATGCCAAGATCATGCGTTCGGTCGATGTGGGAGACTTTGTCCCATCAACTGCTGGAGCCCAGGGTCAGCCACCTACACCTAAAGCTAAAACTGAATGGCTTGATGAAGACTGGGAAAAGGTGGAAAGAGATAGAAAGGCACTGGCCGCTCTAACCATGGCCCTATCTCCTGAAGTTGCTGAAGCTTTCAAAGAATACACCTCCGCTAAGACTCTTTGGGATGCCCTTGTGGCTGCTTACGAGGGAAATGATGATATGAAGGAATCTCGAAAAGAAAATTTAAGAGAATAGTTCAATGAGTTTAACTATATTACTGGTGAGAATATTGAGACTCAGCTTCAACGCTTCATCAAGATAGTCACTGGAATGAAAGATGCTGGAGTCACATATACACAAGTGGAGGTCAACAGAAAGCTGTTCAACTCACTGCCGCCAAATTGGGACAGCACCATTGAACTGATTGAAAAGACGGTGCAAATGTCCTCATCACTCCTAAGTGAGCTCATGTCTACCATTAGAGCTTATGAAGAGAAGAAACAGAAGAGGGCAAGAAAACTTGGCAACAGGACATTAATGAATCAAATGAATCAAGCTTTCATCTCTCAGCCTGATGTCGCTCCAAACAATCCACCATCCACTCCACTGGGTCAAGTGCATCTGGAACATCAATTGTTGTCTCTCTAGATGTTAATGCTTTAACTAAAGACCCCGACTTTGCTCTTGGGGTAGGGATTATGAGTTGCTATCAGGCACTCGTAGCAGGCTCACTTCTTCCCACGGATCTATCTCCTGATGATGTGAATCAAGTAAACCATGACGACCTGGAGCACTTAGATATATCTTACCAAATGGGAATGTCAGCCCTGAGAGCTAGGCAGTTCATGGCAAAGACAGGACAGAAGGACTGGAATGGTGGCAAAGGAATAAAGCTCAGTTTCAATAAAGCAAATCTGAGGTGCTACAATTGCAACGAGTATGGGCATTATGCAAGGGAGTGCACCAAACCGAGGGTTGATAGAGAAAGGAAGACCGACAACAGAGGTGGAGGAATGAAGAAGGAGACTGGAAAGAATGACAAGGCACTGGTGGTTCAGCACACGCCAGGATATGACTGGACACCTCAGGTGGAAGACTTAAGTCTGTCACTCGATCATGTAGCCCTATTAGCTGAAGAAGATGTTCAGAAAGAAGCTGTTGCAGCACTCCATCATGCATTCATGGCAGACATAACTCCAGGACCCTCAACCAGCAGCACTGAGGTATGTTTTAACCCTAAGTGTCAAACTATATTTAATGAATCTCAAGACTGGCAATGTAAGTTTTTCAATGAAACATTAAATCGTGAGCTATCTGATAAAGACTTGAGAGAATACAAAGGTACAACTAAATCCTTAAATGAAAAACTAGAAGCTGCCAAAGTCGACATAAAAATCTTCAAAGGGATTTGAGTGACTAAACCACATATCTTAAAATTGCTAATGAAGAGATTGTCACATTAAAATCTGAACTTGAACAACTAAAAGGTAAATTAGAAACATCACAAACCAAAGTTGAGCGCAATGATAAAATTGTGTCTGAAATGATGAAGGCTAGTTCTCTGTTTTATAACACAGATGCCCGAATGCGACATCTAAAAGCCAACTCTGGTTTGGGTCTCGGTACTGAGGTTAAAGATGAAAAATCCACTCATACAGTACCGATGCCCTTGATGCATGAAATGATCTCAGATTATGAGTGTTCTAAGACCTCCTTAGAAGCCAAGGCTGAGAGAGAAAAGAAACTGGCCGCCTGTTCCATTAAAATTTCTGCTCCTGTTTCTAACCTTACTAATACTTTTACTTCTTGTGCAGATAAAGGTAATAATGAAGCAGGGGTAGTAAATTCCAAGGAGTCCACTAAGAGTCCCATGAAGTCTGAAGTTGATTTTTTCTTTAAAAATTGTGATTTTGAGAAACCTGAAACTTTTGTTAAGTTTGAGTCAAAAACTGCAGAGTCTGATGTGTGTGATAAACTTTCTGAATGTGGTGTGTTTAATGTTGGTAAATGTGATTTAAAACCTGTGAAACCCCTTAGAACTGTTAAAATTTTGAGAAGGGGTAAGGGACCGCAGGTTGATGGTCCCAAACCCACAGGAAGTGTGAAAATTTCTGAGGATAAGGTTAATTATCCTACTCCCAATGTGCAGAAAGTACGGGACACAAAACCCCATGACTTTGTCCCGTACCCAGAAGTTAACTCTACATATGACCAGGTCCAGCCGATACAACGGGAGTATATTCTGACCACAAAGCCCCATGGTAAAGCCCTATGGATCCATAAAAACGCTTCAAAGCCAACTTGGATCTCCACTGGGCGTAACCAACAACAGGCTCCCGTGTATCCAAAGAAACAATCCTGCCATGTGTGTGGCCAACCAGGACACATGGCAAGAAACTGCCTGCACCGTCCTTATGAGCCTTACTATCCAAAAAGGGTCCAACAAAAGACTGTCCCATTGGGCCAAACACATGTTGGCCCAAAACCCAAGTTTGGACCTTCAAATTCCAAGGTGCAAAAGTCCACATCACCACCCTCACAGGCAAAGATACATGCTAGGCCAGCAGCAAAGACTGTACCTTCAAACCAAAAGGTGCAGCAGGGCAAACCACCGCCAAATGTCCCTAAATGGAGCCCAAAGCCCAAGTCACCTAAACATGAACCATCAATTGTGAAAAGTAAGGGGAATAAAAATGCTAAGAAACCTTCAAAGATTTTCACTAAACCTGCTAGGGTGTCCAAAGCTGTTAAACCTTCAAAATCTGTTTCTCGCCCAAAGCAGGATACCTTTTTAAAATCACCTGTTCACCCTCAACCTGTTTTCAAAAGATTTTCAGAAACACCATTTTTCTCAAAACATGCAGCAATCACACAATCAATCAAACAGAGAGATGATGAAAGGTGGAATGTCCCAAAAGTTGTGAATTTGTCCTTCAAGCCCACTGGAGTGTACAAAAAACACTCCATGTCTTTTCAAGAGGTTCAAAGTTCTAAAATAAACAAAAATAATCGACAGTGGCTTGGCAAGGAAAATCACTCCCAAGATGTCAACATAAAAGACATCCTCAGTCCAAACAAGGACGGACCAGTCTCACCCGGACCAATTAAGGCCTGGATACCAAAATCTAACTGATCTTCTCTGTATGCAGAAACAGCCAATGAGGACTGTCAGCAACCTATGGTATGTTGACAGTGGTTGTTCCAGGCATATGACGGGCGACATATCCCTACTACAAGACTTGGAGAAATTTGATGGAGGATATGTGTCGTTCGCCAGAGGAGTTGGTGGATATATCAGTCAGAAAGGCACAGTTCGCAACGGTTGTCTCAGCTTCCACGATGTTAATTATGTAGAGCAGTTAAAACACAGTTTGTTAAGTGTTTCACAGATATGTGATCGAGAGTATCCTGTCCCATTCAACAATAAAGAGTGTCTCATTCTTAAACCTGGATACTCCATCCCCGATGATTGGGTGTTAATGAGAACACCCAGATATGGTAACTCCTATGTGCTGAACATGCAGAATCCCCCCACATGTGAGGTGGCCTATCTCCTTTCTAAAACAGCTGAGAACCATGCTCAGCTGTGGCACCGAAGATTGGGGCACATGAATCTGAAGAACCTGAATCGACTTGCCAGAGGAGGACTTGTTAAAGATCTCCCAATCAAAGAATTTGTTCTTAAGGAGAAATGTGTGGCTTGTGCTAAGGGGAAGCAGCACAAACGGCCACATAAACCGGAGGTCTTCAACAGAATCTCGTCTCCACTGGAATTGCTTCACATGGACCTATTCGGTCCCGTCAGTATGTTAAGTCTTAACCGATGTGCATTTTGTTTAGTTATTACTGATGATTTTTCCCGTTTCACTTGGGTGTTTTTCTTGTCCAAGAAAAGTGATGTTGCAGGTATACTGATCGCCTTCATCAAGCTCATCGAAAATAAATTAAAGCTGCAAGTGAAGGCCATCAGGAGTGATAATGGGACGGAGTTTAAGAACCACACAACTGACAATTTCTGTGCCGACAAGGGAATTGAGCATCAATTCAGTGCTCTCTACACCCCCAGCAGAATGGCGTCGCAGAACGAAGGAACAGGACCCTGATTGAAGCTGCTCGCACTATGTTGTGTGATTCAAAGCTACCAACCATGTTTTGGGCAGAAGCAGTCAACATTGCATGCTATGTCCAGAATCGGTTGCTCATCAACAAGCGGCAGCAGAAAACTCCATATGAGCTGATTTACAATGATAAGCCCAGAATTGGACACCTTCGGGCTTTTGGGTGTCTATGCACAGTTTTAGTAAACACTGATGTTCCCAAATTTGCTGCTAAGTCTGATGAATGTTATTTTGTAGGTTACTCTGCCAGCTCCGCTTACAGGGTTTTCAACAAAACAACCGGCACTGTGATGGAGTCTACAAATGTGGATTGGCTCGAAGAAAATCCATCTGACGGTGGAGTGGGTCCTCCTCAAGCTTTCGATTATAATCAATTCTTCCGTCTTTTGGGTTTGGAACCTGTCATAGCTGAAGAACTTTATGAAGATACAGTTTCAGGACCACCATTATCACACTCCATCACCAAGGCTCCAGTCATTTCTCCTGAAACAGATACCATGCCAGTACAGGAGACTGCTGATCCTATAGATAATCAAACACAGGAAACTGATGCGGAAGTTGATCCCGCCTCAGGCACTCCACAAACACAGGGAACTGATGCAGACAATGCAGCTGAAACAACTGATAAACCCGTTCTTTCAAATTTACCTCCTGAAATTCCCGTTCAGGCTGTTGCGGAGACCAGAATTCATAAGTACCACCCCTTGGACAACATCAATGGTCCATTAGCATCCGGGGTGGTAACAAGAAGCCAGTCAGGAGACATCAATCACTGTATGTACTCCTGTTTTATCTCACAAATTGAGCCCCCAACATTACTATGGCCTTGACAGATCCTAGTTGGGTGGAGGCCATGCATGAAGAGTTAAATCAATTCTCTCGGCTACAAGTTTGGAGGTTAGTAGAAAGGCCCGCCGACAAAAAAGTCATCTCTACTCGGTGGCTTTACAAGAATAAAAAGGATGACAATGGCATCATTGTCAGAAACAAGGCCAGGTTGGTGGTTCAGGGCCACAAACAAATCCAAGGAGTGGATTATGATGAAGTGTATGCACCGGTGGCCCGATTAGAAGCAATAAGAGTCTTCTTAGCCTATGCATCCTACATGAACTTCACGGTCTACCAGTTGGACGTGAAAACAACCTTTTTATATGCTGAAATGGATGAAGAGGTTTATGTCACTCAACCTCCTGGCTTCATTGATGAGGAACACCCGTATCATGTGTTCAAGCTAGACAAGGCCCTGTATGGCTTGCATTAGGCCCCTCGGTCTTGGTACAAGACTCTGACTGATCATCTTCTAGCACACGGGTACACAAGAGGCATAGTGGATCAGACACTTTTCAGGAAGGAGGTTGGAAATGACATAATCATGGTGCAGGTATATGTTGATGACATCATCTTCGGTTCTACCAATGAAGACTTATGCAAAGAGTTTGAGAAGGTAATGCGCATAAAGTTTGAGATGAGTCAGATGGGTGAGATGGAGTTCTTCCTTGCCCTGCAGGTAAAGCAAAGTGACAGTGGGATACTTATCCATCAGGCCAAATATGTCACCGAAATTTTGGAAAAATACAAATGATGGATGCAAAGCCTGTCTCCACACCTATGGCAGCAAGACCAGCACTTACCAGGGATCCAGACGGTCAACCAGTGAGCGAGCACAAGTACCGGTCAATGATTGGGTCTCTGATGTACTTAACCGCCAGCCGTCCGGACATCATGCTCGCTGTGTGCCAATACGCACGCTATCAGGCTAATCCTAAACTCTCTCATTTCTCTGCTGTGAAACGCATTTTCAAATATTTAAAGGGTCGGCCTCGTCTAGGCCTCTGGTACCCTAAAGAGTCAGGATTTAATCTGTATGCTTTTTCTGACAGCGATTATGGCGGCAATGAGCTTGACAGGAAATCCACATCTGCTGGAGCTCAATTTTTGGGTGACAGGTTAGTATCCTGGCAGAGCAAGAAGCAGCATACAGTGTCTTAGTCGACAGCCGAAGCAGAATATGTGGCTGCATCCGCTTGTTGTTCACAAGTGGTATGGTTGCAGCATCAGCTGGGAGATTACGGTTTGAATTTCTTCGATACTCCCATTTTTTGTGATAATAGTGTTGCTTTGCAAATTGTGAAAAATCCCGTGTAGCACTCCAAGACCAAACACATAGATATCAAAACGCACTTCATTCAGGATTGCTATGACCGCAAGCTCATCCACTTAGAAAGGGTGGCATCGGATGACAATGTGGCGGACATGTTCACAAAACCCCTTCCAAGTGCCAATTTTGAAATGTGTCTCAAGGGCCTCCGGATGATAGCCTTTGATGAGTAGTCTGGCAACTATTCTTTGTTTTTGTCTCTTTCATTTATTTCATTTAAAAAAAAGGCTAAAAAAATTTGAAAAAAAATTCACAAATACAAAAATAGTGTCTTTTTGGTAGTTAAAAACAAAAATCTAAAAGCAAGGGGAAGATATAAGATATATATTTCCTCAAATGTGTGTGCTTTTAAATTTTTTACTGGTTTTGGTTGACCAGGTCGGGAAGTGATATAAATTTCCAGGTGTTTGCTGACTGACACGTGTAAAGTGGAAGTGAAAAGCAGTGATTCATGGTCGATATGCTTGGTAGGCTCTGCTGACAATCAATCAAAAGGTACGTTTTATCACAACACTTGAAGATAACGTATGATGCTTGAAAGGGAGTACACACTTAGGTTAGTACAATCTCTATTTGACTGTGCATCAGGTATCCTGAGGCACACACCCGGTTCTGAGTGTTAATATCATGCTCAAAAATCCTATTCCCTCTGCTTTGCGTAAGCAATGACCTGGGAATGTTGTACGTGAGTCAGGACTCCTCTGTTCTGCGAAAGCGGAGACCTGGAACCTCCCTGATCCACGTATGTTTTAGATCACATTGTATATATATCATAAACCAAAAAAAAGATGCCAATGTGCACAATCAAAAGAGACCCTCAAGCGTCCAAAACCCTCAGCCTTTGTCACTGATGAGAACATTATTAAAAATGTTTCAAAAATTCAGCTGACTTTGTATATTATCCAACAAAACCCCCGTGATCTATTCTTTTCTTTTCTCAACCAAGTCTGGAGCATGATGTTGGGCTTAAGGAAAGGTGTCGTGAAAAATGTTGTACGGAAACCAGGTGTGCTTGATAGAGTGTACAAATTATACCTAGGACTTATGTGTGTGACCTGGATAGATTGTCATAATTAAATAAACCTTAAAATATAAATTATGTGATGAAACTGCTTGAGTAAGCGAAAGCGGCATGAGTTTAAAAAAAATGGACCAAAATACCGGCAATCGCCTGAACACGCGAAGTAACTGAAGCTGAAAAAAAGGTTCCTCAGTCACAGAGTATCTGGTATGTTCCCTAAAATGCCTCTTCATTCAAAACTCAGTTAGTTAAGTTTTTGTTTGCTTAATTTTATTTATTTATTTTTCTGATTGTTTTTATTATTTTTTTTTTGTTGTTTTTTTGGTTGGTAATGTTGTGTTTTTTTTTATTTATCTAATTTTTCTTAAGTTGCCAGATGTCAAATCTCTCGGGCTTGATTTCAGGGGAAGTTTTCTGTAGTTAACGGGGTTTGAGGTTAAATGTTTGATTTTAGTAAGAGAGAATGTTTGCTTTTAAGTTTGTGGGTTAAAGTGTAACACTCAAAAGGTAAGGGGGTTAAGTGAAAAAAAAATTTGAAAAAAATCTTGGAACAAATCAAAGGGGAGCCGGCGGCTACCCCATTACCACCTTGTCTCCCTCTCTCCTCCAAACCCTAAAATCGCTCCACCCCCTTTCCGATCACCACCTACCGCCGTTGTGCACCGCCACCACCCACTGCAGTCCCCATCAACCACTACCACGACCATCGCCACCCACCTGCGACTCCACCACCACCATTCCCGTCTTAACCCGCCACCGGAATACACCCAATCTCACACATCGCCGTCGCCGCCACTGCCCTCTCCGATTCACCGCCCTCTGCCACAGTCGCTGTCATCCGACACCTTCCCCTCGGTCGGAATCCACCTCTGAACCCGCTCCGGTGCTTATCTTTGTGTAATGGCGCCTCGTTTGAAGCGTGTTGCCCGACCTCCTAAAGACCGACTTGAGTATGTCTCTTCGATTTGTGATTTCTGTGTCGGATTGAAAGGGATTATGGTTTGGGTACATGGTTTGCTTGAAATAGTGTTCAAAACACGCATATATGGTCTGTTTAATTGAGTTGCAGGTTGAAAATCGAATAAGAAAGACTTTTCGATCGATTCAGGGGCTTTTCGATCAGCCCCTGACACTTTTCGATCGCTAATCACCGAGGAATTGGGGCTTCTCGATCGAGAAACCAAGCTTTCCGATCAAGAGTTATGCTTTTCGATCGGAGCCTGGACTTCTCGATCGAGATATACACTTTTCGATCCAAATCCAGTACTTTTCGATCACTCGTCATCGGTGACCTGATTTTTCGATCGAGGAACTAGGCTTTCCAATCAAGAGCCTGGACTTCTCGATCGAGACATACACTTTTCGACAAGGGTTTTCGGTAATCAAGTGACATTCCGATCGGACGGATGCTTTCCGATCGAAAAGCCTGCTTTTCGATCGGAAAGGTACTTGATGATGTTTTCAATGGTTTTACACTTAATTTTAAGCCGTTATGCTGTCCGTTTTTCGAGAAATCCGTAAGACTAATGAACTTTTGTTTGTTCTGGATGTTTATCTGTGTTTGTGAGTGCAGGGATTTAGAGTTTGTCAAAGATCACAATCAAGTGGCCTATTTGCTGGACCCGCCTACTGAATACAAAGAGAAGTACCAGTCAATGATAGTAGGATTGAAGAAGTGCTATCTACACTTTGCACTAACAACAAACCTGGTTATTTGCAAACGTATGCAGCAAGAGTTTTGGAAGACGGCAGATGTATCTGAAGATGGAAAGCAGATAGTTGCCAAGATTCAAGCTACCGAGGTGATTTTAACTGAAGAAAATTTCAGGCAGGCACTCAGATTTAAAGATGTTGCTGCTGATCCACTGTTCTTGACAAAGAAATGGTGTCACAGTGCCTGAAGGAAATGGGCTACCTCACAATATCTCCTCCTACCATGAAGGCTCTCATTCCACCATATTGGAGGATGCTGGCACATTACCTGCAAAAATGTGTCATTGCCAAAAAGAGCTCTACAGATTAGTTGAACCAAGTGCACAGCCATGCAATGGTGTCACTAGTTATAGGTGTTCGGTTCAACTGGTCCAGGATGATATTTGAAGATGTGAAGGCTGTTGTGTCCAGAGATAAAAAGTTTGCAGCCGTTCCAAGATTCATTCAGTTAGTTCTGGATTCAAGATATCCAGCCCTGAGGAAGACTAACGACACACATGATACTAAGCCAATGGGTATTGAGGTCTTTCCAATGATAAATCCAAAGAAGAAGTTGTCTGATAAGATGCTGTTTGGGGATAAGTTTGGAGAATTTGCAGAAACAGTGAGAGAGGAAGCTCCAGTGGACAGAAATGCTTCTGTTGAGGAAGAACATAGTCGACCTCCTCCTCCGAAGAAAGTTGTTGACCTTCCTGATGACTCTGACTGGGAAGAATTTGATCTAAATGATGTGAGGATTGGAGCACTCAATTTTGATGGTGATGAGACTATCAATTATGACACCTATCTTGATGATGTTGACTTTGAGGAAGAAGAGACAGAGACAGCTGAGATACCACTGACTAGAAAACGGAAAGCCACGGAGAATCCTCCCCTCAGTGCTTCTGTTATTGAAGAAATGACTGAGACTGAGCCGATTGCTGCAAAACACCATGTGGAAGGCCCAAGTGACCCAAGAAGAAGGAGATTGGACCCTCGTATACCACCAGTCACAAGTTCAAGTGCTGGTCAATCATCTACTCAACCCATAACCCAAGAAAAGGGGAAAGCAGTAGAAACCCCTGAATATAGACTGGAAAAGGAACTTAGAGAAGAAATAAAAGTTCTGAAAGCCCAGAATGCAGTCCAAAGTGAGGTAATTGAAGACCTTATTGATATTCAGAAAATTCATCACACTGAGTTGGAGAATCAGAAGAAGATAAACCGAGAGTTTACAAGACAATTCAGAGATCTTCATAAGCTAATCAAGCAGCTTAGCTCAGATAGATCAAGCAGGTCCAACTCAGGTCAAGGTGATAAGGGAGATCCAGGTAACACAGAAGGAAGTTCAGGTGCAGGTGATTCCTCACAATCACCAACATTTGACTTTGAAGCTGATACCCGAAGCCTCCACTGAAGATAAAGATACTCGGGATAGAGATTGTCACACCCCCAATTTCCACTAACGGAGTATAACCGTGTGGGGTGTGATCCAGACCAGAATCCCAGACTTTAGTTACAACCAAACCATAACAGAAATTTATAAGTTAACATAAAGGTTAAGTTACAGTCCCAAGCAGTAAGTTTAACAGTTCAGCGGAAGCATAATTAAGGTTTACAATTAGATTTTCAAAATGAAGAAATTTAGATCTGAAAACATAATTCCCAAGTGAAAATAGGTTATGTGTACTGCCGCCGACCCTGCCGTCCATGATCCGCCTAGCGACCTGAAAAGCATTCAACAATCAAGTGTCAGCCAAGGCTGGTGAGTTCACTAAAACAGTCTACCCGTCACAAGTAGACCTAATGTTTATGAATAAAGACATGTAAAACACAATCAATATCATAAGACCAGTAAAATTCCATATCGTAGGTAGCTAGCCTATAGTTATGTACACCTGAATTGTTCGTAACCGAAGCTGACAATGTTTTTGATAGGGATTACCTATGAACCTTGCCTTCCCGTGTCTTGAAGGATCACGGAGGGTAGGCTAACATTGGTCTCAGTCCGACCGCCAGTTGGGAGGGTGCATCCTGTGCACCGCTGAGCGGGGGTGTCAATCCCCAGTAGTACTACTCAATATTACCTCGCTACTGTATATTAACGGCTCGAATGTAAGGACTTTTTAATAATTAAGTTCAATTCAGTGTCACATATGATATTATGTCAGAAATTTACCCAGTAAGAAATACCTTACCGTTTGGGTCACCATCCTTACCGGATGCAACCACCTGCGCGTTATCGTCCCTGAACGGACATAACAATAATATAAATGAACTCACCTTAGGTTGCTCGGCTTACTCTTCAATAAATCCGGTTATGATTGTTAACGAGGACCTAATAATCACATTAAGGTCTTAGGTGTAAGGTTGTGTTTAAAACTACTATTACGTTAGAAAACACGACACGACATAACGACACACGACACCTATTGGTTGATCATACACAAGGGTTCATATACATCAGAAGTCAAAGCATGTATCATCATAGTATAAAGCATATAAGTCATGGCATATCATTACAAGTAAATTGCACAAGTTTGGATTCTGGTCACAATTTCGCTAGCAGTTTCGCTAGGCAGTTTCGCTGTGTGCACGGGCAGCACTTTCGCTAGGCAATACCCGATGGCACAGTTTCGCTAGGCTAGTTTCGCTCGAAACTGTTGGCACAGTTTCGCTAGCCTAGTTTCGCCCGAAACTGGTTTGAACTTTCGTTCAGGGAATTTCGCTCGGTAGTTTCGTTCGGACAGGTCTGGTTGGTTTGCCCGGCGACACTACAGTTTCGCTACATAGTATCGCTGGATGAAGATATACATAGTTTCGCTACCTAATTTCGCCTGATGAAGGCATAGTTTCGCTAGTCGCTAAAAAAACCCGTAAATTTGACTAAAAATCTTTCTAACAGCTTCTATACCTCATGCAATTCGATATCTAGCATACCTAAACGTTTACCAACATCATGGGAGCAATTTTAACGCCTTAAACATGGTTTCTAGTCATCAAATCATCAAGAATGCATTTTCACATAAAGGAACCTAATTAGCATGGATCTTCATATTGACATGGCAAGTTACAGAATTTATGTTATGTCTAGCATCCTTAAGCATTTTAACAGAGGCATACACCATTGCATGTAAATTTGGTCATCAAATTAAGTAAAGCACAAAGAGAAACATAGAAGAAGTGGTCTTGGGGACTCACGGTTGATCTCCAAGCTCAAATGGATGGTGATTTGGGGCTGGTCTCCTTGGTTCGTGCTGATTCCTTGCTGGCCAGAAAGCTCCAGAGAAGGAGAGTGCAGGAGTGTGTGTGTGTTGTGAGGTGTGAGTAAAAATGAGAAGTTTGGCTTGGGGTTTCTATATATCTGGTGCTAGTTTCGCCGGCAGTGTCGCTGGTAGTGTCGCTGGCAGTTTCGCTAGCCACGCGAAACTGGTCATGCATTAGCTACCGGGCGAAACTGTAATTTCGCTAGGTAGTTTCGCTGGCCTCCAAGAAAGGGGTCAATTTGCATTCTAAGTAAGATAAACACGATTTCTCGATAAATCACATAATTGCACAATTAATTAAATAAGCATGTTGCATTACTTCATACAGTGGTATTAAGTAACAAATCATATAACACATATGGACGGGTTCGGTGATCAACCAAAGGTCGTGGACGTATCCGGTCTAGTTAAGTATTAGTTATTACTTGTAATGTGACTAACGGAGATTGCCTAACGGATCTAATGGAATTAACGGAAAAACTTAACGGAGTTAACTTGGGAGGTTACAGTTGTCACAGCCTCCCCATGTTAAGGAATTTTCGTCCCGAAAATTAGCTAGTACCTTGGGTTGATGCGGAGGTTTGATCGAACAGGTGAGGATACTTCTTCCTCATCTGGTCTTCCCGTTCCCACGTGAATTCCGGTCCACGTTTTGAATGCCATCTGACCTTGACAATTGGGATCTTGCTTCGCTTCAATGCTTTTTCTTCGCGTCCCATTATCTCAACGGGTTGTTCTATAAATCGGAGTTGCTCGTCGATGTGGAGCTCCTCGTGTGGAACCACTAGAGTGTCATCAGCCAGACACTTCTTCAAGTTAGAGACGTGAAACACGTTGTGTACCCCATCCAGCTCAGGTGGCAAGTCCAAACGATACGCCACCGTTCCAATCTTTTCTGTTATCGGGAAAGGTCCTATGTAGCGAGGGTTCAACTTCCCGCGCTTCCCAAAACGCACAACACCTTTCCAGGGCGAGACTTTCAACAGTACACGGTCGCCCACCTCGAATTCTAATGGCCTTCTACGTTTGTCTGCATAACTCTTTTGGCGGTCTCTTGCGGCTTTCATACGATTTCTGATTTGCACAATTCTTTCTGTCGTTTCGTACACCATCTCTGGTCCAGTGAGTTGGCTATCACCGACTTCAGCCCAACAGACCGGTGATCTACACTTTCGTCCATAGAGAGCCTCAAAGGGAGCGGCTCCAATACTGGAATGGTAGCTATTGTTGTAGGAGAATTCGACCAATGCCAAGTGAGTTTCCCAGTTCTTTCCGAAATCCATAACACACGCTCGGAGCATATCCTCAAGAGTCTGGATTGTGCGTTCAGTTTGGCCATCTGTCTGCGGATGGTATGCGGTGCTCATGTCCAAGCGAGTACCTAGCGCTGATTGCAACGATCTCCAAAAGTGTGAAGCAAATCTGGGGTCTCGATCGGAGATAATAGACAAGGGTACTCCGTGGAGCTTGACGATCTCGTCGATGTAGATCTGTGCTAGTTTATCAGTCTTGTCATTCTCCTTGAGGGCTATGAAATGAGCGGATTTTGTTAGTCTATCCACAATGACCCAAATCATGTCATTTCCGCGAGGTGTACGGGGCAGTCCCGTGATGAAATCCATGGATATTTCCTCCCATTTCCATTCAGGAATCGTCGGTTGTTGCAGTAATCCTGGAGGTATTCGATGTTCTGCTTTGACCTTTGAGCATGTTAAGCACTTGCCAACATATGTAGCAATATCAGCCTTCATTTTGGGCCACCAGTATAATCCTTTCAGATCTTGGTACATTTTGTCCGAACCGGGATGGACCGAATATCGAGACTTGTGAGCTTCGTCCATCACCAGCTCTCGAAGATTTCCGTGAAGAGGCACCCAAATGCGATCCTTGTAATAACGGAGTCCATCCGACTTAACCTCCGAAGTTCCATCTATGCCATTTAAGGATTCAGACTCGTAGTTTTCCTCTTTCAAAGCTTCCTTCTGGGCATCCCGAAGTCTATCCGGTAACCCAGCATGGATCGTGAGTTGTAGAGCTCAAACCCTTCTAGGTTTTGCATGTTCTTTTCTGCTTAGTGCATCGGCCACAACGTTGGCCTTACCCGGGTGATACTTTATTGCCAAGTCGTAGTCGTTAAGCACCTCGATCCACCTATGCTGTCTCATGTTGAGATCTTTCTGTCCCATTATATGCTGGAGGCTTTTATGGTCGGTGAATATTGTGCACTTGGTACCATACAGGTAGTGTCTCCAAAACTTTAAAGCGAATACAACAGCTCCTAACTCCAGATCATGCGTTGTGTAATTCTTTTCGTGAGACTTCAACTGTCTTGACCCGTAAGCGATGACTTTACCCCTTTGCATTAAAACACATCCAAGTCCTTGGAGAGAAGCGTCACAATAGACTTCGAAGTCGTCAACACCATCTGGTAGAGATAACACAGGCGCGGTACAAAGTTTTTCTTTCAAAGTCTGAAAAGCTGTTTCTTCTTTTTCACCCCATCGGTACTGAACACCTTTATGCGTAAGTGCGGTTAGCGGTTGGGCTATCTGAGAGAATCCCTTAATAAAACGGCGGTAGTAACCCGCTAACCCTAAAAATTGCCGAATTTCCGTTGGTGCTCGTGGTGTAGACCAATTCATGATCGCCTCTACTTTGGCTGGGTCAACATGAATACCCTGCTCGTTGACGATGTGGCCCAGAAATTGAACTTCTCGGATCCAGAAGTCACATTTGGAGAATTTGGCGTAGAGTTGCTCCTTCCTTAGCAATTCTAGTATTAACCGCAGGTGTTCCTCGTGTTCTTCTTTCGTCCTTGAGTAAACTAGTATGTCGTCGATGAAAACAATTACGAACTGATCCAAGTAAGGTTTGCACACGCGGTTCATGAGGTCCATGAACACCGCCGGTGCGTTCGTTAAGCCGAAAGGCATGACTAGGAATTCGTAATGACCGTAATGCGTTCTGAAAGCCGTCTTTGATATGTCCTGCTCGCGGACCCTAAGTTGATGATACCCGGATCTTAGGTCAATTTTTGAGAAGTAGCTGGATCCCTGCAGTTGGTCGAAGAGGTCGTCGATCTGAGGGAGAGGATATCGGTTCTTGATAGTGACTTTGTTGAGCTCGCGGTAGTCTATGCACATCCTGAACGTCCCATCTTTCTTCTTGACGAATAAAACTGGCGCGCCCCATGGCGATGAGCTAGGCCTGATAAAACCTTTATCTAACAGCTCTTGCAGTTGTGTGGATAACTCGTGTAACTCGTTCACCGCCAAACGATACGGAGCTCGGGCAATTGGAGCTGCACCGGGAACGAGGTCAATTCCAAACTCGACTTGTCTATGTGGAGGTAGACCAGGTAATTCTTCCGGGAATACATCGGGAAAATCGCGAACTATCCGAAAATCTTCAATTTTCTTCTCTATGAGACGTTGATCCGTAACCATTGCCAGAACGGCCACGTGTCCTTTCCGAAGGTACTTCTGTGCCTTGAGGTAAGATATGATTCCGGAGACAGTACCTCCCTTTTCACCCTGAATCGAGAGTACTTCTCCGTTTGCGGAGGGGATACGTATGACTTTTTCCCGACAGACGAGTTCTGCGTGGTGCTTGGACAACCAGTCCATACCAATTATTACGTCGAAGCTACCGATTGTAAAAGGCATCAAATCTATGTCGAACTTACGGCCTGAGAGTTCTAAGGTACAATCCTTGACTATATGTGTTGCATCAACTAGCTTACCGTTAGCTAATTCAACAGTGTATTTGGCTCCTAGGGGTTCCGTCTTAGCCTTTATTAATTTGCAAAACTTAGTGGAAATGAAACTTTTCTCGGCACCAGAATCAAATAACACATTCGCAAAGTAGTTGTTGAGGAGAAACTTACCGGTAATCACATTAGCATCTTCCTTTGCTTCACCAGAACCCATGAAAAATGCTCGTCCGCGACCACCATTTCCCCCGTTGCCATTTCCACCACCATTGTTGTTGTTGTCGTTCCCATCTTTCTTCAACTGGGGGCAGTCTTTCTTCAAGTGCCCTGGTTTTCCGCACTCGAAACACCCTCGGGGGCCTTCATTATTCTGCTTGGGTTTGTTCAGCATGTCACCCCAGCAATTTTTGGCAACATGCCCGGTCTTACCACATCGCTCGCAAACTGGTCGTTTACAGTCACCATTGTGATGTGTGTTGCACTTGTTACAGTAAGGTGACTTTCCCCTGTACCTGCTGGAACCCTGCCCACTGTTACCTTATCGGTTTTGGTTTCCACCGCCACCGTTGTTACCATAACCTCCCTTGGAGTCATCAAACTTCTTGTTCTGATTTTGGGAGTTTGAAGACCTCCCTGCGTTGTTGCCAGAACTTGTGAGGTTACTTGGTTCCTCATCTCTCTGCCTCTTCCCATCGAGGGCAGCTTTTGGGGTTTTCCTTGGTGGCAGAGTTCCTTGAGCCACCGCCTGATCAGTCAGTTTGTGCGCCAGCCGGATTGCCTGTCGCACATAAGTGGGATTAGATGAGGTAACCATACCCTTGATTTGTGGTACCAGTCCTTCCACATACAACTCAATTCGTTTGTATTCAGCATCCACCATTGTCGGACAGAGTCGGGAGTAAGCTTGATAGCGGGTGGTGTACTCTTCTATTTCCGAGCCTTCCATTTTGGAGTTTCCAAACTCGACTTCCAGTCTTCTGACTTGATCACGAGGACAATATTCCTCCATGATTGCTTCCCTGAATTCTTGCCATGTCATGGCGTTTGCCTCATTTAGTCCCAATATCTGAATCTGAGCATTCCACCAGGTTAGTGCGGAATCCTCAAGTGTGCCAGTAGCATATTTCACCTTATCCCCGTCTGGGCAGTTGCACATTAGAAACACCTTCTCTTACTTTTCAATCCATCTAAGTAGACCCACAGCACCTTCGTCACCCTTAAATACCATTGGCTTGCAATCCATAAAGGCTTTGAATGTGCATTGAGGCGGTTGACCCTGGAAATGTTGCTGAGCGGCTGCTAGGGCTGCTGCAACCCCTTGATTAATCATATTCTGAACCTGTGCAGCAGTGAAGGTTCCTGGGTTGGTTTCGGGATCTCTCCGCGGAGGCATGATTTCTAGCAAATCAATGCAAAACTTCCAAAGGTTAGTATTCCAAATACTAGAAGGTTGCTAAGTTCCGTTAAGTGTTGCATACTAGTATAATTCACATAAAGCATCCATTTACATGAACAGTGAAAAGAAAAATTTCCACCCAAAATTTTCAGGTTTTTAATACCGTCACAAGACAAGAATTCTAAATGAGGATCACCTTCAGCACGCGGGGCAGTACTTTGCGGAACGGGTTGTAACCAAAGTTTTCAAAAACAGTTACAGTTCATAAATTTTACTTTTAAAAATGTTCTGGTTCGCTGTAACCAAGGGCTCTGATACCAATCTGTCACACCCCCAATTTCCACTAACGGAGTATAACCGTGTGGGGTGTGATCCAGACCAGGATCCCAGACTTTAGTTACAACCAAACCATAACAGAAATTTATAAGTTAACATAAAGGTTAAGTTACAGTCCCAAGCAGTAAGTTTAACAGTTCAGCGGAAGCATAATTAAGGTTTACAATTAGATTTTCAAAATGAAGAAATTTAGATCTGAAAACATAATTCCCAAGTGAAAATAGGTTATGTGTACTGCCGCCGACCCTGCCGTCCATGATCCGCCTAGCGACATGAAAAGCATTCAACAATTAAGTGTCAGCCAAGGCTGGTGAGTTCACTAAAACAGTCTACCCGTCACAAGTAGACCTAATGTTTATGAATAAAGACAGGTAAAACACAATCAATATCATAAGACCAATAAAATTCCATATCGTAGGTAGCTAGCCTATAGTTATGTACACCTGAATTGTTCGTAACCGAAGCTGACAATGTTTTTGATAGGGATTACCTATGAACCTTGCCTTCCCGTGTCTTGAAGGATCACGGAGGGTAGGCTAACATTGGTCTCAGTCCGACCGCCAGTCGGGAGGGTGCATCCTGTGCACCGCTGAGCGGGGGTGTCAATCCCCAGTAGTACTACTCAATATTACCTCGCTACTGTATATTAACGGCTCGAATGTAAGGACTTTTTAATAAATAAGTTCAATTCAGTGTCACATATGATATTATGTCAGAAATTTACCCAGTAAGAAATACCTTACCGTTTGGGTCACCATCCTTACCGGATGCAACCACCTGCGCGTTATCGTCCCTGAACGGACATAACAATAATATAAATGAACTCACCTTAGGTTGCTCGGCTTACTCTTCAATAAATCCGGTTATGATTGTTAACGAGGACCTAATAATCACATTAAGGTCTTAGGTGTAAGGTTGTGTTTAAAACTACTATTACGTTAGAAAACACGACACGACATAACGACACACGACACCTATTGGTTGATCATACACAAGGGTTCATATACATCAGAAGTCAAAGCATGTATCATCATAGTATAAAGCATATAAGTCATGGCATATCATTACAAGTAAATTGCACAAGTTTGGATTCTGGTCACAATTTCGCTAGCAGTTTCGCTAGGCAGTTTCGCTGTGTGCACGGGCAGCACTTTCGCTAGGCAATACTCGATGGCACAGTTTCGCTAGGCTAGTTTCGCTCGAAACTGTTGGCACAGTTTCGCTAGCCTAGTTTCGCCCGAAAGTGGTTTGAACTTTCATTCAGGGAATTTCGCTCGGTAGTTTCGTTCGGACAGGTCTGGTTGGTTTGCCCGGCGACACTACAGTTTCGCTACATAGTATCGCTGGATGAAGATATACATAGTTTCGCTACCTAATTTCGCCTGATGAAGGCATAGTTTCGCTAGTCGCTAAAAAAACCCGTAAATTTGACTAAAAATCTTTCTAACAGCTTCTATACCTCATGCAATTCGATATCTAACATACCTAAACGTTTACCAACATCATGGGAGCAATTTTAACCCCTTAAACATGGTTTCTAGTCATCAAATCATCAAGAATGCATTTTCACATAAAGGAACCTAATTAGCATGGATCTTCATATTGACATGGCAAGTTACAGAATTTATGTTATGTCTAGCATCCTTAAGCATTTTAACAGAGGCATACACCATTGCATGTAAATTTGGTCATCAAATTAAGTAAAGCACAAAGAGAAACATAGAAGAAGTGGTCTTGGGGACTCACGGTTGATCTCCAAGCTCAAATGGATGGTGATTTGGGGCTGGTCTCCTTGGTTCGTGCTGATTCCTTGCTGGCCAGAAAGCTCCAGAGAAGGAGAGTGCAGGAGTGTGTGTGTGTTGTGAGGTGTGAGTAAAAATGAGAAGTTTGGCTTGGGGTTTCTATATATCTGGTGCTAGTTTCGCCGGCAGTGTCGCTGGCAGTGTCGCTGGCAGTTTCGCTAGCCACGCGAAACTGGTCATGCATTAGCTACCGGGCGAAACTGTAATTTCGCTAGGTAGTTTCGCTGGCCTCCAAGAAAGGGGTCAATTTGCATTCTAAGTAAGATAAACACGATTTCTCGATAAATCACATAATTGCACAATTAATTAAATAAGCATGTTGCATTACTTCATACAGTGGTAATAAGTAACAAATCATATAACACATATGGACGGGTTCGGTGATCAACCAAAGGTCGTGGACGTATCCGGTCTAGTTAAGTATTAGTTATTACTTGTAATGTGACTAACGGAGATTGCCTAACGGATCTAATGGAATTAACGGAAAAACTTAACGGAGTTAACTTGGGAGGTTACAGTTGTCACAGAGATTATATTACAGTACCAGCTTCTGAGTTTGACGGAGGTTGGGAGGCTCAGACATTTGCCTGGATGTTTGATGGAGAGAAGAATATGTTCGTAGTAAGAAGAAAGGGTTAGTATCCATTGGAATACTACAAGAGCTGGACCCAGTTTTACTCCTGGACGAATGTAGATCTCACAATGTTGTACCAAGCACCATTCTCAAATCCATCAAACAATGAGCAAGCAAAGTATTTCTACAAGAAGCTGGAAAATGCAGTGCGAAGCAAGTTCAAGAGATTTGAAGAGTTTCCGCATAAGAAATCGTATGTAAAGAAGTACATGGGTGTATTCAAATGGGATGGAAAAAAGAGTATCCCAGGAAAGGAGAGTGTACCAGCAAAGAAGTTCACAAATGTTCTGTATCCACCAACAGAAAAGACAAAGACAATACCTCTGCCCATGAGACATCCAGAAGATTGCTTGCATGATTTTCAAACCTGGGCTTATAGTGATTATTCTGGTGAAGCCAAAATTCTCTGCAAATCAAAGACAATCAATGTCATGGAAGTTCATGATTTGATGAGGTTTCACAAGAAGGATATAATGGTACTAGCAAAGCATCAGATTGAGAGTAATCAAGACACTGAAGAATATGCAAAGTGTTATACTCGGGCCGTAGCTGAGATCGTGGCAAAGGAGCTATGGTATGATCCAGCAACGGTGAATCTATCAAAGAAATTCAGAATGTGAAGACGGTCTAATGCTAAAGCCTAGGGGAAGATTGTAGAGACCTAGAAAATGAGGCTTTTGCATTAGATGAATTTTGGGTTTATTTTAATACTTGTGGGCTAGTAAATACTTGTAATTGGGCTAACTTTTGTAGGGTTGATGGGTTTAAGGGGTCCAATCGGTTTTGTGTGTGTCTGGGCCGAATTCTAGTAGGGTTAGGAGATAGTGTGTTTTGCAAGTTTGTTATCTCCCTATATATAGAACCCCTTGAATACTAGAATAGGTTGTTGCTCCTAAGGTGTTTGCGATTTTTGGTGATCTCGAAATTCTCTTTGAGAATTTTGACCAAGTGTGTAAGCAATTGGTGATTAATAGTAAAGTGTTCTCTTCAATCGGTTTGTGTTCTTACTTGTTTTGTTATTGCTTTTACGTATTTTTCTTGATTTATCTTGAATCACTCTAGTGTTTGGATTCCGCACATTCACTAGAGGTTGTGATATCGTGTTTGGGTTATTTCGATCCTTACAGAATTCAAAGATAAAAGTTTGATGATAATCATAATGTTCATCGTGCTGTATGAATTCGGGCACATATGCAGTAAGTTTCTCTACTTGAATTTATATTTATAGAATATACAACAGTAACTTGCATATGTTCTATTTTTTCTATTTTTCTATCAACTCATCAAATTGTGATCACTTTGTTTATGCTATTTGGGGATGAGTTAAATAATTAGGATAATGCTGAGTTTTTATATGTAAATTACATTTTAAAAAAAGGCAACACATGAGATTTGCAAATCTTTTATATTTGTATGTCTTCTTTCGATAGTGGCTTCAAACTCGGGCATTCAAAAAAATTCATTGAATTGAATCTGCCGCGAAGCGCGGATCGCAACATCTTGTTATCAACAAAAAGAAAAGGATAATGGCCTAAAGGGCATTTTGGTCATTTTGACATTTTAAAAGAAATGAACTTAATAATTTAATATTATTAAGATAATGAAGTATTAAAATAAAAATATGAAGTGTTTATTATATTAAACCTTGCGTTAACGCCATACAATATGCAATTAGGTTTAATTGGAAGGGATGGCGGATAGGGGTGTTCATCGAATCGAATTCGATTTATTCGAATTGTTCGAATCGAATTATTCAAATTTTGAACTTCTAAAACCAAATTCGAATTCGATTAAAACAAGTCGAATACAAACGAATAATCATAGTCGAATTCGAATTTATTCGAATAAATTCGAATAAGAGAAATCTTTAGTTTCATAAAATTAACTTTTCAATAACTTTTTTTATAACAATCCAATGATAACTTTAAAATAGTTTCAAACACATCCAAAACGATAGGTACCAAACAAGTCTGAGGCGATAATAGAACTAACGCCAAAACAAGTATCCATGTACTAGATAAAAAAAACCAAAACAACAAGCCTAAGACAAGCAAACAACAGCTCCAAATAAGCAAAAAATAAGATAAGCGAACAACCAAAATACCTCTTCCAAAGAATACTAAAATGGGTTTATATTAAATGTGAGCCCAAGAATACTAAAATTTTAATACATAACTTACATAATATATATATATTTATATATATATATAATTATATATATATATATGAAATATATAAAAATATATATTTATATCTTATTCGAATTATTCGACTCGATTCGAAATTCGACTCGATTCGAATTCGAATAAGAAATTCGAATTCCTTATTCGATTTATTCGAATCGAATCCTAATTCGATTCGATTAATTAAGTCGAATTCGAATCGAATTCGAATTTGATTTTCTAAATTCGATTCGATTCGAATAGTTCGAATAAGATATAAATATATATTTTTTATATATTTCATATATATATAATTATATATATATATATATATATTAATATATATATATATTATGTAAGTTATATATTAATATTTTAGTATTCTTGGGCTCACATTTAATATAAGCCCATTTTAGTATTATTTGGAAGTGGTATTTTGGTTGTTCGCTTATCTAATTTTTTGCATATTTGGAGCTGTTGTTTGCTTGACTTAGGCTTGTTGTTTTGGTTTTTTTATCTAGTACATGGATACTTGTTTTGGCATTAGTTCTATTATCGCCTCAGACTTGTTTGGTATCTATCGTTTTGGATATGTTTGAAACTACTTTAAAGTTATTATTGGATTGTTATAAAAAAGTTACTGAAAAGTTAATTTTATGAAACAAAAGATTTCTCTTATTTGAATTTATTCGAATAAATTTGAATTCGATTCGAATTCGACTATGATTATTCGATTCGTATTCGACTGGTTTTAATCGAACTCGAATCGAATTCGAATTTGGTTTTAGAAGTTCAAAATTCGAATAATTCGATTCGAACAATTCGAATAAATCGAATTCGATTCGATGAACACCCCTACTCTGAATTAACTGCTTAAGAGAATAAGGTGAGTTCTATGAGCCCACTTTTAAATGTTTTAAATATTTTAATGTTTTCGGGTTGATATACATGCAATATTGCTACTTGAAAGATATTTGAAATACCTTGTGCCTGATTTGTGTTAATACACATAGATGAAATGTTATAATGCTTATGACTGTTTTAAAGTTTTTATTACGTGTTATAAACTGTTTTCGGGAAGGTTAAAATAAACGGGTAAAACAGATGTTAAACTTTTTCAAGTAACGTTTGAAAAGGGAAACTAAGTTTTCCGGATAAAGAAAAATAACCCTTGGTGTTAGTTTTTAAAATCTAAGCAGAAGATTGTCTATGTAAGAAGGAAGACTGTGGTTATACAACTAGAGCGGGGAATGACGGTTCACCGGGGTAACGACGGTTACTCTATGAAAAGGTTTCGGGTGACAACGATTGCCCGAGGAACTAACGTGGTTCCAATAGACAATGCTTAGTAGAAGGAACGAATGGTTTTGGTATAATTCTGTTATGTCTTATACCTGATAAAAGATGAATGGTTAAAGTGATTTGGTATAATTCTGTTATGTCTTATACCTGATAAAGGTTTAAAGGTTAAATGTTTTGGTATAACTCTGTTATGTTTTGTAACTGTTACATGTTTATAGGAGCCGTTAGACCCTAATGTTGAAGTAACCTTTCATGGAAAGGTAATAGTTTTAAATACTTAGAACTCACCAGCGTAAGCTAACCTTTACAAGCATGTAAGTCAGGTGTCGGTGATGTTTAAAGTAGCAAGGGAAGGGCTCTAGCAAGGGCAGATTAGATGGGCAAGCTATCAGGAAAGACTCGGTAGTAGACTGACATAACTATAGATAAGATCTAATTATTAGATTTTGTTGTTATCTTCCTTACTGTTGTACTTGGCAAATATATAAATGAAAAGTTTTTAATTTCCGCTGCTTAGCTATCTCTGTTGTACCATGTGTTCTGAGTAAATCCGACACGTGACCCCTCCTGGAGCCAAGATTGGGAGTGGGTGTCACAAAAATCTTGCTTATTTGATGGTGGATTTCAAGAAAAATCAAGTGTATGTGTGTGAAACCGTAAGGTGAGAGGGGAGGAAGAAGAAGAAAACATGAAATGGGGAGGAGAAGGGTGTTTGGGCAGATTTTGTGTTTAAATAAATTACACATATGGTCCCTAAAGTTCCATTTCATGTTCAAATAACCCAAAACAAGTAATAAGTGCGATTTAAACCCAAACTTGGCAAATAAAAGACTAGGAATATTTCCAAGTGTTTACAACTTATTTAACACGTAACACATAGTCGGGAAAAGTCTAGTTATCGTGTACGCACGTAAAATTTAGTTCACGTACAAAAGCATGATTTTTTAAGAAGTGGCAATTTCAAGTAACACATATAGTCACGAAATAAATTACTAAAATTAATTAACAATTAAATATATATTATTATATAAACATTCAAATAACGGTCCACGCGGTTCGCTAACGAAACTAGCGGAAATAGTTAACGGTGTTAACCTGTGAATTTGGCAATTATCACAATATGGTCCCTTCTGACGACATTGGTAGCATAAACGATTGTTTATCTTCTTCCGATTAGCACCCTACAAAGCTTCACAAAAACTATCAGCTTCAAATCATAAAAATCATCATATACCTGATGTCGAAGATCATGCACCCATTTAGGAGTAGAATTACAACCACCAGAAGAAAGTATCTTCTTCTTGGTTGTGTCAGCGCCCTCCATGACAAACACCTGAGCGATCTTTCGAGCATGCACACAATGTACTGGGAACTCTTTATTAGAAAATACCTACTCATAACCTTTCAACTTGTATAATCTTTCACTTTGAATTTTAGCAACATTAAAGATATCCTTCTTGACTTGTTTAATATCAAGCTTCTTCAATTGTTGTTGACCTTTAGCTCTTCGATCATCAACTTCTTGCTTTGAGAAACCATGACCAATCTGTTTTTCAGAAATATTCTCTTTTGAACTAGATGATTCATGCCATTTTTTCCCAGACGAGAAAATTCAGCTTTGACTTCTTTAACATCTTTTTTATCATAGAAAATAGTCTCATCAATATTTGTATGAGTGATAATCTTCTCAACTGGAATAGCTGTCTTTTCTACTTTCGAGGACGAAGATCCAGACACAAATTTTGACATGACAGAAATTCCAGAATTCTTGTTTCCAGATTGCTTTCCAGCCTTCTTGGACTTCCTTTTGTTCAGATTATTTGCTTTCGTCGAGCTTGAACTAGAAAATTATGAATAATCATAATCTTTTAAAACATTGATTGATTTTTTAACCAGCACTAGAGGTGGATACATCTTTTGGTTCGTTCATTGAATTTTCTGGTTCGCCCATATATCTTCATAGTTTGGTTAGTGAGTTTTGGTTTCTAACATGGCATCCATTAGATCTTTCTGGGAAGCAATGAATTGATCAGACAAAACATTATACTCAAATTTATGGTGCCTACTCAGATCACATTCTTCCAAAACTTTGGCAGTAACTTTTCCCACTTTTTCTTAAAAAATGTCAACATCTTTCTTCAAAACTTCATTTTGATCTCTTAACAGAACATTTTCATCATGCAGTTTTGATAATTCTTCTTGAAGACTAGTCACTTCTCTGCAGCTTCAATAACAGTCTTTTGAATAGAATCATGCTTTTCCTTCGAAGGCAGCCATTTAGTAAAAGGAGCTTCAAAGTCTTCAACAACTTCTTCAGATTCATTCTTATACTTTTCCATATTCAGATTAAATTCTTTACACTGTTGCTTCCAAATATCACAATCAGTACAACATTTGGATTTCAACAACATCAATTCTTTATCAGTTTTTTAGAATTTATCTTGTAAATTTCTAACTCTTGCTTAACTAATGAAAGTTCATCAAACAACTGATTCTTTGCTTTAACCAATTCTTCAATTGCTTTTTCATTCTTAATACAAGCATCACATACAAATTCGGAACTGCTTGTTTCAGATTCAACATCAGTCACAATGCCATCAATTGATTCTGCCCTAGCCATTAATGCAGATGGATTATCAAAGTGTTTACCCCAATCGTATCCTTCATCAACCCGAACAACCAAAGCTTTTGGATTTGCATTACTTCCATAATCTTTGTTAGCATCAACATTAGCTTCACGACCTTTCGATTGATTACATTCACGTGCAAGGAACAATTGTAACACTTTACTTTTCCTTTATCTAATCCGATCTTTCCTCCTAGCTCTCTTTGTCCTATCTTCTTTTAAAACTTCTTAAACCTCCGAGTCAACATAGCAAATTGCCAATTAAGATCCATCTCTTCTAAATTGTCAGGATCTATTTGATCATAATCATCCTCAATAAAAACCGGCATCACACCATAGTATGAAGCAAATAATGTAGACATTAATGCCATGTAATCCTCAGTGGTTTTTTGCAGAAATTCCACTCTGAGCAGTTTGATGTGGAATAAAAACATTACAACCCTTTGATTCTTCAGAATTATCAGGACTTCCAGAATGGTGACGAGCAAGAAAAGCTGTTGTATGGGATGGAGTAAACATGCTTGATTTCTTAGCACCAAGAGTAGATTAATTATCACCATGATACACTACCAGATTTTGTATTTGTGCAAGCGTTGACTTATTCACATTCATTTCCCATTCCCTTGCTTGTAATTTTGTAATTAGATCATTGAAAGACAAACTTGAATATTCATTATCATGTATAATCAACAGCACATAATTCTCCCAACTCTCAGGTAAAGATTCAAGCAATTTTTCTTTCAACTCAGCAACATCCTTGTCAATATTTACCAATACCATTTCACTCAAAAAATAAGAAAACCTTGTAATTAGATTCAAAAAATGCTCATTTGGATAATGCTTGAAGTTATCAAACTCTTTCCTCAACACTTTCTGTTTGCTTTTCTTGGATTGATCATTACCCTTATATCGTTTTTGTAAAGAATCCCTCAATTCCTTAGATGTACCACACGTTGAAAACCGATGCAGTAATTCTTTGTGTAACGCAATAGTAAGAGTTCCATAAGCTTTCTGTTCTGCTTGATATGCCTTCTTTTCATCTGATGACAAATTTATTTGCATAACTAGTTTCCCGTTGATAGTTGGATAGCCGTATCCATCATTAATTGGTAGCCATATGTCAAGGTCATTGGTACCCACATATGTTTTAAAACGTTTAACCCAACTATGATAATCTTTTAATTTCGACAACTTAGGAACTTTCTGACTTGTTCCAATTTCATTATCATAATTAAGAAGGGCTTGCATTGTATTTTGCATTGCGGTAAAAGCTTGGTAATCACTCATGTTTAAAATTATAGAAACTGAGTTAACGAACCAAAAACTATTAAGTCAAACTAAATGAGACACTCCACGAACCAGAAAATTCAAGTAACAGTCAACAAACCAAGAAACTAAAACCTGATCCACGAATTGAGAACCCCAGCGAAACAAATATTTCAACAAACCAGAACTTCATCCAAATAATTGTGACGAACCTAATTATAACCTCCACGAACCTATGTTGAATATACACTGTACAAACCAAAAATCGACAAACCAGAAACCCTTGAAGATTCAAATACGAACCAAAGCACACAACGAATGAACGAAAATATTCAAGCCACGAACTTAAAAATTTAACACGAGAACCAGAAGAAAATTTTCCTAAGTCACTCAAAATTGAAGGTTTTAACATGAAATTTTCAATAGAAAGGAAGAATAGCACTCAAGAAACACTTAAGAAGTAATTTTTACACCAGAAAATCAGAAATGGACCATTTTTTTTTACCAAAACCCCATTTATTTTTTAACCAAAAACTCAAAATTCAGCAAATCAGATTAGCAGATTGCACCAGAAAGCTCTGATTCCACTTGTAAATGCGTGGAGCGATGGATCTTCATTTAATCTAGTGAATACAAGATGAATCAATGTACAAATAGAGGTAAATAAGATTTTTTATATTAGTAAACACACATAAACACTCTGGTTCGGTACACACGCAGAAAACACTGTCAACTATGTGTAAATCTAGGAAACTTAGCTATTTATAGCCTTTACTGTTGCATCAAACTGACTAGAAATGAACCCATGGTTCCTCGCTAATGAACCTCTTGTTCACAGCACAGTTCATTAAGAACCTAAAACAATCTCACCAACTCTAGCACACTAACACGATCTATCTAGATATAACATATGCGACGTACTGTTTATGCTCTAACAAAAAGTAGTCGAGGGTTCTATCTAGGAAAGGCATTTCATATAAATCCAAACCTACCGTTGGACCTGGATGCCTACTTGGGAACCCTTAGTGAGAGTGTTGAAACCTATTACGCCAAAGATTGTAGTAACAAATATTGCTAGGAACCATAATAACCCTGATTAGTTATGGTTGTAGTTTTTCAATCGGGAAATGATGACCATTCCATTATGTTTTTACCAAGTAAACATGATTTCTTGTTTTACGTGTATTGATTTATGCCTTTCAATGATTTTTGATATTATATGCTTTTTTTGGTTTTGCCATTGTTAGAGCAAAATTCCTATGCTACGAAGTGTGTCTTGTATTGTATCTAAATCAGAGCGTTAGTGTGAGTCTTAGGGGCAGCGTACCAAGCTCCATACCATTGGTGCGTTGACCAACATATCAATGGTATGTTGGGTGGTACGCTACTTAGTGTGTGCTACCTATAAATAGGTTGACTCTGTAATAGATGATAGCTGGTCATTATGAGTCTTCACTAAGTGTGTGTTTCTGTGTGTGTTTTAGAGAGAGAGAGAGAGCTTTGTTCTTGTAATCTTCAAGTGATTAATAAGAATCAAGCTTATTTACATTTTCATTTCACTAGATTGATTGAATCATGCAGTAGTAAGATCATTCTGTGACCTTACAAGTGGTATCAGAGTCGTCCCGTGATTCTCGAATTTGCATGCTTTGCATAATTTCCCTTTCATGATCCCAAATTTTTTATCAACACTGTCATATTCCTTGTCTCATGAACCTTTCCTTTCTCTTCAGCATGGCTCGTGATATGCAATAAAATATACATATCTTTATATCAAATATTCCCTGCATTACCGGTTATTTCTAACTTTTTAGGTTTCCAGTATAATCCAGGTCAAAGTTACAATAGGAGCCGAATATGAAGAAAAATGGCATAGTTATGATTTTTTCGTTAGGCACGACCCATGCCTTAACGAGGGCAAGGTCCGTGTCCCTCCTCAGCAAGATTCTAGAAAGTTGACTTTGCTCCTGAAAAGCTTTTGACCTGCATGACCCGTGTTCCTGACCTCACATGGCCCATGCCACTGAGCTTGGAAGATTCCTGCAAGATTTTCTGACCAACACGGCATGTGCTCCTTACCAAACATGGCCCATGCCCCTGAAGACGAAGATTCCTGCATATAATCTGACAGGCATGACCCGTGCCCCTAACTAGTCACGGCCCGTGTCAGATTCTGAATTTTGCCTATAAAAAGGTAACTCCTTCCCACTTCATAATTAAATCAATTCTTCTCTCCCTCTAGCTTAATACCACGTTTTACACTTTTTAAGCCACTTGTTATGGCATTTTAGTTTATTCATTAAGATTGTAGGAACTCTAACTTAAGTAGAGTATACAATTTTTATTTGTCTATGAATCTTCCATCTTCTCTTAAGAATATCTTTAAAGTCATGATTGGCTAAATTCTTACACTCACTTGGGGGGAAAACAAATAAACTCACCTTAAGGTGTGTAAAAATGACTTTTATGAAAACACTTTATATTGAAAGTTTATTGTCACCTTTTTTTTAACAAACGCGCCTTGTGTATTGCGGAGCATTTGAGGAGTCGAAAGTTCATCAGTAGGACCTGTGACGCCTGACTGGGGGAAGATTCATGATCCTTTTGGTGACTCGCATCCCATGCAAAGTAATACATTCAAGTGTTTTATGTCTATGTAAACAAACTTGGTTTTCACACATGTGTGGTCTAAAGGTATTGGTTAGGGAACAAGGTTGGTAACATTTTGCCATTGCGTAGACGCGACAGTGATGTGATAGTGGATTTGGCTCGGGTTACGACCTCCCATGTATGCGCGGGAGCGATGCATGGAGGAAACAGACCTTAGTCCCTTATAAAGAACTTTTCATAATAAAATAATCTGATGTGTGGGTTGTTCTCTTGATGGCCCATAACAACGTCTTCGAGTGTAATAAAATAATCTGATGTGTGGGTTGTTCCCTGGATTCATACAAAAAAGAAATAAGGAGTTGTAAAAAGGGAAACACAAGCATATTATCTGTACTAATTGATGTGAGCTTGTTCACCTTCATGTCTTTTGCTCCAGTCCTGAATACGATCGTTCGTTATAGAAAGGGCTTTTGTTCACAAGTGAATAAACCATATTTAAATCAAAACAATTAGATAAATCAGTCATCAGTATAACAAAGTGAAATTATAAAATAAAAACAACATAAAACACATATTAAGAGTTTAATGCGATAAATTAAATATAATAAGAGTTTAGTTGACTTTACAGAGGGGAAACCATCATATGACAACACTCGCTGCCATTCCCAAATTGTTTTCTTGGAATGAATTAAACTGGAATATCAAATAAGAAAACCATCAAATGATTAGTGAGGAATGTGATGGTTCTATGAAAAAAAACCACGAACGACTTCAAAATTATAATCAAATCTTCGAGAGCATTACCAGTTGCGGATGAACATCTTCAAATCAGAAGGTGGAGACTATCAAAGAATGGGATTTGAGTGGCTAAGTTTCAATATTAGCTAGATCCGAAGGATGCGAGGAAAACAAACTTGAAAAGCAATCGATGGATAAAATTGTAAAACAAATTTGAAAAGAAGTGCCCTAAACTCAAAGGAATCACAACTGAAAAACAAATTTGAATAGCAATCTATGGATCAAACTAAAATATTTCTTTGACCAGCATACTGTTCGGGTCCAGGTGACCAGCTTTCTAGGTCATTTCACCATGTTCTGACCCACGTGCAACTTCAGTGTGATCTAGGCTTGGGTCAAGTGTCTCGTATGTTGTCCTGCAATCGTCGTCTCTGCCTTTAAGAAGCTGCAAAATCAAAGAAAAATGAAAGCAATTAAACATATGAATCTATGAAATTAGGTGAAATAAAGGAACTGAAAATGGAGAAAGAGCGTATTTGGTAGAGCTTTTGATTTAAGAAGGAGACAACGATTCTGACAATTCCGACAGTCATACCGTTGGGGGGAACAACATTGGGGGTAGAATGAGAAATAAAACCGATTATAACATACCGTGGTTTCGATTAGAGAAGCGGAGAAGATGAAGCCTGATGGATTTGGGAGAGCTTTTGATTAGAGAAGCTAAAAGGATTTAGGAGAGAGCTGCAAGAACGCCTGAGAGAAGAAACCAAATTGTGCACAAGACGATTCCATATGTAGAATGCAAAATGAATTTGAAGGTAAAAGATAAAGTGAATATGAGATTTGAATTTCAAATCAGATTATCCGATTCATCTTTAGGTTTACTTTGAACATTAAAAGGAAAGGAAGAATCTCCTTAAAAGAGGATATCATTTGTTGCTTTTCTAAAATTGGGTTTCTGCAACCCCTGAGTTTTGGATGGATTTTGAATTAGGGTAGATATTGACTAAGCAAGGTAGAAGGAAGGGATATTGGTTTTTTGCGAATAAGAACCGATGGAGAAGGTGATGAATCAGAAAGCGTGGATCGATGCACAGGGATATGTCTAAAGGGGAAAGCGTCTTAAAATTAAGACGGTAAAAATTACAATCATGCCATTTTGATCAATATGCTTTATATAATAGTATATATATATATATATATATATATATATATATATATATACTATCTTAATATATATATTGGAGAGAGAAAACTTATGTGTTGAATTTTTAAGATTTGTACAAGAGTATGATGCATATTGTACAACTAGCTAAAGCCCAAATGTCTTAAAATTGAGAACCGGATCCTAAATGTGGGTTGGGTATTCGGTTTACCTTGAGACGGTGGTTTTTCTTTTCAGACCTAAAAAAAGAAAGATTGCAGGCAAACAAACAAAAACCATTGCAGATCAGCGATTGCGACCTCCTTCCCAAATCCACTGCGGTTGCGCTCATCTCTCACCAAATCCGGTAAGTTTCCGTTCGTCTTTCTTCCTTTTCTTCTTCATAGACCTTAATCCGACCATCTTTCACACAAATGTTGAAGAAAACACAAATCCAACGGTTCCTCTCAATTGGAGCCCTAATTGGACGGTTCTCTCATTTGTTTCACACGGATTCGTCTCTGATTTTGACGAGGATGGTGGCTAGGTTGAATTCTGAACCATGCTATAAAGTCACTGCAAGATTCATCTTATTTGACACATCCATACCCATCGGCTTTTAATTTCTGGTAATGCTTGATTTGAAGTTTTGTATTTTTATGTTTTTTATTTGAATTTGACATCATTCGTTTAAATCTGATTAAGCTCTGGTTTTTTGAATTTTTGTATTTTTCAGGTACATTCAATCTATACTAAGATCATCAGCGCTTTGAATTTCTGGCATCTACTTAGTTTCTTCATGAATTGGTAATTTCAGTTTGTATTTTGGTTCCTAATATGTGGCCTATTTCAGTTTGTATTTTGGTTGTTATTAATTTCAAGTGTGTCTAATATTTGTAATACCAATTTTGGTATGGAAACTTGAATAAGGTGCTGTTTGTTTTTGAAGAGGTAAAATGTCTGCAGTCTGCGGACCACATCTGCAGACATCTGTAGCAGAAGATGTGGACTAAACCTCTGCAGTCTGTAAGAAGAAGAGTGTTTGTTTTTTAACTTATGCAGACTATTAAAATAAACTGAAATTTAAATAAATTATTTTTTAAACTTATACATAATTCAATCATTTTATTTCTTTCCGTATATTTTAGCAAACAATTGTTTTTTAAACAATTTTCTTTTAAAAAAAATATCAAAAATATTTTATAAAAACTGTTCAAAAAAATGTTTTTTAAATAGTTTAAAAACGTTTTTAAATAAATGTTTAAAAAGTTTTGTTTAATAATTGTTTAAAATATTTTTTCTTAAAATAATTGTTTAAAAACGTTTTTTAAAAACAAAACTTTTTTAAAAAACAATTTAAAAAAAACTCATTTAAAAAAAAACATTTTAAAATTTATTTTTTAAAATTAATTGTTTAAAATGTTTTTTTTTTACTTTTTTTAAAAGACGATTTAAAAAAAGTGGTTAAAGAAATTTCATTAAAGTTTTTTAATATATTAAAAACTTTTAAAAAAGTTTTTTTAGAAAAAAGTTTTTTAAAAAGGACTTAATAAAATGTATTTTTATAAAAGAATTAAAAAAAACTGTTTAAAAATGTTTTTTTAATGTAAAAACAGTTTAAAGAGAAAGTTAGAAGATGTTAGAAGATGTCAGAAGTGACTGGGTCACATCTGCACCAAGAAGAGCCTGCGCAGACATTTTTTAATGAAATGTCTTTGAGAAAACAAACAGTCTGCAGACCTAAATGTCTGCGCGTGGTCTGCGCGGCGCAGACAGAAGAGGACAGTAAGAGCTTTTGCAGAAAAACAAACGCCACCTAAGTGTGTTTAATTACAGTGAGTAATTTTGTTCATTTTGCTCATTTCCAAAATCGTTCATTTTGTTCCATTTCGTTCCATTTTGCTCATCAGTGTAGGAAGTTTTAAAAGTTTTTGTTTTTCATCTCTACTACTGTTTTAAGGTATTAGAAAATTTTAGAAGCTTTTCTTTTTCTAATAAGATAATAACTTTCAAAACACATTTCAAATGACAAATTTACCATTCCTAGAACAACTTGTAGAGCTTATCATCATATTGCATAAGGATGAAGACATCTATTTTTTCAACTTTGATTAATATTTTCTCAAACTCATCAAGTTTAGTTATTTACCAAGTTAGTGATGTTGTTGCAGTCACCTTCAAAAACAGCCTTAATCATACATAATTGTGTGATCATTTGAAGTCTTTGAAACTTAGATTTGAGTAACAAGAAGTATGTGGTTAGGCTCAAACACAAACACAAATCATTATAAAGGACCAAGAGAAACTGTTTAGTTATAAAGGACCAAGAGAAAATATTTAGTTTTGTGATTTTAGTCACCTTTACTAAATATTTATAAAGGACCAAGATAAACTGACTCAAGGACTCCTGTACTGTTTCTTTTGACAAAGGACCAAGAGAAACTGACTCAAGATGATAATCCTTTAAAACTAATGACACTAACCAAAAATTAGCTTCTTTAGAAGATGAATACCTATAGTATATGTAATCATCCTAATAACCAAAATCATGGATTATAATATTTAACAATAATAATGCAGAATTAAATCCTTAAATGAAACAGTGAAGCATACATGGTCATAAATTGTGGGACAGATATAGTTGATTCACAGTGGCTTAAAATATAGCACATAAAGAATACAATATGACACTACTTCATAACTTATGTACAAAAGGCAGTGGGCAGAATTAAATCCTTAAATGGAACAGTGAAGCATACATGGTCATAAATTGTGGGACAGAAATAGTTGATTCAGAGTGGCTTGAAATATAGGACATAAAGGTTACAATATGCTACTACTTTATAATTTATGTACAAAAGGCAGAACGCATGTTTGAGCCCCAAAAATGTATAATCACCAAAAGATTATATTTAGAGAAAGGAACAAAGTATTGAGCTGAATAGCAAGGTATGATATTAAGTTTGTAAGTTTGGAAGATATTCCATCATATCTTTGCTAATATTCAAAGGTTATTTGCAGATGTGTTTGTAATTTAAACTCTGAGATATGGAATCCTTCTTTTTTTGCTTTTAAACTCTGTTGAGATATGGAATCCTTCTTTTTGTTATTTTAACAATTATGCTCATCTTTTAAGCTTACTTCCAAATAGTTAAAGGGTTTTTATTTGACATGTGCTTCCTTATGATCCAATATTGAAAGGTTGTTGGGATTATTTGTGAACTTCACAGAGTCACAGTACATATTTTGAGGATTTTAAAATTATTTTTGTTTATAATAAATTCTTGAGTGGCATTATATCCATAGGACCCATCTATGTCGTTCTATTATGTAATGATATGGGTGCACAATAGACATATGGCAATAGATTATGAGAATCCAAGATGGCTAAGTTGATGCCATAGGGTCAAGAAACTCATGTGATAGCAAGAGTGCTCGGTACATTTGGCTATTTTTGACCCAAGTATGCATCACTAAGCCTGTTTATTTAGATGAATTAATTTCGTTTGGAAATCTACAGCATCTTGAGCTCTAATGGAGTTTTGGTGTCGATGATCCTAAGAAGGTTAATTTGTCTCGGTGAAAGAAATATAGATATCTTATTGTAGCAGTAGTTTATACATGTCTTTTGCATTGCTTATTTTCCTAATCCTACATATCAACTTATGAGTTTTCTTAAATTGTCTTTTCCTATCAAAGAGCAGACATATTTTTATAGTTTCTTCATTTTCCAGCAGTGATGGGTTGGCGGTCAGGGAGATGCAGCAAAAACCCAGTTTGGAAGATCAAAATGCAGCATAAAACCAGTTTAGTTGATTTTTTTTAATAACTATTTTTAAAGTAGATGATTGAATATGGTATGCAATGAAATCAAGGAAGGAGCCCAAGGTTAATGTGGTACTTTTTGGATTCTGCTACTCATTCAGTGGAGCGGGAGACTTGGCAATGATATATCATTTAGGTTTGAGATATATCCAATCACACACAGGGGGTTAGAAGATCAACAAAAGTTAAGAGAATGCTAGCAATTGGCTAGGAAATTGAGTTAATTTTATTCTTTATTAGAAATATTCTACTTTAATTATTGAAATATAAAATTTAAATATTCTGATGTCCCCAATGTCTAATAAATTTTTAAAATTTCACCATTTCAAGAATGCCTTGCACATATGCTGTATTGAAACATATTTGAGTTCCAGCCAAATTGCGAAAGCTAATAATGATACAATGATTATAATTCACGGACTTAAGTATGTTTGATTGTTATTATAGAAATCAAATTGTTATGCTATTTAATTTATATTGTTCATTTAGTGGCTATCTGATCAATTCATTTACTGTTTAACTTGAGTTTTGCAGCTATGATGCCTCACATGTGAATTCATATACTGTTCAAATCTGAATGCCTTTATCATGAAATCTTATGGACGTCGAATAAGAAAACCGCAACCACGTAGTTTGATCTATTGATTTTGTGAATTGTTTTTTGTTTGTAGTCACTGCTTCTTTTTTTTCTTCAAGATTGTCCTTTATGTAGACGGGTGTTTTTGTTTTGCATCTTAGCAAGAATTAGGACTTACCTGCAGCGATTTATATTATTATAGTAAAATACATATTTTTGATGGTTTTACAGGTCAAAGTTCTATCTTCCATTAAACCTTTACGCCTTGACGACGGTTATTTGGGATTGGATTTCATCTATCAGCTTATTAGGTCAGTATACATATTAGTTGTGACTATATAAGTTTGTAATATTTGCTTAGTTTGTGTTTTGCTTTTTTTCTTTTCAGGATTACTGATTTTCTTGGAAATGAAGGGTAAGCAGATAACTGAATTTTGGGTAAACTGTAAGTCCTCGAACTTTTGCATAATTAAATTCTTTGAAATTATAAAATCTCAACAAAGAAGTCCTTTGTATAAAGTTAGGGGCTTAATACCCAAAAAAGTTCCACATGTTGAGTTTTTACATCTTTAGGGAGGCTTAATTATGCCAAAAATTCACATACCTGTTAAAATTTAATGAATATTTTGTTGACTTTTCTAACTTAACTAATCTGAGAAGATAAAAATTAACTCCATTTTTCATGTTTGCAGTTGTTCAAATAAGCCTCAAGACTGCAAGCTTGGGCTACTAAGAAACTTTAGGCATAAAGTTTGCTTCATTGCTTCTATTCTTGTAGTGAGACCATCTTTTTTGTTACCTTCAAGAAGGTTAGATCGGTAACAATGTCGCGTTTCATACTTTCATATTCAAACTTTTAGGTTCTAAATTAGGCTGTTCGACTCAACGATCGCAGGTTGCAGGCAACGTTTTGCGAGTTTAGAGAGTTCTTGGATCTTCTTTTAGTTGAAATGTTTTCAAAGTGCAACCGAAAACACTTTGTAAGAACTTAATATTATGTTATTATAATCTACTCTTTAGTTCATATGTATGATTTATATTAATCTGACTGGTGTAGGAGGGTCCTGTAATGATGGGATTGACAATGTAGGGATTGACTTCTTGGAATTTCAACAATCTGAGATAGCAGCAGCGGCCATTTCTATAGTTGGAATTGAAGTTGAAAAGAATCAATTTTTTGTTGTGCATGTTTAGCTGTACATTTTATTTATTTGTTTATCACCTTTACTAGGACCTCTAATTTTCCTGTTGGGCAACTTTGTTGTGTTTTTATAGGTGGAAAGTATATTTGACTTGTCCTTTCTGTCTTTAAATAGCTATCACATTTTATTCATTGCTCATTCAAATGCAGCTTCATCCTAAATTTTGAGCTCTATCTGAGAAGATTCACATCTCAAAGAATAAGTTAATTTTTCCTTTTTTTTATATAAAACTGAAGTTCGTATTGGCCTTCATCTCCAAGATGACAAGGCATACCCTAAATCATCTACTACTTTAGCCTTTTTTTTTCTTTTTTCTTTCTTCCTTTTGTTCTTTCCCTTTTCACTCTTACTATTTAAACACAAGGACAAATCATCACTCATGTTAGGGTGGGTGAGGGCTATGGTTGTTTCAAAAAAATTTGAAGCAAACTTTTTAACCAATGGGAGGAGAGATGAGAAGTTTGTAGAATGGTTGTAGAAATGGAGGGTATGGTTGTTTGAGAGGTTAGAGGTGAAATTTGGTTATTTTGTGAAGTGGGGACCACCCAAACACACACAATCTTGTCGCCGATGCTCGGCAAAAATATGCCGAAAACATATGCCGTTTGCCGATGCCGAGCCATGCCGAAGAGGGGGGAGTAGGTTGCCGAATTGTTGCCGAGAATTAAAGGGTTTGCCGAGGGGTATACCCCCCATCCTTATTAATAACCGGTTAACATTTTCAACAAGATTTAAAATTCTTCCATGTCTTTTAGTCAAATTTTTCCAGATTCACTTTCTATGTACAATCTTTTATTTTACCAATTATTACTATAAAACATCAGTCCTTCTTGACGAGAAAAGAAATTATATATAACTATAATAGAATTGAAAAATATGTAAATATCAACGAAAGTAAAATAGTTATTTAATAATTTTATTTTTATTGAATTAGATAAATATGTGCAAAATACGTAGTTAATATTTCTGAGTTGGGAAAACACGTAATTAAAAAGTTTAAGGAGAAGAAATATGTAAATGTCTCTGAAGAGTAAATTTAATTGGTGAAAGGTTTATATGGAAAAGAAAAGTCAATAACGCTTATCACTTTCTTCTTGACTACTAAATTGTCGTGCTGTCATATCGCGAATTGTTGTCGCGTCGCGCTAACAGTAACGAATATCATGTTGTAACTTGTCGTGCCATCATAACACGACAACAAATGACAAATCACGCTTTATAAACCGCTACCGCCGCCGCAACGCGCAGACAGAAGACGAATAACACGCTATACACTGTCGCCGCCGCAACGAATGATATTTGTGTTCACCTTTAAGTAGAGAACACTCCTACGGACAAGAACTTTATATTGCTTATTCCAGATTATATCCTTTATTTTGCTTATTCCAGATGATGGTTTTGGTTGTAAAGTGTGGTCCAAATCCGTTTGTGATGTTCCAGAATTAGTATGAAGCGTTCAAAGATGTGAGAAATCCAAAAAATAATATTAGTATGAAGCGTTCAAAACAAAACCACTAACTAACGTATAACGGTATAAGAACATTTAATATCTACTTGACCAGACCATACTAAAGATAAGTAGCCACACCATCTTTTTATGATCGTTTAGGCGTAATCCATCATCTTTTTTTATGATCGTCACTTAAGGTAAGGTTGGTCTAAAACCTTTCTTTTGATATGTGTTGTTCAGTCTTCGGTCACTCGATTCATGAAGGAATGCAAGAGACTCCCGATTCAAGGGAACTAATATTATTATTTATATTCTTTTAAATATTACCGCCATAACAAGCGAACAAATGACAAATAACACTCTATAAACTATCGCCGCCGCAACGCGCGGGTATACCCCTAGTATATATATATATATATATATATATATATATATATATATATATATATATATATAATATAAACCAAACGCGTAAATGACGTTAATAACTAGCTTTAAACGTGATATATATTTATATAATTCATAAAAGTTCAACGAGTCTCAGTAGACCAAATATATATAAACAAGTTAAATTACGATGATACGAATAAATAGTAAAGAAAACTACAATATATATTAAATCATGTATCCAAAAACCGTTTACTTTATGTTTTAAATAAAAAAAACGACACGTTTATAATTATCAAAACCGTTTCAATAGTTTACAGGTTTCTATTTTCAAAGAATTTCCAACAATACTAACGGGTTACCAAAGTCAAGACTTGACCAAGTTTGTTGTCTTATTATTATTTTAGGACACATATAGGCTTTACTATCCACCGCGATAACATTTCATTTCATCTTTGCCCAGGTGAGTCTCACAGCCCCTTTTCTTTTACTGTTTTATCATATAGGGGAGAATTCAAGAAAATTTAACTTTATACATTCTTTTTTTGACTTGTATACAATGCCTCTTTCTTTTAAACTGTTTTAAAATTTTTTCGGGATCATTCATGAAACAAACAAACTTTTACTTGACATTATGGTTAACTGTACTGGGATAATGGTTACATGTTCTTTTTCGTATCCCAAACAAAGGTACATTTTGTTATAAACGCTTGTACAAAAAAACCCCACTATTAGTTGAATTCGATTCGTTCAGGTACGAAACGATAACTAGTGAATAGATCTATTTGGGTTGAGGCCCCTGCCTTAATTGGTCGCTCCAATTCTTACTCCGCGGTAATAGTCACGGGGTACATGTCAGTTACTCTGGTCCATTCGGTATTAACGGGATAGAATGCCATGAGTGGGTAATTAGTTAGTGTTCAAATTTGAGGTTCATGTGAGATCACTACAACAACAACAACGGTAACCGAATAATACCATGTCTTTCATCAAACAGTGCAAAACTTGAATTGCACAAGACTTTCATCAAGCAGTGCAACATGACTTGCAGAAGAATTTCATTAAACGGTGGAAAACTCGATTTGCACAACATTTTCATCGAACTATGTAAAACTTGACTTACATAAATCCATTTATTTCCATACCTTGTATGCCTTAAACTGTTTTACAGCTTATTATCAAGTCATAAAAACTTGTGACCTCACCAACATTATGTTGAATTTTTAAGCTCATGAATTCTCAGGTAATTTAACTACTGCTTGCTTGGAATGACATTCCTCATTAGGACCTGCATTTTGTTTGGTGTCATAGTTCACACTTAGCGCATTTGGAGCATTCATCACATAACATCAATTTTAACTCAACTTTTGTACTTTACAATCATTGTTATACTATCACTACTTTCCGCTATAATTTGTAAGACATTGTGTATAAATCAAAACTTCTATTTTTGTTTAATCATTTAGAGGTCATCCAATATATCCACGACTATGACTCCATAACATCACACGCCCCCGTTCCCGAAAGTTCAGGGTGTGACAGTTTAGGAATTAGAAACATAATAAAATGCTCAGAATGTCAATTGATAACCATATCACATGCATGCATCAATTTTTGGTAAATTCACATATAATGTAAACCTTACCTTAATGAAGCTTTTCTTCCAAGCTTCTGAATCCAGTGACACACTCAGAATTCACCAGTGATTCCAAATAGCCTCTACATGTAGCAATCCAGTGGTTAGAATCTCTTTTCTACCACTTTCCCTAATTAGAAAGACTTTGACAATGCATGTGCAATACATTGCATACCTTGATGTTTCTGCTCTCTTTGCAGCAATTAACACAATCTTGAGGATTCCTATAGCCTTTGAATGTAACATCTGCACTTTTTCCGATTATAAAACCCGACCCGTTTTGTACCCGGTGTTTAAATGATATAGGAATTATTAAGAACCGGGAGAATTTTTGGGCATTTATAACCCAAATAATGTTTTTAAATGACTTATAATGGTTTTACTAAATGAAATACATAATTGAAATCAATTGAATTCAAATTGGTTTCCTTGAATAAAAAACAAAGCAAATATGTGGCTTTTACACGATTTCGGTACGCGATTCGTCATTTACCGGGAATCTTGAATTTGTGTAATGTATGTCAAATTAGGCTTAATTAAAGGTCATATGGTTAGTTATATGTCTCGAGTCATCACACGGTTGATCGGATCACAAATCGTTGAAGAATTTCCCAAAATCGATACGTACGCTAAAACCGACCAAAATATGCAATTTGACCTAATTTATGCATCGTTTTGAGTTATGTGACGTACTTATATATTTTTAGTGGATTTGATGTGGTGAACAAGATGGAATGATGAATTGGGTGATTTGGGTGGAAACGGGACTCGAAAACATCAAAAAAACGGCAAAATGAGCATGCGAAACAAGGACTCGGGCAAGGTAAATTTCGGGGGATCTCCAAGAGTATCGCTTGGAGCATATACATGCTCTAGGTGATACGCCTAGAGCTGATATATTAGCAGTACCCTCAATTTATCCTATTTAAACCCCATAAGCCTCCACTATCCTCATTTCTCACCTCCCACACCTCCCAAACGGTTGTAGAGTGCTTATCTTCATCCCTTCTTCATTTCATCTTCACTTTGGAGCCAAATCATCAAGGATCTAAGCATGTTTCACCCCATTTCATCCCTTCTTTTCGGTAAGTTTCTTGTAAACCCTTGAAATTACATGTCAAGATCTGATCTTTATCATGCATTTGAAATATATTTGTGCCATACATGATGTATGCTGATAGATCCATGATTTATTTTATCAGAGATTGCAACTTATGATGATTTAGGATTAGATCTATGTCATGCATGAAGATTAAGCCTAGATCTATGTGATTGATGATCAAGATTGCATTTTTATGCTAGATTAGGGCTAGATCGATGTCATGCATGTGGAATATTGTTAGATCTATGTGATTGATCATCAAGATTGCACTTTTATGCAAGATTAGGGTTAGATCTATTCCATGCATGTTGATTCTTGTTTGATCTATGTGATTCATGACACTACGTCAAAAAGTGGCTTTGGCCACGGTTTTTTTTTTACGCATAGCCACTGTTTTGTAAAAAACGTGGCCAAAGGTAAGAAATATTAGTTTTAGCCACACATATTTTGTACCCGTGGCCAAATATATAGCCTTTGGACCCTTTTAGACACGTATTTTTTTGTTTATGTGACAACAACAATCAGGTGCAGTCGCTTTAGTCACCGTTTTACAAAAACATGTGGCCCTTATTTGTCACGCTTAATAAAGAGTGGCGAAATGCACCAAACGGCCACGAAATTTTTATGATTTTTAATTCGTGTGACCAAAAAGGAATGTATGGTCTCGTTTAAATAATGTTGTGTGACGGAAGAGTAGATTTTATTACTTAATAAATTAAAAAAACAAAACTATTAATTATATATTATGCGTGGCTAAATGTGAGCAATGGCCACGCTTTTTACTTAGTTATGTGGCTAAAAACTAGTACAAATGGTCACTGTTATTAGGTTGTGTAACTAAATAGTAGGTTATGAGTGACAAAAATCTATTACATATGGCCACATATATTAACCGTGACTAAATAGAAGCTAATTTTAATTAGTTAATTATCTGTGGCGACGGCGGATATACATCATTACTAGAGGTGAAATCTTTATCTACCACCTCGAGTTTCGGATATAAATCATATCATTAATTAATTAATTGTCGATCATCACCATATACGCCGTTAGCTCTCTCAGCTCTCTGTTTTTTGGTTGATCATGCCACTCTCTGAAAATGTCGCATTTGCGTCCTCTGAATGTGGAAGATAGCCCCGAATACGGTGAGTAATCATCTAAATGACTGAAATTCAAATGCTTTAATGTGGGATTCGCGTCTCTGAAATTTGGTTATTTTTCTTGAACAGGGGAAGAAGATTTTAGTCTGTTTACTTTGGTGATCCATTATCACCTAGGGTATTTTGCGAGCCTCAATGGTCGGATACAATACATCGATGGGAGGGTTCGCTACTTCGACGAGGTTGACATTAACTCCTTCTCGTTCGATGACCTAGGTCAAATGGTGTCTGACCTAGGTTATGACTTGAACGATTTCGACCCCTACATGAGGATCCCAGGGTTGTCTCTAGATTTTGGACTGGCTCCATTCACTGATGATCCGAGGGATGTTAGGGCCTTGGCCTGCACGTCATGGACGAGGAGGTCATATCCATCTACCTCGATGGAGATGTGGAGGTGTCTTCCTCCTCCTCCTCCTCCCCCTCTGAAGGTAGCTACCCATGGAGAACAAGCCGATATGACGATTCAGACAATTTCTCTAGTGGGAGCATGTTTTAAGTTTATGTTGTTTTTTATTATATATATTTGTAATTAATTAACTGATATCACATCTTTTGGATTATATATGTAATTAATCGTATGCATCCGATGTGTCTTTTGACTCTTCTTCCTGAAGAATTCTTGTTCATCCGGTTGTCTTCTACATATATTAGGTTGTGTGACTAAATATTAGTGTATTATAAGGAATTGTCGTCAACCACAATAATTTTAATTCAATAGATAATGGGTTTAAATACATGGGAATATCCTATAGACTACGAACAGAAATAACAACTTTGGTTATTTATAGTATATATAGTTCATCCTGAAGAACTCTAGCTTATCCGGTTCATCCTGAAGAACTCTAGTTCATCCTGTTCTATTACTGAATAATTAGTCTTGATCCTGAAGAACTCTAGTTCATCCGGTTCTATTCTTCTTCTTCTCTAATGAATAACTAAAATTGATCCTGTTTAATTATAAATCATCTCAGTCCGCCAAGGCAGTGAAACAGTTGTCTAAAGATGTCATCCGGTTCTGTTCATTTGCTCTCATTCCAGATGAGCTCTTCTTTTTGAGGAATTCTAGTTCATATGGTTTTGTTCTTGTTATTTCATACGGTTTTGTTATTGTTCCAATTTACTGAAGAATTAAAATCTATCCAGTTTATAAATCCTGTCATCCACTATTAGACAATCAAAAAATTATAAATTGTAGCAAACAAGGCTTGAACCTGGGTCAGTCCAAGAAAGGAACAAACTACAAGATTAAGAAGAACCATTGAGACAAAAGTGTTAATTGGTTATATTTTAACCAGAACTTATTTAATTACTCGCATCACATAAGAAATAATTGATAAACAAAATTTGCGTTGCTAAAGGTAATAAATAGACACGGTAAAAACAGGATTTGCGCGGTAAAGGTAACAAAATATACACGGTTATCTTGGCCTGACCTTTCCACCTCTTCCCACCATAGCTGGTAGCGTGTCCTGTCTGCCTTTAAATTTCCACTTTTTCGCCAGCAAAATCTTCTATCATGTTCATCAAGAAAAAAAACTTCGATCGATCAATGGTTGCCTTTGGTAAATAATGGAGGATTAGGGGTGTTAATGAACCAGCACCCTACTACGGAAAGACTCCCCATAAGGGTATTTTTACTCAACAATGGCTGTACGTTTTTATTTTTAGGGTCTTATGTTTTTTAGTTACTTACTCTCTACTCTGCATTTGGGTTTCTTACAAGTGGTCGGAGGTTCACCCTCAAGGTCCATCACTATGGCGATTTCCACCGGAATGCCGCCGGCCAGAATGTGTGGAAGGGAAAGGTAGATTATGTCGACTATGTCGACATTCGCACATTTGATTGTCATGATCTGGATCAAATGGTGCAATACCTAAACCACACATCGATTGGCTATTTCCTCATTTACTGGAGGATCCCACCTCTGTCCATCAAATACTGGCTTGAGTATGCTGATTTCATCACTACCGAAGTTGTAGGGGATATGAACCTTCATCTCCAGGGACCAGAGGGGGAGAGAGAGCTGGATGTGTATTTAATCCGGAATAGGCATTCCACCTACACCTCTGAGTTGGGACCGAGATTGCCGCCTGGTCAAAAGCTGTTTCTTGATGACAGCAGCAGCAGCAGCAGCTTCTTTGATGATGAAGACTATATGTCGAATGCTAGGTCTTAGCTAGTTAGATAGATTTTTGTATAGGATCTGATGAAAATCTTTGTATAGAGATCAATATATATATATATATATATATATATATATATATATATATATATATATATATATATATATGTATTAAAGTTTTTGTTAACTCTTCCTCATGTTTTGTTTTGGTTAACCCCATTAATTATATAGATAGATTTTATCTCAATCATTAAAGTTGATTTTCTTCTAAATTTGATTATTGCAAATAGATTTTATTGTGAACTGATGTGATTATTACTTTATTGTGAACTGGTTAACCATCCTAGAGAACTTTAGAACTCTATTTTAGAAGTAAAATTTATCCTGTTTATAAATCATCTCATCCCACCATATCAAAATGCCAACATATACTAACATAACATATGAATATATACTTCATGTAAGATCACAGTTATGAGTAAAATGGAGTCTGCTATGATTCAATGAAAATGTGTATGTTATTATAATAGAAGAAAACTGGTTAACCATCCTGGAGAACTTTAGAACTCTAGTTTATCCGGTTCATCCTGAAGATCTCTAGTTCACATTCTCTCAATCCTCATGAACTCTTCTTCCTGAGGAATTGTAGTTCATCCGGTTTTCTCTTCTTCCAATTTACTAAAGAAGTAAAATTTATCCTGTTTATAAATCATCTCATCTCACCATATCAAAATGCCAACATATATACTAACATACCATATAGTTGGGAGTTCCCATTATGGTCATGATATCCATCTGATGCAATTTATCCCAATCATCCATTCTCAAATTCTGTTTCTTCCTTACTTCACCATTGCTCATGAAGAAGTAGTGCATGTTTTCAGTCTCGTGTAATTGTCAGTATTTAGTCCTCATTGAGTCTGGTTGGTCCTAATTGCTCCTAATTGCTCCTCACCATCCTAATTGGACGTTGTTTAATATTTTTGGAAACAAAATTATTATACATGAGAAATTCACAACATGGCGGTCTTTTCGTATTTTTGTTCTGAATTGCATAGTAATTTATGATTTTCACTTTTGAGTTGTGTTTTAGTAATGTATCCGTTTTTGTAGTTGCGTTATCACGGCCACAAGGCACGTGTTATTAATATCTTGTTTATTATATCTAAAAGAGAATAATAAAATTAATACTAAAACATAATTTTGTTAATTAGGGCTTTTAACTCCGATCGTCATCCAAATCTGCTTAAAGAATCACAGTTATATCAACCGTAATTGATGTACTCGTACAATTTCAATACCTCAAGAGGATGAAGCTCCTGCTCAAGCTCATGGAGGGACCTGCAAACCCGCTGGAAGACTTGAAGACTTTTACGAACTTCAAGAAGAACCCGCCGGAAGAGCCACGCGGAGACATTTAATTAATTAATTAATTTATGTTTATGTTTAATTTTAGGTTTAATTATGTTTAATATACATACTGTTTATATTGATTTTGGGTTTTATTATCAATTTGAACAATTCCCCCCCTTTTAGTTAAAAATTTTCACAAAATATTTGAATTTCCCACCATTAGTTCAAACTACACCCAAAATTTGGAACTAAATTTACTTATTATCGATTCATCATATATATACTTTTCCCTCTCACTTTATCAGAAAATTTCTAGCTAGTTAAACGCCTCCAGCGAATAACCAGGTCTTCTTTCTCATCCATATTATTCACATCTTCCATGGAGCTTCAACAACGAATAGCTTCAACAGACAGCGCTAGCGATTCTTCAGAAGTGGGATGTGATTTGGGAGACCAATCAGTCCAGAAAACGGTAATTGTCAAGTTATTCCGTTTCATTAATTACAATCTGTTTTCATAAAATTGTTTCTTTTGTTTATTATTGATACACGTTTAACTTGGGATCCCTGTATTTGTGTACAGTTATAGTTACAGATCGATAAAATTTCGTTTCATACAAAATTAATTAGGAAGGGGTATATTTTGCAGAAATCCTCGCTATTCATTTCTACCCATTCATTTTATGCTAAATTAGTTATTTTTATGCTAGGAATGTTGAGGTCAAGCATATGCACATGTTTGTAGATTCATGTTACCGGTGAACCTCCTTTCTTCTTTATGTACACTGCTAGAAATGGTGAACTGTTTGTTTATATCCACTGAAGACATGATGTGTTCCGCTCTTCCCTTTAGATGTCTTTAATTTGTGTATAACATATCAAATAATTAGTCAATAGGGTCTTTATGTTAGATATTAATAACAAAAAACTAATTTATGTTACTCTTGTCATTACTATAGCTAGGAAATGATCCTAGAGGACATATATTAGAATGTTTCCAACATTTTTTGTATGTTCATGTTAGAGGGGTACAAAATAAAGAAAGTGTAGTTTAAATCCCCTGTAGAAGAATAGAAGAATGTTGATGTTATGCATCTCCTACTTTGCTAGAAATGGTGATCTGTTTGCTTATATCCACTGAAGACATGATGTGTTCCACTCTTTCCTTTATATGTCATTAAATTTGTGTATAACATATCAAATAATTAATCAATAGGGTCTTTATGTGATATATTAATAATTAACAACTAATTTATGTCACTCTGGTCATTACTAGGAAATGATCCTAGAGGACATATATAGGAATGTTTCCAACATTTTTTGTATGTTCATGTTAGAGGGGTACAAAATAAAGAAATTGTAGTTTAAATCCCCTGTAGAATAATAGAAGAATGTTGATGTCATGCATCTGCTACTTTGCTAGAAATGGTGAACTGTTTGTTTATATCCACTGAAGACATGATGTGTTCCACTCTTTCCTTTAGATGTCATTAAATTTGCGTATAACATATCAAATAATTAATCAATAGGGTCTTTATGTGATATATTAATAATTAACAACTAATTAAGAGATAATGAATTAAGAAAAAATGGACACTATTAAGCCCAACTATTAGGTGTTGGACAAAAATAATCCTACCTATTTTTTTTGGATATTATTACTCTTATCAATTGACCCTGTTTTTACTAATATACTTTCCGTCTATTTTTCTAACCCACCGTTAATGAAGCTTACGTGGACGACTACGTGGCTTGTTTCTTGCCTCGTCACCGGATGATTCCATTTCATTCCTAAATAGATTCAATACATTGGATTCAAATCACAAGATACAATAAACAAAGTACAAACATAGCAAATACTACAACCTTCTTACAACTGCTTTTCCTAAGTTCTAACTTCAAATTTTTGAGCTCAACATCCAAATCCCTGTTTACATCTTGAAGGTCAGCAATAACAAGTTGCAAAGCACTGTTTCTTCCAGCATTGTGCATTTGACTTCATCTCCGAATACAGTCTCAATATCATCCTTCCACACAAAAAATTGCATCCATTCCTCTACAAAACAGAAACGAAGTTCACGAATTGGATGAATTTAACATGAAACAGTTGATGGAACTACATACCGGCCATAAGCAACAACCAAAGAACTCTCTTCCAGGTCTCGTGGTGTTCTCCCCAGCAACCCGTGAAACAGCCAAGAGTTCATGGTGGCAATACAGTTTTCGATCCAATCCAACATTCAGATTTAGAATTTTCGGCCTCCTCGAGGAAGTTGAAGTTGAAGACGAGGAGGACGAGGGCATGATTCAGGGGAGAAAATCGAATTCGGGGACAACTGATTTGGGAAAAATTGAATTGGGGATCGATTAGGGTTTAAAAAGGTAAGTGATGAGAAAAGAGCCACGTCAGCAGCCACGTAGTCATCCACGTAAGCTTCATTAACAGTGGGTTAGAAAAATGGACGGAAAGTTTATTAGTAAAAAGAGGGTCAATTGATAAGAGTAATAATGTCCAAAAAAATAGGTAAGATTATTTTTGTCCAACACCTAATAGTTGGGATTAATAGTGTCCATTTTTCCATGAATCAATAGGGTCTGCATGCTTTCCTATTTATGTACTTTGTTAAAAAGCATCTAATTACATTCTGTTAATTGTACAAAATTCAAGGATCGATCCAACAACACTAATGGTGAAGTGGAAAAACTTGAGTTCGAACTTAAAGAGGAAAGACTTCTTCGGGATGCAACAAATGAATAAGTTAAGGCCCTCTTCTTGAAGATTGAAGAATCGGAGAAAAAACTTGATCTACTTATAGACAATCTATCTGCACTTGGACCACCGTTACCACACCAACTTAATGCTCCAGCATCTATAGAGGTGAATTCTTTACACCACAACTTAATCATACTATTCTCAAGTACCTTATAATAACATACACTCTTGTTCATGAAGAACACAATCCAGATGAACTCTTGTTCCTGAAGAACACAAATATATGCAAGTTCATAGTACATAAGAATATATACTTCATGTAAGAACAAAGTTATGAGTTAAATGGGGCCCTGCTATGATTCATTGAACATGTATGTTAATATGAAAAAAATAGAATATATACATAATCTGTATGAATAAAACTGGAACAACTTATGTTAGATTAAAAAAACAGAATAAATACTTTCATGATAGGTCCGCGTCATTATTCTGCTCTAACTTTTTACCAATTCAAAAACATTGTTGTAGGTAAATTCTAAGGAGATTTTTGTTGGATCTAGCCACAACACTAATCATGATGACATACACACAACGGTTAGTATTTGTCAAACTCACTATCGGTTTGATTGCTCATTTACATAAAGTAATTAATTGAACTGTACGTAGGGCGTGAAATCGGTGGTCGATCAACCTCGTCTGAAGTGGTTGAAAAGAAAAAGGTAAATATTTGACAGTCAAGTTTCATTCCGTTCTATAGTTTCACAGTAATATGTTTGGTAATTTCATGTAGTCCCATTTTAAATGTTATTTGGTACCTCAAACACTTGGGCCAGCTAGGGATTGTTGGAACAAATGGTGAGATGTGTACCAAACAAAGTTCAACTGACTTTGAAGTTGATCCGGAACTTAATGTGATGTTCATCCGGATGTTTTAAGTTCATCTGGATATCTAATGTTCATCTGGAACAATTGAATTGTAGGGCCTGATGACCCATACTACTTGCAATAAAATGGCACTCCTCAGTCCATATCTATCATGGTGGTAAGTATTTCAAAATTGCTATATATATAATGATCAATTTCCATAACCTAATTATCAATTATATGTTTTGGTATAGGAAGGAATACAAGAAAAAAATGGTCCTAATTAAGCTCAAGTCTGGATAGTTGAAGATGAAGACCACGTGGTAGTGTTGTTGCCTCCCTGATCGAAAATTAGATTGAGAATAATGCTTGTATGCAGTGTAATTTTCTTTAATTTTTTATTTGTATTTGACTTGTAATTAAATTTTATTTGATTTGTAATTAATAATTTGTAATAGCTTTTAAATTGACCACGCGTATAGCAAGGACCCATCTGATTTCAACAACCTTTTGGTTACTTTTTCTTCTTCCCAAATATATGTGGCTAAAACACAAATATACGTGACCATATAATACCAAAGGCCACACTTTTTATATTTTAATGTGGCGGTTGCCACCCTTTGGTCACGCGTATTGGGACAAAATATCTGATTTCAACTACCCTTTGGCCACTTTTTTTCCAAATATATGTGGCTAAAACACAAATATACATGACCATATAATACCAAAGGCCACACTTTTTATATTTTAACGTGGCCGTTGCCATCCTTTGGCCACGCGTGTTGGGACAAAATGTATGATTTAAACTACCCTTTGGCCACTTTTTTTTTCTTTCATATATATGTGGCTAAAACACAAATATACGTGACCATATAATACCAAAGGCCACACTTTTTATATTTTCACGTGGCCGTTGCCACCATTTGGCCACGCGTATTGGGACAAAATATCTGATTTCAACTACCCTTTGGCCACTTTTTTTTTCCCAAATATATATGGCTAAAACACAAATATACGTGACCATATAATACCAAAGGCCACACTTTTTATATTTTAATGTAACCGTTTCCACCCTTTTGGCCACGCGTATTGGATAACATCTTGAAGCATATATCAAGATAGTGAAAAGATGTGTGAAAAAGAAAAATGAGAAGTCACTATGTAAACATGTGTTCATTTTGCAAAGATTTAAACTTGTTTGATTTTCTTTATTTTGTCAAACGATTGGACTTTCTCTGCGTGTCCACAAGACCGACCTGATCGTTGTCCGTTTGACGTTCTTCTTTATTTTCTTTTGGTGTTTCGTATAACTCATCGGACTTTCTTTGTGTGTACGGAAGTACCGACCTGATTGTTGTTGGGTTATAGAATTTCAACTTGTTTTATTTTCTTATTTTGTTAAATCCGAGGCCTTATATGCGTATCGAAAGATCGACCTTAAGGTAGACGATTTAACGTTCTGATTTCTTTTTGCATGAAACACAATTGACTATATCATGAATACGATCATTATGTGTAACAACCCGTAAGTTTCCAAGGACTTAAAACAATAATATATACTTATGTGTTAACCGTGTTACATAACTGTTTACTTGCAACGTGCCAATTTTATCGTAATCACTTTCATTTACAATAGGAACATAGCCTTGACGTAGCCTTAGTTCATGTTGTAAACAATAATTGAACATGAAGACTTCTTTGCACGGAATGGTCGCTGGAATTTCAATGA
>JBCNJP010000007.1:52899201-53208838 GCA_039602395.1 Deinandra increscens subsp. villosa | reverse complement strand
TCCTCACTCAAAACCCTAGCACCACCAACCACCACCGCCGATCACCTCCTCCACCCCCTGCCATCACCGTCGCACACCACCACTCACCTCCTCATACTCCTGCGACTCCACCATCACCATTCTAGCCATCATCCGATCTCCACAGCACCCCCATTCCACCTCTGCACCGCCGCCACTGTCTCCATCAAATTCGCCGCCCTCCGCCGCCGCTGAAACCATCCGACACCACCATACCGCTCGGAACTCACCACTGATCACGTCCCTACTGTTATGGCACCTCGGTTGAAGCACATTGCCCGATCCCCAAAAGACCGAGTGGAGTATGTGTGTTTTTTTTTATTTTTTCTTGCATTCAATGGGTGGGATGGGTAATAAACTGTGATTGCATGTGTTTGGGTCGGTTATTGAGTGGTAAAACACGCATGAATTGAATGATTGATTAAGTTGCAGGTGTTTAAAGAAGAAGAAGGGACTTTTCGACCGGTTCAGGGACTTTTCGATCAGCCCCTTGTGCTTTTCGATCAGCCCTGATACTTCTCGATCAATGGTCACCGATGACCAGAGGCTTTTCGATCAATAGCTTAGGCTTTTCGATCGAATGACTCACTTTTCGACCAGTGATCACGGGTATTTAGTCTTCTCGATCGTAGGCCTATGCTTCTCGATCAAAGCTAAGGCTTTCCGATCGAGATATAGGACTTCTCGACCAGCCTAAGGCTTTTTGATCAGGCCATCAGGCTTCTCGATCAGGCTTAGAGCTTTTCGATCAGGATCCTCTGGTGCTTGATACTTTCCGATCGGACGGATGCTTTTCGATCGAAAACCCTGTTTTTCGATCGGAAAGGTACCTGATGATGTTTTCACTGGTTTTTCTCTCAATTTTAAGCTGTTATGCTGCCCGTTTTTCGAGAAATCCCTAAAACTAATGAACTTTTGTGTGTTTTGGTTGTTTATCTGTGTTTGTGAGTGCAGGGATTTGGAGTTTGTCAAAGATCATAATCAAGTGGCCTATTTGCTGGACCCACCTGCTGAATACAGAGAGAAGTATCAGTCAATGATAGCTGGGTTGAAGAAGTGTTGTCTATACTTTGCTCTCACAACAAACCCAGTTATTTGCAAACAGATGCAGCAAGAGTTTTGGAAGACGGCAGATGTATCTGAAGATGGAAAGCAGATTATTGCCAAGATTCAAAGTACTGAGGTGATTTTAACTGAAGAGAATTTCAGACAGGCACTCAGACTCAAAGATGTTACTGCTGATTCCACTGTGCTTGACAAGGAGATGGTGTCCCAATGTCTAAAGGAAATGGGATACCTCACAATATCTCCTCCCACAATGAAAGCTCTTATTCTGCCGTATTGGAGAATGCTGGCACATTACTTGCAAAATGTGTCATTGCCAAGAAGAGCTCTACAGATCAGTTGAACCAGGTGCACACCCATGCAATGGTGTCACTAATCAGAGGTGTTCGGTTCAACTGGTCTAGGATGATTTTTGAAGATGTAAAAGCTGTCGTGTCAAGAGATAAAAACTTTGCAGATGTTCCTAGGTTTATTCAGTCTGTTCTGGATTCAAGATACCCGAACCTGAGGAAGACCAATGACACGCATGATACTAAGCCAATGGGTATTGAAGTGTTTCCGATGATAAATCCGAAGAAGAAGTTGTCTGATAAAATATCGTTCGGTGACAAGTTTGGAGAGTTTGCGGAGATAGTGAGAGAGGAGATTCATGTTAATAGAAATGCATCAGTAGAAGAAGAACACTATATGCCTCCTCCTCAGAAGAAGGTTGTTGATCTTCCTGATGACTCTGATTGGGAAGAGTTTGATTTGAATGATGTGAGGATTGGAGCACTTAATTTTGAAGGTGACGAATCTATTAACTATGATACTTATCTGGATGATATTGACATTGAGGAAGAAGAGACAGAGACAACTGAGATTCCACTGAGAAGAAAACGGAAAGCCACAGAGGATCCTCCCCTCGGTGCTTCAGTTACAGATGATATGAATGAGACTGAGTCGACTGCTACACCACACCATAGAGAAGGCCCTAGTGACCCAAGGAGAAGAAGATTGGATTCTCATGAGCAACCAGTCACAAGTTCCAGTGCTGGTCAGTCTTCTTCTCAACCCACAGCCCAAGATAAGGGGAAAGCAGTAGAAACCCCTGAGTTCAGATTGGAGAAGGAACTCAGAGCAGAGATAGAAGGTTTGAAAGCCCAAAATGCAACTAAAAGTGAAATAATTGGAGACCTGATTGATATTCAGAAGGTCCACAACACTGAATTGGAGAATCAGAAGAAGATAAACAAAGAGTTTACCAGACAATTTAGGGATCTTCATAAGCTGATCAGGCAGCTGAGCTCAGATAAATCAAGCAGGTCAAGTGTTAGACAAAGTGATAAAGATGAAGGAGGTTCAGGAGCAGGTGATTCTTCTCAATCACCAGTATTTGATTTTGAAGCTGATATTCCTGAAGAAACTCAACCCATTTTACCTGAAGCCTCAAGTGAAGATAAAGATATCAGGGATAGAGATTACATGACGGTTCCAGCTTCTGATTTTGATGGAGGTTGGGAGTCGCATACATTTGCATATCCTCCTGAAAGGTATCTAATCCAGTTGGGTGAACATTATCATGATAAGCAGGGAATTACTGCAGCTGTTAAAACATGGATGTTTGATGGAGAGAAGAACATGTTTGTAGTGAGAAGAAAGGGTCAGTATCCTTTGGAGTACTACAAGAGCTGGACACAGTTTTACTCCTGGACGAATGTGGATCTGACAATGCTTTATCAGGCTCCGTTTTCAAATCCGTCAAACAATGAGCAAGCCAAGTACTTCTATAAGAAACTGGAAAAAGCTGTGAGGAGCAAGTTCAAGAGGTTTGAGGAGTTTCCTCACAAGAAATCGTATGTGAAGAAGTATAGGAGTGTCTTCAAATGGGATGGAAAGAAAAGTATCCAAGGGAAGGAGGGTGAAAAGCCCAAGAAGTTCACAAATGTCTTGTATCCACCTACAGACAAGACAAAAACAATACCTCTTCCTATGAGACATCCTGAATATTGCCTGCATGATTTCCAGACCTGGGCTTATAGTGATTATTCCGGTGAAGCCAAGATCCTCTGTGAGTCGAAGACTTTCAATGTCATGGAAGTCCATGATCTGATGAGGTTCCACAAGAAAGACATCATGGTATTAGCAAAGCATCAGATTGAGTGTAATCAAGACACTGAAGAATATGCAAAATGTTAGACTCGGGAAGTAGCTGAGATTGTAGCCAAGGAACTATGGTATGATCCAGCAACAGTAAATGTGTCTAAGAAGTTCCGGATGTGAAGACAGTCTAATGCTAAAGCCTAGGGGAAGATTGTAGAGACCTAGAAAATGAGGCTTTTGCATTAGATGATTTTGGGTGTGTTTAATATTTGTGGGCTAGTATATAAATGTAATTGGGCTAACTTTTGTAGGGTTAATGTGGGTTTGAGTCCGATTTGTGTAGATTGGGCTTGGGATTTCGAAAATCACTAAGGAGATTGACTTGTTTACCAAGTCAATCTCACCTATATATAGCACATATTAGAATCGGTTTAGGGTTGCTTGTTTGTTTGGGTGTTCTGTGGTGATATCGAAATTCTCCCTAAGAATTTCGATCAAGGTGTACACAATCAACAGTGATCAATACAAGTGTTTTCTTCTAATCGGTTTGTCTTTTCTAGTTTATTCTACTTTTCGATTATTACTTTTCATTGTTTCTTGAATCAACTAGCGAAAACCGGATTCCGCATGGTTTCACTAGTCCAGATATCGCGTGAGGGTTTAAATTGATCCTTACAAAACCCAATACCCAAAAACGGGTTGTTGAGTCCGAAGTGGATGATGACACGAGCGAAAAGGTTATAATTGATAAAAGAAAATGTTTTAAGTGCAAAGGTCGTGGTCATACATATCGGACGTGCCCATTGAAGAAGCCAAATTCTATCAAATCTGACACCGAAAAGTCTGATGATATGTCGGAAGGCTATCAGACTGATACAAAGAAAAAAGTTAGATTTGTGGATGAGCAAGGCAGAGTTCACTCTAATCTTAAATCGTCAGAATTTCATAAAAATGACAAGAAATCAGAAAGTGAATTTTCAAAGATTAAATCAATTTTGAAAAACTCTGCAGCTAGCTCCACAGGTTCTTCAACAAATGGACAGAAACCTAAGGGTTTGTCCATGGCTGGTAATGACTTTGTTGAAGATGACGGTCGACCCAAAGCTTCAAGCTTGGGTACGTCCCGAAACTAATCTTCTGTTGTAATTTATGCAGGGATCTTCGCGACAACTGATGAATAACATTTGGGTTGTTGATAGCGGAGCATCTCGGCACATGACTGGCGATATTTCTTTGTTGCATGATGTGAAATACTTTGACGGCGGTAAAGTAACATTTGCTGGAAACAAGGGAGGTCAAGTCACCGGCATTGGTAAACTTTCAAATGGTGTTGTCACATTCGAGAAGGTTGAATTTGTTCAAGAATTGGAGTACAATCTTCTGAGTTTCTCCCAGATTTGTGATAAGCAATTCACGACTACTTTCACGGGGAGTGAATGTTTAATACTGAAACCTGAATTCAAGATTCCAGATGAGTATGTGGTAATGCGAGCACCGAGATTCTCAAATTTGTATATGCTCGACATGAATTCAGCAAAAGCAACGGTCGCAGGTCAATGTTTCTTGTCAAAGGCATCCAAAATAGATTCCATTCTATGGCATCGTCGCATGGGACACATCCACTACAGGAAAATGAACAAACTGGTGCGGAGGGGTCTTGTCGAATGAGTTCCAAAGCAACAATTTGTTTTTAATGATGTGTGTGTGAGCTGCAAGAAGGGAAAACAGAAAAGAAATCCCATCCACTGAAGAAATACCACTCAATTGAAGTCCCGTTGGAGCTACTTCATATGGATTTGTTTGGTCCAGTGAATCGAGAAAGTATTTCGGGGAATTGGTATTGTCTGGTGGTCACTGATGAATTTTTAAGATTTTCGTGGGTTGATTTTCTGGTCTCTAAGGATGAAACATCAAGAATTCTCATCAATTTGATTACAACACTTGAATCTTTGTATAAATTGAAAGTACGAAGAATTCGTAGTGATAATGGCACGGAGTTCAAGAATTCAGCCGTGAGGACATTCTGTTTGGAAAAAGGGATTGTGCATGAATTTAGCACCCCATACACACCTCAGCAAAACGGCGTGGCAGAAAGAAAGAACCGCACAATTATTGAAACAGCACGAACAATGTTGGCTGATGCTCAATTACCTGTTCCTTTTTGGGCGGAAGCTGTCAACACTGCGTGTTATGTGCTTAATCGAGTGCTTACTGTGAAGCGTCTTGGGAAGACATGCTATGAATTATTGAAGAATCGTAAGCCGAATCTCGATTATCTAGAGCCTTTTGGGTGTCCCTATACCGTATTAGCTTCTGCGGGAATATTTGATGACGAGGCCTTTGAGGGGCTGTTTGTCGGATACTCAAATCAAAAGAAGCGAGCATTTAATAAACAGAATGGTACGGTGGGTGAATATTTGCATGTGGATTTCCAATCCTATACTTTACCACCCAGAGGTGTTGGACCGAACTGGTTGTTCGATTATAAAGCTCTTTTTGAAAATCTTGAATCGAAGCCATAGATGTCTGATGAGCAACTTACTCGAGTTGTTATTGAATTACTAGATGATACTCCGGTTCTAAACATACAAACTCTGCCGACTCCGATAGTGCCTATTGCAGATGAGTATATGACCGAGACTTCAAATGATTCGACAATTGCTGCTGATGATATGTCTTCAGATGATGATAGTGAATTTCATGAAGCCGTGACACATCAGGTGGAAATTCCTACTCAACAACTAGATCCACATGTTGATGCTACTTCAAATGAAGTTGAGGTTGATTCAACTGATTATGTGATCGATCCACAAGTTGATACTATTTCAAATGATGATGAGTTCAGTACAACTGAAACTGTGGTGGTTGAGGAAGATCCTGTTCCTGATATGGGTGAGATGGTGGTTGTTTCTATTCATCAAACACTCCGGATAAACACCATTCATCCGCAAGAACACATCATTGGTGATTTAAATGAAGGAGTTCGTACGAGACATCAAATTGAGAGCAGTGCATTACTATCTGTTCTGGAATCTGGTGTTCAGGAAGAAGCATTTCATTCATGCTTTATATCCCAGATCGAGCCAAAATGTTAACGAAGCTTTATTAGACGGTTCGTGGGTTGAAGCAATGCAAGAAGAATTACTGCAATTTCAAAAGTTGGGTGTGTGGCACTTGGAAGATTTACCAGCGGGAAGCAAAGAGCCGTGTGGTACACGATGGGTTTACAAATGCAAACGGGATGATCGTGGAATCATTGTCCGAAACAAAGCCCGTTTGGTTGTTCAAGGTTTTTCTCAAGAAGAAGGGATAGACTTTAACGAAGTGTATGTGAAAGTCCAGAAAATCTACCAAACACGATATTGATATCACAAAAGAGTGCGGAAATCCTCGTAAGTGATTGATTCAAGAAGAAAGTAGAAGAAATAGATTTGATAAAGTGATAAGCAACAAAGATCAAATCTTGAATGATAAATACTACTTTCTTAGAGCTGATGAAAACTGATCGTAAATACAAAAGTGAGTGAGAAATCGTAAATCCAAAAGCTAGGTAATCATAAACTATGAGGGTTTATATAGTACCCTCTACAAAACCCTAAGCCCAATCATAAACACACAAAGGACCGGCCCACTAAGCTCTAAATCGTAATCCCTTCTAGGCCCATTAACAAGTAAGCCCACATCTAATGTTCATGCCTCAAATGTATAGCCCAACAATCTTCCCCTAGGCATGAACCATTAGACCGCCTATGGCAGCAGCAGATCAAATCTGAAAGTATTCTGCACATTGCTCGACCACCATTCATTTGCTACGATCCGGTTTGCTGTTCCATGGAAGATCCCCACCCGTATAGCATTTTTCAGATCATTCTCATCACCGAGAATAGGTTGGGAGGCGAGGAGCTTGATATCTCTTTCACCAAACCTCAGCAGGTCAACCGGATCGTAGAAGCGGAACTGTCTCATCTTCTTGCAAAGCACCACCACTTCATGCGTCGTCGGATCATAAAACCAACAGTCAAAGTTTTTGACCAAGGTACCATCTTCAATTTCATCCAACAAGCTTATTACTCTTGTGCGTTTTGTGGGTGGTCGCTTCGCTACACCTATTGGATCACCAGTTACTGGGTCAGTTCCAGTTTCAACCCATCTTACCTGCTTCAGATCGAAGTTCATAAAATTTTCTGCCAAGTGGCTCATCAGATTGTTCCGAACTAGATCTCCTTCTGTGCTACTCCATCTGTTTATGTATGGAGCTCTTAACAGGCTTCTAATCTCAGGCTCAGTCCAGGAGTGAAATTGGGTTCGTGTTCTGTAATATTCCACTGGACTGTAGCCATCACGGATTACAGCAAAAAGCTTCTTCTCGGAGTCATAGTGCCAACACATAATTGCTTCACGACTCCCCCTTTTGTCTATAGAGCTTTCACCAACATCAATGGTGTATTGAGTGGGGGCTGGTCCTTGAAAGAACTCCTTGAACGAGTTTTCGTGACCTTCTGGCGCTTTAGAGATGACTCTTCCACTTCGAGCATAGTCTGACATCTCAATAGTGTCATCTCCTTCATCTTCATTCATAGCCTCTGTACCTTGCGCAGCCTGAGATGAGCTTTGACCGGGGTCACCTGAAGCATTTGACACCACAGCACCTTTCAACTCATTATACTTCTTTTTCAGATCCATCAAGGTCTCATACAAATACTTAAACCTATTCTTGTCAGCCACCTCCTTGTCTTTTAGTTTTATGTTCTCAGCCTGGAGTGCTTTTATCTCAGTCTCTCTAATTCTGTTTTAAGACATCAGAAAATTAATGTGAGGGTCAGCACTTAACCTCATCTCAATAGGGAGCTCAGCAGCTTGTTCATTTACCCGAAAAGGCCTGAAGCTTGGAACCACAGTGGGCTGACTTGGCACTCAAGAGACACTCACTTTCACTGGGCTGGGTATGACAAAAGAGCTTTCAACCTCTAGAAATTTCCTTTCCTCATGCACTGGGCTATGTACATGGAGGATAGGACTCCCAGTCTGCATAGGCACTGGTTCTTGAATAGTAGCTTGAACATCGGCTTGAGATGAGCTTTAAACGATTGCCAGTTCAGTTGTGTTATCAGTCTGTTCATTTGCATCTGTACGATCAAACACCATTAGGCTCGAGCTGGTCTTTAAGAATTTGAACCTCAGGGTTCTTGAGTCAGCCTTTTTCCTCGGAGAAGGTTCACGTATTGGGATGGGTTCTTCAGTCACATCCTTTTCGTTCAGAGTCAGCTCTGGAGGAGTTGTATCGCTGCTTGAAGATGTGCTCAGATCATCCCTTCCTCTCTTGAGCTTGATGGGCCCCAAATCCCGATAGATGTCATCCTCGAATGTTTCGTTCTCAGGGAAGATATCATCCATTATGTTGTCTTCATCAGACGGTATATTCTCAGGTTCCCTTTGAACATTGGCAGCCACATCATGATCTTCTGCCAGAGATGCATTGACTGGGCGCACCTCTAGTTCAGCATCAGATTCTTCTTCAACTTGTTCTCTTGCAACTTCAGGAAAGGCACCTCTTTTGGTCCATTCAATCCTCCCCTGAAAGCTGCTCTTTCCTTTTCTGTCTTGTGTTTGCAGGCCGAACACTCCATTATCCATGAACTTGATGTCCAATTTCTCTATTCTTTCTTCAATCATGGAGTATTTCTTCATGACCACCATCTGCACAAATCTTGGTGTCATCAGGAACTGTTCTCTTGCACTCAAATCTGCATTCCCAACCCAATCCAACAGCATCATTTTTGAGAAGTTGAAATCCCAGTCTAAGGCTAGTGCAACAAATGTCGTGCCATGCAATTTGTTAAGCTGATCAAAACTAGTTCTCTTCCCCAAGAATGATTTTTGCAAGTAATGAGCCAAACACCTCCAGTAGTGCGGCAATAACTTCTTGAAGATGGGAGGGAACTTTCCTTCATATCCCAACGACTGAGCACCTTCTAATACAAGAGTCTTTGAGTACTCTATTGGATCTTCAGCGTTGTCATTGATGTTCAATCCCTGGTGGATGTCTTCTTCGAGTATCACAATTTGACGATTCTGAATTGTCGCGGAGATTCCCGTCTTGTCAGCATTTTCTCTCGCTGTTCCCCCAGAATTCTCTTACTAGCTGCTCATCGATCAGCACACTTGTTCTTAGAGCATGTTTTATCTTGCATACGTTCAGCCCTGCCACCAAAGAGTAAAATAGCTGCATGTGCCTCTCTGGTGGGTCATTAAGATATGTCGGGATGCAGTTGTGTGACAACCCTAAAACTTTTTGCTTTCTTTCCCCAGCGACGATAGCAACGACGACAGCTGATGCTGCGAACGCTACGACACAAGAATAATTTTCGGGACGAAAATTCCAATTTCAGGGGAAGGATGTGACACCCGAGAATTTCAAGGTTAACTTCCGTTAGACAAGTCCGTTAGTTACGATTATAAGTGTTAACTTAAGTAACTAATGCTTAAACTAGGCCGAATACGTCCACGACCTTTGGTTGATCACCGAACCCATCCATATGTGTTATGTGCCTATTTATTGTCCTTGTGTGCAACGTGATTTAGATACATGACTTATTATTGTGAATAGCATGACAAATTGTAAATACTTGATTATGTGAAAACTTGCCTTTTTGGTCGCCGGCGAAACTACCGGGCGAAACTGCAGTGTCGCCCGGTAGACAGCTGAACTACTCGATCAACACGTGACCAGAGCTAGTTTCGCCTGGCCAGCGAAACTGCCAGCGAAACTAGCCCTGATATAAATAAACTTAATAAACCCTAGTTTATCCATTTGCCTCATTTCATCACAAACACACACACACTCCTCTCTGGAACCTGGTCAGCCGAGAGAGTCACCCAAGGACCGAGATCTCAGCCTCAAGGCCATCATCTCATCTCATCTATCGATTCTTGATATCAAACGTGAGTCCCAAAACTATGTTTTATGCTTTTTTATGTGTTTTCTCCTTAAAGCATGATCAAACCTTCATGAAAACTTGTATGCTTCTGAGATAATACTTAGGAATGCTAGATCTATCATAAAGTTAGCAACTTTGCGTATGAAATCCAGCCATGATAGAGATTTATGCTATTTTAGCCATTTTTGGGTTTTATATGTATTTTGGGTGATTTGATGACAAAATGCATGTTTAAGGTGTTAAAGCTTGCTGATTTATGTTGGTAAATGCCTATGTATGCTAAATAATGAATTGCATGTAAGATCAGAAGCTGTTAGGTTGATTTTTAGGCAAATCCGTATGTTTTTCGCGACCAGCGAAACTGTGTGTTCTCTGGGCGAAATTGTCCAGCGAATTTACTTGTTCATTCAGCGACACTGTCGAGCGAAACTATAGTGTCGCTAGCGAAACTGACCCGACCAGCTCGAACGAAACTACCGAGCGAAATACCTGAACGAAAGTTCAAACCAGTTTCCCTGCGAAACTAGGCTAGCGAAACTGCGTCAGCAGTTTCGGGCGAAACTAGCCTAGCGAAACTGTGTCACCGGGCATTGCCTAGCGAAAGTGCTGCCCGTGCACCCAGCGAAACTGCCTAGCGAAACTGTGCTAGCGAAACTAAGACCTGACCTGAAAACCAAACTTGTGAAATTTGCTTAAGTGTTATGCCATGACTTACATGATTATGCCATGATGAAACATGCTTGATATCTGAATTATATGAACCCTTGTTTATGATCAACCATCGGTGTCGTGTGTCGGTATGTCGAGTCATAGTTCCAACGTGCTATGTTATGGGCCATAGTGACGTTAAGTAAAGATTAGACACAAAACTAATACTTAAGACCTAAACGTGTTCATAGGTCTTCATTAAACATAACTTGGATACTTAGCAAGTGTAGCAGTGCAACCCAAGGTGAGTGTCACTAACCCGTTTACTGTGAGTCCGTTTGGGCCACACCGAACAACTTAACGAAAAACAATGCTGACAAATACATGAGAATTCGGGAATGCTCGGCACCCACTTGATGAACTGAAGTGTTTTATGGGAAACACTTGTGGACTTAAACAAACTATTTCTGAAACAAAACTGAAAACGTTTTAATATGGCTAGTGTAGGTTAAAGTCTGAACCATATGATATCACATGTTTTCTAAGGATGCCTTATAACTTAAAAGTCCTCAACTAAAATTGTGCCATTAATTGTAAAGCGAGGGGATGTTGGGTAGATCTACTGGAGTTTGACAAACTCCGCCCCGTGGCACGGGGAGTGCACGGAGGAACAATATCAGCCTATTTGACCGTAGTCCCGGGGAGGACACGGGGGAGGCAAAAACCGCGATGACGTAGGTCCGCACCGTACGGGATGGCTCGGCCCCCACAAAATAAGTCAGCTTTGGTACAAACTTCCTTAGAGCATGGAACAACGGATTAGCTACCCGCGATGTCGGTTGAGTCCTTTAACTTTACGGAACTAGTACATACCCGATGACGTAGGTCACGGACAAACCATTTATAAACTGAGATTTAATTACGAGCATTGCTTTTCACAAATAAATATTTTGTAAGTACATCTTGACACGAATTATGATTATGAGACCGGGCCAATGCATGACAAGCCCACTGTGAACTCACCAACCGTTAGGTTGACACTTGCGTGGTTTAAACTTTTGCAGATCGCTAAGGAGTATCCACTGGAGGTTGGCATGGCACCTGAAGACCTTGTTTTTGATTAAACTAAATCGGGAATTTAAAATGTTAACTTTGTAAAGCACGTGGTTAGTGCTAAAGGACTGATATTATTCCGCTGCGTATTTGTGAAACTTTATTTTATGATATGTGTTGGACTTTACTTTGATTCGTTTAGTATTTGTAACTAATGGTTGTGGATCCTGGTCTAGTCGCACCCCTCGACGGCATAAACTCCGTTAGTGGTAAATTGGGGGTGTGACAAGTTGCGTCTCTCAAAATGGATCTCTTCATCAAGCATTTCGTCTGCCATCTAAGAAACTGAGACAAATGCATCAGGCTTAAATTCATCAAAAAGAAATTATGTTTGCCAACAGTATCTTGAAGTTCAATTGATTAACACATTTAACTTGATAATTTCTGAAAATCTCAATTTAAACGTTCAAGAAAAATATTTGATTTTGAAACACTAATTGACAAACACCATTAATTTTTAACTTAAACATGATTAAGTTTGATGAGATTTTTTAAAACAATTATGTGTTTACGATTTTAATTCGTCAAATAAGTGAGTTTACGATCCACATATCAGGTTTACGATTGTAGAAAACAGTTCACGAACGGGTCCAGTCGTAATCATTCAGCCTAATCGTAATCTCGCGAAATACCCCTAGGCCCGACCGTAAACAGCAGTCGTAATCGCGGATCGTAAACAACGATCGTAATCAATGATCGTAAACATCGATCGAAAAGTCCAACAGTCGTCTTCTTCATCGCGATTATCGTAAACACCAAAAACACCATAACCGGACCTGCAACAATCTCGTAAACATGTTAAAACCCAACAAACATGTACAAAGAACATTTACGAGTACCTTTTAACAGTTGCAAACCAAAAACTGACTGTAAATCCACAAGAATTTCTCACAACACTCAAGAAAATTGAGAATGGTCACCGAACCCACAAAAATCTCGAATATATCGACGAAACAATCGATCGGAAAGGGTTTTTGAGGGATTTGTGGTCGGAAAACGATTGCGAGAAAGTTGGTGAGCTGGGGTTACACGGAGGGTGATCGGAGGTGGGTTCGAACGGTTTTCCGGCGAGTTACGCGGCGGCTAGGGTTTCTGTTGATGAATCGTAAACGGGAGAGGGGAGAGAAAGAGGGATCGGAAATGAGGTGAATCGTAAATGGGTGAGAGTTAGGGGTTTTGTTTAGAAAAATTTTCACATTGGCGCCTCAAGTTTCGTAAACATTTTAAAAGTCTCCCAAACCTCTATTAAATGTTAATTCTCTTAAAACGTGTTAACTTTGAAGATTTGAGGATTTACGAAGCTTCCCCTCAGACTCAAACCTCGAGTATGTGATCATGATCATAAAAAAAAATTAAACAATTATAAGAAATAAGTAAATGAAAAATAATCATAAAACAAAGATAACCTAAAAAAATTAAAAATTCACTTGCCTCGAAGCTGATGTAAATTCATGGATCCCAGACCAATCTTTGACTGAGGAACCCTTTTCAGCTTCCGTTACTCGACGCTCTAGACGATTGCTCAAAATTTTTGAAATCGCATAAACTCACATCCAGATAAAAATTTTAAAGTGCTTATACATGGTACATAATTACCTTCATGTTTAATCATCCCCACACCCAATCGTTCATAGCAAAACCTACCCAACCTCAGAGTTTATTGAGGATTCACAAACCCCCAACTTGAGGAACCATGCACCACTGCTATGACTACCACTTATTTTCTTAATTATCAGTTGGTGATCAGGTCGGCCGCATAAGCACGCAGAGAAGACCAAACACAATAATTTTATGAAATTTTTTTTTTATCAAAATTTTTGATTTTCCTTTTTCTTTTCATTTTCCTTTTCTTTTCATTTTTCTGTGGTGTTGTCATAATTAGTAGAATCATGGCGTGTGAGAGAGTGAATACTAGGTGAATACCACTCTCAACCCGTTTTTGTTGGGACTCAGTCTTTTAAACTATGTAAATCAGGATGGAAAACTAAACATATATAGAAGTTAAGTTTACTGCACTTACATGGATGATCATAGTTTTTGATTTAGCTTACCGAAACATCATCTTTGAGTCGTCTTTCACTTCTGCCTTACACGTGTCAGTCTTCGATCGACTTGGAAATTTATATCACTTCCTACCAACTCAAGGCAAACAAAAGACATCATAAAAACCTCAAACATATATTGTTTAGATTTTCTGAAACAATGATATTTCTTCCCCTGTTTTTATGAGGCTTTTGAAATATAAACATTTTTTTTTAAATAATTTACAAGCAATTTTGATCAGATCATTCCTCGAAGGCAATCATCTTTAGGCCTTCGACACACATATCAAAATTTGGACGAGGGAGGGGTTTTGTGAAAATATCAGACACATTTTGGTCTGTGCTCACCTTTTGGAGTTGAGTCAACTCCCGATCATAACAATCACGAATAAAATGTACCTTGATGTCTATGTGCTTTGTTTTTGAATGATGAGCGGGGTTTTTCACAATTTCTAGAGCAACAGCGTTATCACAAAAGATAGGAGTGTTGACAAATTCCATACCGTAATCAGTGAGCTGATTTTGTATCCATACTACCTGTGAGCATCCAGCTGATGCTGCCACATATTCAGCTTCTGCAGTGGACTTTGAGACGGTATGCTGCTTTTTGCTCTGCCAAGAAATGAGTCTGTCTCCCAGATACTGACATCCACCAGTTGTTGATTTCCTGTCAAGATCACTACCTCCATAATCACTGTCAGTAAATGCAAACAATTGGAAATCAGTGTTCTTTGGGTACCAAAGTCCAAGCCTAGGCCTGCCCTTTAGATACCTAAAGATACGTTTAACAGCAATTAAATGTGAAAGTTTAGGATTAGCCTGATAGCGGACACACAGACACACTGCCTGCATAATATCTGGCCTGCTTGCTGTCAAATACATAAGTGATCCAATCATCGAGCGATACATGAATTCACTCACTGACTCCCCATCTGCATCTGCTGTCAGTAGAGGTCGGGATGCCATGGGAGTTGAGATTGGCTTGGAATCTTGCATTTTGAATTTTTCTAGAATCTCATTCACATATTTTGCTTGGTGAATAAGAATCCCAAATTCATACTGTTTCACTTGCAAGGCTAGGAAGAAACTCATCTCTCCTTGATCACTCATTTCAAATTTCTTTCTCATTATTTCTTCAAACTCGGTGCATAACTCTTCGTTTGTTGACCCGTAGATGATGTCATCTACATAAACCTGCACCATGATGATATCATCCTTCACCCTCTTTCTAAACAGCGTCTGATCAACCACTCCTCTTGTGTATCCATTCTCCACCAGATGAGTTGATAGTGTCTCATACCACGTGTGCGGAGCTTGATGTAGTCCATACAAAGCTTTATCCAGAAGATACACATGATCTGGATGCTCCTCATCTACAAACCCTGGTGGTTGAGTCACATAAACTTCCTCATTCATTTCTGCATATAAAAATGCCGTCTTGACGTCCATCTGGTGCACAGTGAAGTTTAGGTATGATGCAACTGCAAGGAATATCCGAATAGCCTCCAATCTAGCCACGGGTGCATACACCTCATCATAGTCAATTCCATGTATTTGTCTGTGACCCTGAACAATCAACCTTGCCTTGTTTCTGACAATTATACCCGTGTCATCCTTCTTGTTCTTATATAACCAACGTGTGGGTATAACCTTCTTGTTCTCTGGCCTTTCCACTAGACGCCACACTCCCAGCTTTGAAAACTGATTTAATTCACTGTGCATGGCCTCTATCCAACTTGGATCTCTGAGAGCAACCATCACATTAGGAGGCTCAATCTGGGATATGAAGCACGAATACATACAGAAATTAATGTCTCCCGTGCGGCTTCTAGTGGTAACAACTGCTGAAACTGGCCCAAGTATATTGCTAATCAGATGGTCTTTGTTGATCCTTGATACTTGAACATCTGGCACAGGAACAGAAACAGCAGGTTAGAATTAACAAAATTATCATTTATACCTTGGTTTTGAGAAATTTCTGAATCATATGAGAAGCAAAAGAATGCTAGAGGCTAGTAAATCTTTGAACACCTGCTCTGATACCAATTGAAAGTCCAGAAAATCTACCAAACACGATATTGATATCACATCAAGTTTCACTTGAAACTCATTGTTCTTATGCTTAAGTTCATCTATCTGCTTACTAAGTTCAGCTATTTCTAAGTTAGCATTGTCATACAGGAGAGTTTTCTCAGTTGCCAGTTTTTGATATTTCACAATGTCTAGTTTCTGAGCTTTTACCTTCTCCTCATTCTTTTGCCATCTACCTCTGAATGAACTCCTTTCGCATTTTATCTCAAACAATTCTATCTCATAATTTTTACAAATTTGCCTAAGTCCAGGAATTAAACGTGCACAAGTGGGATTAGGACATACCTTGATGTTATCAACCTCAGCAGCAAAGGCTTCCTTGTCTTCCACCAGGTTCTCTTCAGGTTCTTTATCAGTGACAACAAACGCATGCTCTTCCTCGTCATCCTTTTCCATAGCAGCAATCATTGCATGCGACAGGCTAAACTCTTTGATCTGAGGAGTCCAGTCATATCCACCTCCTTCCTGTACAACCAAAGCACTTGACTCTGCCTTTCCTTTGCTATCTCCTGTTTTCCTTTCTTCTGTTCTCTCTCTCCTCGGCTTGGTGCACTCTCTAGCGAAATGCCCGTACTCGTCATAGTTGTAGCACCTCAGCTTGCTCTTGTCAAACCCCATCCTTATCTTATCTTGATCCGTCCACACATGTCTTCCGGTCTTTGCCATGAACTTCTTTGCTCTGAAAACAGCCATTGCCATCTGCCAAGAAACATCTAACATCTCTACATCTTCAGGATGTATCTGGTTTAGCTCACCCGACAACATATCAGTAGGTACTAAAGTTCCGGCCATAAGAGCATGATAACTGTAAATAAATCCCATTCCGAGGGCAAAGTTGGGATCATTTGCAGCATCAGGGTTGACACCTCCACTTGAACTTGCTTGAGGTTGTGCCACAAATGCAGTTGACTTTGTGACAGAGCTCGGTCCACTCCCAGTTGACTTTCCATCTTGCTTAGACTCCACTTGTTCTGACAACAGTGCCTGGTTCAGTTTTCCTGCCAAACTAAGAGAGCTTATATGGTTCAACTCTCTCTGCTTGTCATCAATAAGTTTTGACTTCAGTTTGTTGATCATCTCATCAAGAGATAGCTCACTTAGCTTGTTGTTGTCTTTAATGATGGAGATGTTGGTATTCCAAGATTTGGGTAAGCTATTCAGCAGTTTCAGATTCTTCTCTTCCTGATCTGGTTCAACATTGTAGCTTGACATTTCGGCCATCAGAGACACGAACCTTTGCACCTGTGCTTCAAAGGATTCTCCTTGAATGTGGTTGAACAGATTGAATTTCTGCTTCAGCATTTGCTTACGGCTTGCCTTTATGTCTGGATTTCCTTCATATGCCATTACCAAAGCATTCCAGAGTTGCTTTGCAGTCTTGTAGTGCTTAAATCCTTGTGCAATATCTGGTGTTAGTGCCATATTCATAATAGCAAACGCCCTCTCAGCTTTGTTACATCTTTCCCAATCATCATCATCATAGTCGTCTTCATTTTTAGCCTTCCCCGCATTAACTCCTTCTGAGTGTGTAGGCGTGTATGGCCCATGAATTACTGCTCTCCATAGTCTTAGATCAACACTCTTCAAGTGGTTTTCAAACCTATATTTCCACTCCAGAAAGTTATCCGCCGATGTGAGTCTTGGTGGACGAGTGATGGATCCAATCTCAAAATCCAACTTCTGATACATGCTTGGTTCGAAATCCATAACGTAAGCTTAGGAAAACTTAAAACTATTGTCCAAATGACCAAAAAAAAGGAGATTACAATCGAGAACACTCGATTACGATTGAGAACACTCGATTACGATCGAGAACACCGATTATGATTAAGTCACACAACAAGTCGTAAACTCCAGATCGTAAACACAGATTACGATGGAAGATAATCGTAAACGTCGATTCCGGCTGAGAAAATCGTAAACTCCGATTACGATTGATGATTCCGGCAAAGAAAAAATCGTAAACACACGATTCCGATAAAGTACAGTCGTAAACACCAACTTCCGGATCGTAAACACTTAAAAATTGCAGCTTGAACTCGTAAACTTGTTTCTGATGAAGAACTTCAAGAATTAGCAGTCGTAAACACCCAATAAAACCCAGAAAAATGTCGTAAACCTCAAGAACAACAGAAAATCCTCCAAAAATCGAAGCTTTTTCCAGAAAACACTTGAATCCAATACCGTGAGAACCTCGAATCAGTGATTCTTGGCTCTGATACCAATTGAAAGTCTAGAAAATCTACCAAACACGATATTGATATCACAAAAGAGTGCGGAATCCTCGTAAGTGATTGATTCAAGAGGAAAGTAGAAGAAATAGATTTGATAAAGTGATAAGCAACAAAGATCAAATCTTGAATGATAAATACTACTTTCTTAGAGCTGATGAAAACTGATCGTAAATACAAAAGTGAGTGAGAAATCGTAAATCCAAAAGCTAGGTAATCATAAACTATGAGGGTTTATATAGTACCCTCTACAAAACCCTAAGCCAAATCATAAACACACAAAGGAGCGGCCCACTAAGCTCTAAATCGTAATCCCTTCTAAGCCCATTAACAAGTAAGCCCACATCTAATGTTCATGCCTCAAATGTATAGCCCAACAGTATGCTCCTGTTGCCAGAATTGAAGCAATCAGAATTTTCTTGGCATTTGCTGCACATCGTGGGTTCAAAGTCTTTCAGATGGATGTAAAGACTGCGTTTCTTTACGGCAAGGTTAAGGAAGAAGTGTATGTCAAACAACCTCCGGGATTCTTCGATCCTGATTATCCGGAGAAGGTTTATAAGTTGGACAAAGCTTTATATGGTCTCAATCAGGCTCCTCGAGCTTGGTTGAGACGTTATCTACTTATTTACTCGACAACGGGTTCAAGCGTGGGTTGGTTGATCCTACTCTTTTCTGCCATAAAACGGGGGAGGATTTGCTTCTGGTACAGATTTATGTCGACGATATTATTTTTGGCTGCTCAAACGAGAAGTTATCGAAGGATTTCCAGACTTTAATGCAAACAAGGTTCGAGATGAGTTCGATGGGAGAAATGTCTTTCTTCTTAGGCTTGTAAGTTCAACAATCTGATAAGGGTATCTTCATACATCAGACGAAGTATGTGAGAGATGTCCTGAATCGATTCAAGGTGGAAGATGTTCGAATTCCTGGAACTCCCATTCAGCTGTCACATGGCCTATGTCCTGACGAAGACGGTGAAAAAGTTGAAGTCACTCGTTATAGGGCTATAATAGGTTCACTGATGTATCTTACAGCTAGTCGACCTGATATAATGTTTGCTGTTTGTTTGTGTGCCAGGTACCAGGCAGCTCCTCGTGTTTCTCATATGAATGCGGTCTTGAGAATTCTAGCTTATCTGAAGGGTAATTCAGATCTCGGGATCTGGTATCCTCATGATGATAAGTTCGACTTGTCGGCGTATACGGATTCGGACTACGGCGGTTGCAAGATTAATTTCAAATCAACCACGGCCGGATGTCAGTTTCTCGCCGACCGGTTGGTATCTTGGCAGTGTAAGAAGCAGACTTCTGTTGCCACATCCACGGCTGAAGCTGAATACATAGCGGCTGCTAGTTGCAGCTCTCAGGTTTTATGGATTCCACAGCAGATGCGGGATTATGGTTTGAAGTTTCTTACTACTCCAATTTACATAGATAATTCGGCTGCTATTTTCATAACAAAAAACCCCATTCACCACTCTAAAACGAAACACATTGATATTCGTTATCATTTCATCTGTGATTGTTTTGAGAAACACCTGATTGATTTGCAAAAGATCCATACTGATTTTCAAAAAGCGGATCTTTTTACGAAAGCTTTTGACAAAACCCGCTTTCGTTATCTTTTGCAGATCAACGGCATACAAAAGTTACCGGTCGAGTAACTTTCGGTTGATCATTTTTACTTATTGTTTTTCTTTTGTTTGTTTCTTCTTTCTTGTTATAAAAAATCCAAAAATAGCGTTTTGTATTTTAGGGGGGAGAATATCAGAAAATATAAAAAAATGGAAAAATGCAAAAAGCATAAAAAATGGAAAAATTAAAAAAAAAAATTGAGAAATTGTATCCAACATGTTTGGGAAATGATGGTACATTGGCTGACATTGTCTGACTCATGGATAAAGTAGATGAAAAAGCCATAAGACCATTTGATCGATGTGTAAGGTAGGCTCGGCAAATCAGAATGTATACAAATGTGATATACACTAATTCTGATGCTTGACCTAGTGGACAACATCTTGATACATATCTTATGATATATCAAGAAAAAGATATGTGAAGAATTAAATGAGAAGTCACTGTGTATACATGTGTTCATTTTGCAAAGATTTAACCTTGTTTGATTTTCTTTATTTTGTCAAACGATCGGACTTTCTCTGCGAATCGAAAGATCGACCTGATTGTTGTTCATTTGACGTTCTACTTTATTTTCTTTGGTGTTTCGTGTAACTCATCGGACTTTCTCTGCGTGTACGGGAGTACCGACCTGATTGTTGTTGAGTTATACAATTTCAACTTGTTTTATTTTCTTATTTTGTTAAATCTGAGGCCTTATCTGCGTATCGAAAGATCGACCTTAAGGTAGACGATTTAACGTTCTTATTTCTTTTTGCATGGAACACAGTTGACTACATCATGGTTACAATCATTATGTGATTAAAATCATAAATGAAATCACAAAATGTGATAAGCAAAAGCATATGTGAGTATGTTTGATAGTGTGGGGTACACAGGTCAATGCAAACTTAACCAATACCTTAACATATCCAAATGTTATGAGTATGATTATGCCAGAGTTTAAAGTTGGACAAATTATATCTGCAATCGACATGGTTTATGTGCTTCAATAATTGAAATTGAAATGTAGTTCATCATGTTATGACCAATATGATCCCAAGTTGTGATCTTTCTCACAAAAGACAAAAATAGTGTCTGATTCCGTATTGCATTTACTTTTCTTATCAGAAAATACCAAAAAGATTTTAGGTGTGTTTTGATATAAAATTTCTTAAAGCCAAAAAGATTTTGTTTCTTGTTTGTTTTCGATTGATCAACACGTAATACAAAATCAAATTTCAAAATCAAAATATCTTGGAGTCTCGAAGAGACATTTTGCACCAAGATTATTTATGTTGGCAGGTTTGTAAGTGGGAAGAGAACTTCACAAATTCAAGTCTTCTGAAGTTTGTTGATAAAGAGATTACACAAGATGCAATATCAAGTATTCAAGATTGAACTCATCGTCAAGATCGAGGAAGAGTTTGATTCAAGATACAAGATACAAGTTTTAGAAGAAAGATGATACTTGATAACGGTTTGTCAGGCCGTTTCAAATCCCCAACTAGATTGATTTGTAGTAGTGGTAAGTTAGGGTTATCGAACCAAGGGAATATGTGGAAATTGACTAATTGATTATTAAATTAAACTAAATTACTGATTAACCTAAGATTATCTAAAATTGCCACTTAGCTGTTTTGGTTTGTTGGGATGATTTAACTAACAAAGTTACTAACTTTAACCTAGAAAATTACTTGAACTATCAAATGAGACAAATCTAACCACTTCTGGATCCTGGTTGGCTACCGATCTAGAAAAACCTAATTCCTTAACCGTGACACATAGACATGCCCCCCAATTGCTTCCTTGACCTAATAACCTAGTTTCCTAATGGGCTGATTAGTCCTGCCGCAAGAAAGTGCTAGATCAATAAACAGTGGACCATTAAAACCCTAGATTACTAGTTAATTTTAACAATTCCGCATGTAGGTATTCAACGGTAGCAAGTATTCCGGAATAACTAGTTAAGAAATAGGTTAATCATAGAACGAATCCACCAACCAATCACCAAAAGCGGTTAGTGGTGGATTAGCCGGACATGGCTAATGAAACAAACATGATTTTATTGAAAGATTGCATAAAACTAACGTACCGAATGATTGAAATCTCTCAAAAAACTCCAAAACAAGGTGGAATTCGTAAACCCTACTGCTCTGGTCGCACAATGAAGATTAATTATCAAAAACTTAAAGAACAAGTTTAAATAGAAAACCCTAATCTAAAACTTCTGCCGACTGAATCGGGGCGTACCGCCCCAAAATGGGGAACTCTGGGCGTACCGCCCGGATTGCAAATCTTCGGCCGCTCTCTAAACTTCAGGGCGTACCGCCCTATCATCTTCACTTCTGGGCGTACCGCCCAGATCTGGATCTCAGGAACTTTCTTCAATTTCTTCTAAGTCTTCACTTGTTCCCGCTCGATTCTCGATCCTTGTACCAGCAGCTTCCAGTTCTTCATAAAACTCCATTGTTAGCTACTTAAGCTCGTGGTACCTCACAATACAAAAACCCGTGAAAATGCCATGTAATCCAACCATTATTGTTATTAAATAAGACAATATAAACATAATAATGACGACAAATTGGACTAACATCACATCCCCACACTTGACTTTTTCCGTCTCGGAAAAACTGCCATGGAATCATAATCGGGAAGTCAACTCAAAATCATTTAACATTCAATATTTATCAACCAATTCAATTCCACATTCCAAGATGTATTCATATATACTAATTGCAACCGCCGATATTTCGGTCCGACTAAACCCAACCACTGATCTTTGAGCCCCCAAGGTGTTTATATAATTTACCGAATAAAGTCTCAACCTGCTTATGTGTCCCACATTCAGAAAGTCCTAGCTCAATCTAATCCCGACTCAAATTTGGTCAAAGTAAAGGGTAATACAGATAGAATATTTATATTTTCCCCACCCTAGTTAAATCAGATACTCATATATCCCAAGAATGATGGATTTGAATGGATAATGGATTTGCTTGAGCATTTATTTGACTACTGATGCTTCTATTATTTTTTTCATTTTCTTTTCTTTTTTTTTTCTCTTTTTTTTTTTTTTATAATTGGTTAATTTTAACTATACTTACCAACGGACATCATCAGAGGCATTCTTTCACAAGGTCTTACCCCCGAAATCATACGTGAGTGTTTTGCCCGCGAGATCCGGAACATCATCAGAGGCACTCACCACGGGATACTATCCTTAGTTCGTACGTGAGTATTCTGCCCCTTCACTCTAATTTATTAACCGCTTATTACCTACTATGCTCAAAAGATGGAAAGATGGGGCGCCGTTATTTCTCGGATTTGCTTTCGCAAAAAGATCATAACGTGCCAGTTTATTCTGAGGATATATAAGTTTCTAATTCAAAAAGGTCTCTTTCCTCCTAATCATCAGTTTCAACATCACTATTACCTCTAAAATGGGAACCCATTAACAAACTAATTTATTACATATTTATACAAAATTAAACACCAAGGGATAATTAAGCTTTACTAAATCAGCTGGGCCTACCGACACATCACAAATTAGATATATTTTCCATTCTCTCCTTTTCTTACCACTTTTCCCTTTCTTCCTTTACAATTTATTTTATATGAAAATCGACTCCCAATTGTACTATCATTTTCCATGTACCGGCAATTTTCACAAAACAGATTTGACTCAAATACTAAAAATGACTCAAAAATTGAAAAATCTTTTTGGATTTTTGATGTTTTTTACTTTTTTTTTCTTCAAAATAACACAACTACCTAAAAATTTAAAAACTGACGTCCTGTCCCCCTCCCCACACTTAAGATCGACATTGCCCTCAATGTGATAGGAACACGCACAACGTATAAACAGACACGAACGATAAAATAACAATGAAAAATAAAAATAAAATGCAAAAATAAAAAGAGAAAATAAATAAATAAATAAAAAGAACAAGTTGGAACACACTCCCCTGAAATCATCGTGAAAAGCTCCTCGGAAGTCGTGCCAACACCCTCTCGCAACAGATCGTGAATTCCAGAAATCGGATGGAAGAAGTAATGCATGGATATCACATCTCAACCATGGTGCTACCACAGAACAAACACATCATGCCATCTATATACAATCAAAATAAAATCACAACCACCCAACCGGTTACCCAGTACAGTACCCCCAGTTATCATATAGTATAATATCATACAGACCATGATCTAGCAAAAACAAAATAACCAAAAAGTACAAGGGTCAAAGAAACAAAACCGATCGGCAATGGTAGTGATATCAGCACGAACAGCACCTACTCCTCATCATCCTCTCCAGCATCTCCAGCATCTCCACCTGTACCACTCGGACCTGCATCGGGATCACCGCCCTCATCTCCACCAGCATCAGCATCATCACCTCCCTCAGGCTCCTGAAAGAAATCAGGGATAGGTATACCCTGATGTGACATCATATGACGCATAGCCCTCTCTATCCTCTCAAAACGAACGTCCACATAATCGAGCACTGTCTCCTGGACCATATCCAATGTAACCTGATCAGCCCTCGGCGGCCTCTCTGGTCTCTGCCTCAGCGGCCTCTCAACCTGGTGTAATATCCTATGCCGCCTCGCAGCCCTAGCAGCCTCATCACCTACAACAACCCTATCTCGCACCGCCTCCCACTGCGGTGGATCAGTCATGGTGACCATCTTGGCCAACCGCATATCTCCCAGCTCATAATGTGATGTCTCAGCCCCAATGGTCAGATGCGTCTCCAAATACCTACCCTGATCAAACACTCCTAACCTCCTAGCCAACGTCGTCACATAAGGCCCCATACTCAAATGTACCCCCGTGCCCGAAGTCCTCCTCCGTGCAAATGATGCTACCAACACCCCAGCAATGTTGAGGTCATGACCTCCAACAATCGAACGCAGCACCACCAAATCCAACTTCGTGCACTTCTCGACGCCGGAACGGCGGCCGAGAATGGTACACGCAACGATCCTATGAATGTATCTAAGAACAGGATCCCTAATCTGTGACTCAACCAAACTCTCAAAGAACGGAACTGCCCCAATCTCATCCCAAAATGCGGCGAGCTGCAAGTCAGTAACCCCCTGTGGGTGGGGTCGGCTAAACAGCCCCCTCGGCAGCTCTGCAAATGCCGGCTCCTCAACCTCCTCCTGGGTATACAACCCTGACAAGACCGCGAACGCTGGAATACTCATGTGATGCGTCCGACGGCCTAAAGCGAATGTCAGGGCGTTCCCGTCGCCAAACTTCCCAGGACCCACCTGGAAAGTAGATAAGAACTCCACAGTAAGCTCCAAGTACTGATGGTCGTTCGGGGTCAACGCCCTCCTCCATCTCTCAGTCACTAAACCCCTGATCCTCTCAAGCTGTCCTAACTGTGCAATCAGCCCCCAATCGATCGTACGGTGATGTAACAGTGGCATCACGACGAACCTCCTCATCTGCCTCTCCTCGTTCGACCCATGCTCGAACTTCAGCAACGAGTGATGCTGATGGTTCCTCCTCGCGATCGGCGGTGCTGGCATATCCGCCTCAGGTAGAATCTCCGGCCCCCAGTAGCCTATAACCCTCCGTCTGAATGGGGGGACCGGAACCGGTGCATCAGGATCACCACGACGCCTCCTCTTGGGACCGCGGGTCCCAGAACTGGACCCCTGTGGGTGTGACATCCTGAAATCAACAAGTTAGCACAAGATAACAATAATCATATAAAACCGGGCCTTCCTGCAATTGATTGTCCACATTCACCAACTATTTTTGGTTTTTTTCGATTTTTTAATTTTTTTTGGTTTTTTTCAAAAATTTTATAAAGAAAAACAAAATTAAACAAAAAAGAAAACAAAATTTAAAACTAAAAATCAAAAACGACAAAAATTGGGATTTTTTTTTGAAAAATTGAAAATTCTGTGAAAATCGATTCCGGGCGTACCGCCCAAAAAATGATGCAATTGGGGCGGTACGCCGCCCAAAAAATGATGCAATTGGGGCGGTACGCCGCCAATTCGTTTACAGGAACCCTAATTTCAAAATTGGGCGTACCGCCCCCAATGTGGGAGATCTGGGCGGTACGCCGCCCAATTCGTGGCGTAAAAAAACAAATCGGTCGAAACCGAGCCATCTATGCTATTCACACACTCCGACAACCTCTTAACTCACTCAATTCGGGTCTAATACCGGCTCTTCTTAACAAAACTAACATAAAACGTACCTAAAAATAACAAATCCATCTAATCTACGTAAAATTAAAACTCGAAACAGAAATCAAACCTGGAAGTCGCTCGGTCGTGGTCGGTAGTGTCGCGCGGCGGTGGCGGCGACTGGAATCGGTGGCGGTGGTGGTTTCAGTAGTTGTGGTGAGTGCGGTCGGGAGAGGTGGTGGCGGTGGGTTGTGAAAAACCGACCCGCCTGAACTGTTTTATATTTTTTTTTTCTGTTTAAATTCCGGGCGTACCGCCCCATTTAACTAAGCGGTGGGCGTACCGCCCGGTTTTTGAACTTCGCAAAATTTAAAAAAAATTCGGGCGTACCGCCCCAATGAAGGTCATCTTGGGCGTACCGCCCCTGCCCTTTTTTGGCAGAAAGTTTTGAAAATTTGGTGCCTGAAAAATTTTCTATCTCTGGAAAAATCACCACTTTTGCACCACCGAGCATGTGTACTGCAAAATTTTCATTAAAACTTACCTGGAACGCAGTAATCAGCACAATTTCAATCCCAAGCTTTCCGATTTCCTGAAAACACACAAAAACGTAAAATCTAACAAAACGACGAAAAACACAAAAAAATAAAAATGAAAAACAAAACGCTGGGTTGCCTCCCAGTTAGCGCTAAGTTTTTAAGGTCTTCAGCCAGACCATACTTCCCTTTCACGGAGGTTCAAAAATGGAATTGTCACCCAACTTGGACTTAGAAGAACGCTGAACACATTTCCCGTTGTCATCGTCACTCCATCCCCATTCCTCAATGAGACCGTCCTCCGTCTTGTTCCCAGCTCCTCGACCATTATCATCGCCTCGATCATGCCTGGAATTACCCTTGAATCTTTTCGTCGCCTTCGGGCTCTTCTTATTCTTCTTACAACCACTGTCGACCTCCTCATGACCGAGAGATGCCACCATAACAACCGGGTCTCCCGTATCCCCACACTTGGGATCATCTATCTCTGATCTTGCAAACCTGTCAACCACAATATCACCTTCCCTTGTATCCTCCTCTATTTTACTAGGAGGACACTTGTTAGTAACAAACAATTTTGGAATAGGATTAGTAACCGAATATTTAAAAACATGATTAAATAAATTCAAAGATAATACCCGGCTACCAAACTGCATTGTGCATGTGTTTGCTCTGCAATCAATTTGTGTGTTTGCGGTGGACAAGAATGGTCTCCCAAGTATGATCCTTGGTTGATGTCCCGTATCCTCATAATCCACTACCAAGAAGTCCTCGGGGTAGTAAAATTCACCAACTTGAACAACCACACCCCTCAACATACCTCGTGGTTTCTTTGAGGATCCATCCGCAAATACCACCTTTGTTTTAACCTCTTGCACGTCACCCAAATGAAATTGCTCACATATGCTACTTGGAAGGACACTCACCGATGCACCAAAATCCAACAATGCCTTGTTGGTTGAAAACTCTCCAATCTTAACCGGGATCAATGGTGTCTTCAATTCTTCGAATTCTTCTTCATCCTCACTTTCGTCACTGTCTACCAACATGTTGATTGCACTAATAGGAACTCCTCGGACATTCTTGACACCTGAAGAAGAAGCTTGGTGAGCTGGATTAATGTTAGTATCACTAGGCAACTTACCTGGCTCTCGTCTTGAATTCTCAGCAGCTAGTTGACCCAACTGTTTCTGAAATGATCCCATTGTCTTGTCTTGGAGCTCAAATCTCCGATCAAACCCCTGAACTTTGTCGGTCAACTGTCTGTGGCTGGCGGCTAACTGTCTTTGCTCATCGACTATCTGCTTTTGACCATCTGCGAGTGAGTTCATTTTCTCCATTAAGGCGGCAAATTGCGCTTGCATCCCATCTTCCGGTGTCGGTTGAGCTTGTTGGTAGCTTCCTTGGGGAGGATTTCCACCTTGAGTGTAGGTGTTCCGTTGATAGCCCCCTTGGTTGTAACCGGATGCTCGGCCTTGATATTGTGTTGAAGCTCCACCCTGCACATTAGAAGTTTGAAAGTTAGGATTTAACTGATTATTAGCATTGCCATACCTGAAATTCGGGTGGTTGCGAAGGTTGGGATGGTAAGTGTTGGAATTCATCGCTCCCTGGACATAATTGACATCTTCGCTTTGCTGAACCATGGTGGAACATGCATCCACCGAGTGGCCTAATTCGCCACAACCCGTGCACACCGGAAATTGTGCACTAGCCTTCACCTCATCTGATGCACCCCCCAACTTCATTTGGGCCACCTGCTTCTCCAACAGAAGCTTTTGCTGACGAAGCTTCTCAATGCGTTCCTCTGCCTCATAATCAACCGATTTGACCGCTGCGGATCGCGATCTTCTCCCATTCTGAGCAAGCCTTTTTGATGTGGCACTCAACCTCTCCATGTGCCCCCAATCTACCTCTTCCGTATTGGTTAGGAAAGTCCCATTGCTGATGGAGTTCAGATCTCTGATGTCTTCTGGGAGGAGACCATCATAAAATGCCTTGATGAGATCCCAAGTGTCGATTCGATGATGTGGGCACTTGCGCAACAAGTCTTTGAACCGAGTGAATGCCTCATGGAATGGTTCCCCGGTGTGTTGCTGGAAGGACCGGATCTCTTCTTTCACCTCACTGGTTTTGCTCATCGGGAAGTATTCCTCGAGGAACACCTCTTGCAATTGCACCCAAGTATAGATGCTACTGGGAGTTAGACTCTCGAACCATCTCCTTGCTCGATCTTTGAGGGTATACGGGAAAAGCATTAGCTTGACCTCGTCCTGTGTGAACCCCGTTGCTCCAATAGGTATGCATGTTGACTCGAAGCTATGAATGTGATGATATGGTTCTTCGGTTCTTTTCCCGTAGAATTCTGGTAGATGACTCAAGTATTGAGGTCGAACCTCAAAAGCTCGTCTGTTTGCTCCGATTGGTGTGACTACCGCGGATGCACTCGGTACAACAATTGGCTTAAAGTGACTAGCCACTCCCTGAACCGGCGGATTTTCTACCAGTCGTGGGACTCCTCCTTCCATTTGAAGACGAGCTCCCCCATGGTTGAATTGTGGAACTCCTCTTGGGGGGGAAGCTCTTCTTCCTTGTGGGGCAACATTAGCCTGTGGAGCTCGTGCCCGATTTCGTGGTAGCTCATGTTGTGGTTCATCTCTATACCCATATCCATCTTCATCTTCATTTGGGTCATACCAATCATGCCCCCACTGCTCCTCATACACGGGATTTTGTCGAAAGTGGTTTTGTGGTGGTGGAGGTTGTTGTGGTGGGGCTCGGCGGAATAAGGGTGGTTGTTGTTGGCGAGGTGGACTTGGCTGTCTAGCCTGGTAGTGGTAACCTTCCTCTTCATGGTATGAAGATTTAGGGGAAAGGGATGGTAAAGAATTGTGCCCGTGCACCCGAAATGGTGGAATATGACCCGGAGGAATGTTTTGTGGCATGGCAGGGTTTTCTGGTTCATTCTGGCCTTGGTTCTGTGGTTGGTTGGGATTTTGATTGAGGTTCTCATTTGGGTTTGGGTTTTGGTTGGGATTTGGGTTCTGATCTTGGTTTCGGTTTTGGTTTTGTGGTTGGTTGGGAATTGGATTCTGGCCCTCCATCTCTCTTCTGTTTCTTTGCTCTGCTCGGTTCTGCCGAGCTGTCCTCTCAATCTCTGGATTGTATATCAACGGAGAGGTCTTGCGGGAATGCCGCGTATGCATGCACAATCACCTAAAACCTGCAAAATTGGTCACAAAAGAGCAAACCAATTACGTAGCACTGTTCCAGGGGGTGTAAATAATGCAATAGAACAAGAAAAATCGAAACTTGGATGGTCAAAAAATGAAAAACTTTCTGTGAAAAACAGCCCAAGGCGTACCGCCCCGGATTGTTGATTCCCAGGCGTACCGCCCAAAACTGAAATTCGGCAAAAATTAAAATTTTTTTTTTTTTTTTTTAGATGCAGAAATCAATTACTGGAATAAAAACACTATTTTTGGGTTTTTTGGAATTTTTTGAAAAATTAAATAAAAAATGCAAATTAACAAAAATTAACTAAAATCAACGAATCAATAGGCGCACTAATTCCCCGGCAACGGCGCCAATTTGATAACGGTTTGTCAGGCCGTTTCAAATCCCCAACTAGATTGATTTGTAGTAGTGGTAAGTTAGGGTTATCGAACCAAGGGAATATGTGGAAATTGACTAATTGATTATTAAATTAAACTAAATTACTGATTAACCTAAGATTATCTAAAATTGCCACTTAGCTGTTTTGGTTTGTTGGGATGATTTAACTAACAAAGTTACTAACTTTAACCTAGAAAATTACTTGAACTATCAAATGAGACAAATCTAACCACTTCTGGATCCTGGTTGGCTACCGATCTAGAAAAACCTAATTCCTTAACCGTGACACATAGACATGCCCCCCAATTGCTTCCTTGACCTAATAACCTAGTTTCCTAATGGGCTGATTAGTCCTGCCGCAAGAAAGTGCTAGATCAATAAACAGTGGACCATTAAAACCCTAGATTACTAGTTAATTTTAACAATTCCGCATGTAGGTATTCAACGGTAGCAAGTATTCCGGAATAACTAGTTAAGAAATAGGTTAATCATAGAACGAATCCACCAACCAATCACCAAAAGCGGTTAGTGGTGGATTAGCCGGACATGGCTAATGAAACAAACATGATTTTATTGAAAGATTGCATAAAACTAACGTACCGAATGATTGAAATCTCTCAAAAAACTCCAAAACAAGGTGGAATTCGTAAACCCTACTGCTCTGGTCGCACAATGAAGATTAATTATCAAAAACTTAAAGAACAAGTTTAAATAGAAAACCCTAATCTAAAACTTCTGCCGACTGAATCGGGGCGTACCGCCCCAAAATGGGGAACTCTGGGCGTACCGCCCGGATTGCAAATCTTCGGCCGCTCTCTAAACTTCAGGGCGTACCGCCCTATCATCTTCACTTCTGGGCGTACCGCCCAGATCTGGATCTCAGGAACTTTCTTCAATTTCTTCTAAGTCTTCACTTGTTCCCGCTCGATTCTCGATCCTTGTACCAGCAGCTTCCAGTTCTTCATAAAACTCCATTGTTAGCTACTTAAGCTCGTGGTACCTCACAATACAAAAACCCGTGAAAATGCCATGTAATCCAACCATTATTGTTATTAAATAAGACAATATAAACATAATAATGACGACAAATTGGACTAACATCAATACTGCACATGCCGAGGGGGAGTTTGTTGATACATGGTTTCTGATAGTCATGTGAAGTATCGAATACAAGACTAGGACAAGCTAGTTTGCTGTGGTCCGAACTCCTGGCGAACCCAGAGTTCGGACAGGTCCGAACTTGTCCGAACCTGAGGTTCGGACCAGCGGGGTTTAGCATGTATAAATATGTGTCTTGTGTTCAGTATAGTCAACTTCTTGTCTCATTCTACACCTTCTGTGTGTGTTTTCTGTGTGGATTCTCTCTCAAGTTTAATAATACAAATTTCATTTGTATTTACATTTTGATCTCTTCTACATCTCATAATCACTAGATTAGCAAACGATCCAACGCTCACGCAATTTCAACAGTTGTATAAATAAACAACTTAATATATTTAAGTACCACCACAGTAGGTCGCATGCCATATCTATCATCAATTTCCATTGTATGATAGATGTTATCAATTATCTCCACCGCTGGCTTCAAGAAGTTGTAACATATCACATAGAAATGTTTTGATGCAAGCAACAGAATGAAAAGCAAGTCGACATCATCAATCTTAGCATAAGGTGAGGAAGCAAGAATTTTTTCAATATTCACTGATAGCTCATCAACACGCTCATCAATTGGGTTCCGTTACAAAAAACTTGTCCGCCTGTTTTGGATAGCACATGTATAACGAGATAAATAACATAGTTATTGGCCAACAGATGTAGAGTCCTGGCTTTTGAGGCTTTGGCATTAGTTCATTAGTTAATAGTTTGGACTAGTATTTTGTTAGTGGGCTTGTTAAATGTAAATGTGGGCTAGGTCCGATCGGTTTGGATGGGCTTTAGGTTTCGAAATCTGGTAAAGAGATTGACTTGATTACCAAGTCAATCTCTCCTATATATAGACCCTCCTATAATCGATTTAGGGTTGTTGGTGCTAACTGGTTGCGAATTCTTCAAGGTGTAACCGAAAACTTTCTAGGTTCGGACTTGGTGTTAATCGAAGTTGGCTTTCACGTTTACAATCGGTTTGTGTTTTTGTGTTTCTTATACTTTTCGATTATCGCATATATTGATTATTCTTGAATCACCTAGCTAAAACTGGATTCCGCACGGTTTTACTAGTCTTTGATATCGCGTGAGGGACGTTTTGATCCTTACAATTGGTATCAGAGCCAAGAAACGCAAGTTTCGAGGCTCTCGCGATATCCGATTCAAGTTTTTATTAACTAACCATTTGAGTTTTGTGGTGTTTTCGCAGTAGCAAGGTTGGAAGATTGTTTGTTTTTGCAGGTTTCGGACTGAACAGAAGTGATCGTGATCATCAGCTCGAGTTTTAGAGACTTTTCGACCCTGACAAGCACTTTTCGATCAGCCAGACTGATCGAAAACCCCTTTTTTGCCGCCCTTTTCGATCGAGAAAGCCCCCTTGTGGCTTTTCGATCAGGCAATTCCCGTCGAAAAGTCCCCTCCTGTGACTTTTCGACCAGCAGCTCTCAATCGAGAAGTCCCCTTGAGACTTCTCGATCAGCATCCTCAATCGAAAAGTCCCTCAGAGACTTTTCGATCCGTTTCATCTCAGTCGAGAAGTCCCCTCGAGACTTCTCGATCTGCCCTCTTGATCGAAAAGTCCCCTGTGACTTTTCGATCCTCTGAACTTATCGATCGAAAAGTCCCCCCAATGACTTTTCGATCCACTCCACACTTTTCGATCGCTCGAAACTTTTCGACCAGCAGCTTTCCGATCGAAAAGTACTTTTCGATCAAGCCGTTTTCGACCGAAAAACCCTTCTCGATCCATTTGTTTAAAGAAAATCTTGCTGCAATGGCGTTTGACATATCTACCTTGTCGAGTGCCACTCTTGAAATGGACGCCAAAATCGGAACAAATGCCAGACCACCCCGTTTGTTGTCTGGCAAGGATTTCATGAGCTGGAAATATCGTTTTGTCAACTACATCAATTATCATGATGCCAAGATCATGCGTTCGGTCGAGGTGGGAAACTTTGTCCCATCAACTGCTGGCGCCCAGGGTCAGCCACCTATTCCTAAAGCTAAAACTGAATGGCTTGATGAAGACTGGGAAAAGGTGGAAAGAGATAGAAAGGCACTGGCCGCTCTAACCATGGCCCTTTCTCCTGAAGTTGTTGAAGCTTTTAAAGAATACACCTACGCTATGACTCTTTGGGATGCTCTTGTGGCTGCTTACGAGGGAAGTGATATAAATTTCCACGTGTTTGCTGACTGACACGTGTAAGGTGGATGTGAAAAGCAGTGATTCATTGTAGAGTCCTGGCTTTTGAGGCTTTGGCATTAGTTCATTAGATAATAGTTTGGACTAGTATTTTGTTAGTGGGCTTGTTAAATGTAAATGTGGGCTAGGTCCGATCGGTTTGGATGGGCTTTAGGTTTCGAAATCTTGTAAAGAGATTGACTTGATTACCAAGTCAATCTCTCCTATATATAGACCCTCCTATAATCGATTTAGGGTTGTTGGTGCTAACTGGTTGCGAATTCTTCAAGGTGTAACCGAAACCTTTCTAGGTTCGGACTTGGTGTTAATCGAAGTGGTCTTTCACGTTTACAATCGCTTTGTGTTTTTGTGTTTCTTATACTTTTTGATTATCGCATATATTGATTATTCTTGAATCACCTAGCTAAAGCCGGATTCCGCACGGTTTTACTAGTCTTTGATATCGCGTGAGGGACGTTTTGATCCTTACAGCAGAACTATTATATACCAGCTTAAGTAGAAGAGAAACCAAACTTATGATGGACAGTTATGCTGGTCCATATAACTGTCCAGCATTAGATGACCACTTATGCTGAGAAACCAATACTTATGACCACTTATGCTGGCGCATATAATTGTCCAACATAAATTGACCACTTATGCTGGTGCATATTATTGTCCAGCATAGTTCAACAGTTTGGTTTTAATGTAAGGTAGATGTACTCACCAACACATGACAGGTTAGGAATAGCCTAGATGGATCTTCCTTTTCTTTGTCCACTGCTTCGATGTTCAATACCTCTATCCAGCATGTAAAACAGCTAACGTGGATGCGTTCAGCGGGGTAGAATGATTCCAGTGCTGCCCTTGATACATAATTATTGAAACCACTATAGAACAATTCATCCCTACAAAAAAAATTAATAAGTAAATAAAGGTTATGCTTCATTCAAACTATTCTTGTTGTGAAGTCTTTTAAGCTGGTTGTTTTATTATACTTACCATCCTTCACCCTGTGCTGTGAACATGTACTCTGTTGTCGCATTTTGCATCTTTCTCTCTTTTATTTTCTTCACCCCCTTGTCATGCCACTTGTTTCTATCAGCTTCATTTAAATATTGAAAGTTTGCAATTTTTTGTTGCACTTCCTTCTTCAATAAGTTCACATCAGACAATAACATTTTTGCTAGGTATTTGACCCTCAGGCCACTTATCTCTGTGTTTTTTTTCTGATTCATTTGTGAACACATTTTTCCACTGCCCTGCTGGTCCCCCCATATAAGTTTTCATATGACGCATGGCGAATATGCCGCTGTCGAACTTGTTTAGTTGTTCTCCATAACATCGTCATCATGTGTCTTACCCTTCTGTTTCAGTCCTAGTTCAACTGACTCAGCATAGTCTACCATCTCCTACATACATGTGGTAGTTATATTTTGAGAGTCATATCTAGTCATATCATCATTTTTCCCCATCTTCTTGGGATGCAATGTCCTATTTTGTACCTCCACGAGATTTTGTTGCTGTAACCCCTACATCATCCTGTTCTACCACCTTCCCTGCACCTATCTCTTCTTTTTTAATTGTTTCTGCTGGCACCCTTCTCCACCAACCCCTCCAGCATCATCTTCTACCACATTCCCTGCACATATCTCTTCTTTTTCAGTTGTCTCTGCTGGCACCCCTTCTCAAACAACCCCTCCAGCATCCTCTTCTACCACCCTCCCTACACCTATCTTTTCTTTTTCAATTGTCTCTGCTGGCACACCTTCTCCACCTACCTCACTGACCTTATTGATATTCAAGTCTTCATCATCATCCCTTTGTCCTGGGCCTTTCCTGCTGCCATACTTTGTGAGTCTAGACTGCCACTGACAAATCACTTCACTTATTGACTCACTACCTGGATAAACCTCTATTTATTCTTCAATCAACTTATCAACTTCTTCAACGAATTTGTCAAGCTCGTTTGTTTTATTTCTCAGTAAATAAACCCAATCCTGTTTTTTTTTTTTGTTAATTATTCAAATTTAACCAATAAACCTTTAAATATTTTTAAAATTTTAACACATAACTTACAAGTTCATTTCTAGGATGTAATGGCTCTGATAAGAGTCCAATTGAAGCAAATGCAGATAAACCTTCAGTGGTGTCTTTAAAATATGAATGATCATCAACAACATTTGAATGAATTGTCTTGTTCCTTGACATCTCCATTTCACTATCTTCATCTCCTGCTGCATCTGATCCTGCTGGGCTTTCGTTTTCTTTGTCTCCATCTGCATCTGCAACTTCATCTCCATGTGCATCTGTTTGCGTTGGTCTTTTACCAGCAGAAGCAGAGTCTTTACTACTGCTTGTTGATGCCACTACATATACTACCCTTTTCTTCTTCTTTGTTGCTGATCGTGTAATTATTCTTACACTGTCATCATCACTAGATTCTTCTTCATCAACTTCAATCACAATTTCTTCTTTTTTTACTTCCTGATTTGATGCCTTACCTTCCATCGCTCTCTTTCTCTTGTTACCTTTTACCCCTTCCACTTTCTCAAATCTCCTAATAAGATCCATCTCTAATTCTTTTAGTGTTTCAGTAGTGTACCTTTCTATTGCTAGTTTTGTATCACCCTTTTGATTTGTCTTACTCAGGACATGGTCAGCATACCATAGCTGTTTTGCCAAACAATTATAAGTTTAGATTAATGAGCAGCATAAGAATATACAAAAAAAAATAAACAAACCAATTTACATGTGTACTTACAGCTAGAAAGGTAATTGGACCATTATAGTACTCCTTGCCATTCCAAGATTCTTTGGTCCTGTTGAGGCAAGTTACCACATAGTTACACCAATTGTATTCTGTACAAACTGCATCCTTTGTAATTGATTTCAGAAACCGCATGTTAACAGTAGATTGCTTTGTTAACTCAGCAATTGTTAAAATTATTACTATCAACTCATTCAGTTTAAACTGTCTTCCATGATTGGTTGTATCTTTGATTCTAGTTAATACATCTGTCACTCTTTTCAGACCGCTTTTCGCACCCCATTGACACATCCACTCTAGAATAACAGGGTCCATATATGCCCCTTTATCAACTTCATTAACCTCAAGCTTTCCCATTGGTATCCCAAGGATTCTATTAACAATTTGTGCTGTCAGTTTTAACTTTTTAGATCCTAGATTCAACATGCTGGTCTTATGGTCATAATTTGATAGCAACCAATATCCAAGTTTAGTTGGTACTGAGCTTATGGACAGTGAAGCCATGCTGCCAAATTCCATAGATTTAATTGCATCAAGCCTTTCTTTACTCGGATTATCTTAAAATATAGAGCATATGTTTTCAGCCTTGCTTCTCATATTCAACCTTTCAGCAGTGAAAGGAACATACTCATGTGCTTAGCACCCTGAAAGTATACAATGCCATATCATGTCATATTTTGTTCATTAGGTATACGGCAGCATAACAAAGTAGGGTACTGAAAAGTTTAGCACACTTCATGTTTGTTAACACAGATAATGTCATATTTTTGTTACATTATGTACATAGCAGCATACCCAAGTAGTTCATGCAGAATAACATTGCATGTCGCAATATGTCATCAAATTAAACACAAATGACTAAAATACATGAATGTCAGCAGAGCAATACCTATGTCTCCAGCAGCCTTCATCTCACTCTTGCTGGTTTCTGCTTCACATGTTTTCTTCTTTGATGGCTTTGGAATCTCAAAATCATCATCTGTGTCAAATTCATCACTAGATTTGTCATTTTTACCTATGAGGAGGGCAACATATTAACTTTAACATGAAGACCAACATAAAATTGTTATCACATTTTACAAACTAACATTAATAGATTGGTTCCCTGAAAGTGTACAGCAGCATAGCAAAAGTAGGTCATGAAAAGTTTAGCACACTTCATGATTCTTAACACAGATAATGTCATATTTTGCTATATTATGTACACAGCAGCATAGCAAAGCATAACATGCATAATAACATTGCATGTCGCAATATGTCATCAAATTAAATACAAATGACTAAAATACACGAATGTCGGCAGAACAATACATCTATCTCCAGCATCGTTCATCTCATACTTGTTGGTTCTTATCTTTTTCTTTTTTCTCGCCCTAAGTTTTTTACCTAAAAAAAATACAGAAAAACGATTATCCACAGAGCAATACTTTGTTCCTGCTCGTATGAATGAAACGTAGCCAAACGAAACTCTAATTTTCTCACAAACTTACTATTGAATGTCAATGTCGGTTGTGTATTATGCGATTGCATTCCACTGTTATCTTCGTTCTTCATTGAAGTTTTCTCTTCGGGGTTTTCAGTATGATTTTTTAGGGTTTTTGACGTACCGGAATGATCGTGTTTTTCAAATTAGACTAAATTAAGAAGGTTTATTTTTTTTCAAAAATACCCTTCCGTGTTTATAATATTTCCAATTCTGAAAGTGTACCTCGATCCGCACAAGACCGTTAGATGAATGATCCGATGTTGTTTTTTGTCCGCACGAAACTTAGGCAATTTGCCTGTACGTACGGGATCTTGGCCCTATGATTATAATTATTATTATTATTATTATTATTATTATTATTATTATTATTATTATTATTATTATTATTATTATTATTATTATTACTATTATTATTGTTACATATATTAGATTGGGGTGGTTAGGTTTGACTTAAGAAGCTTTTATTTTTATTTTTTTATTTTTTTATTTTTTATAACGGCAAACACTCGGTTACTCGAGAGTCTCATCATGGCAAACGATACTACTCACGACACGCTCCGACCACAGGTCGTGCGAGTAACCAAGACCCTCTATGTTGCACATCCATCCCAGAGGAAGCCCACCACCCTAAGGCCCACTGTGGTAAAACCTCTGACCCACCTTAATAATTTTTCAATCATCATTCATTTTTATGTCTGGTGGGATTTGAACCCTTGACCTCAACATTGGAAGACAAGAGTATATCCACTCCACCAAATGGTGGGGGATTACATAATGGAATGGGTGGTCTGGTTGTAAGAGTGACGGTTTTATGCTAGCAGGCCCCAGTTCGATCCCCTCCATCCTACGTCCGCTAGTTATGACTATTGTTTTTTTTTGGCCCGGTTCTTTTAAAAAAAGCCCGTCGCTTTCACGTGGCAGCGCCTTCTTCTTCTAACAATCCACCGCTTTCACGTGGCAGTGTCTTCTTCTTCTAGCCTACCTAGCTTTTACACTACATCGATTTTTCCTTTTTCTTTGTTCCTCTCTTCTACATCCGATCTCATTGTCTCCATTGTTTATCCTCTCGACAGAACAATCAACGGTAATCGCATCTCTTTTTTTTCTTCCGGATTAATTGCTTTAATCATATTATTGCTCGTCGACTGCTTCCCCCGCTGCTGCTTCAATTGATTTAGCTTTGTTATTTTGAAATTGGATGCCCTAAGATTATTGTTTACTTTGTTATTAAATCGATTGTTAACCTATGTGCAGGGAATCAAATCTTTGCGCAACTATTTTCTTCAGGTAATTTTTCTTTCATTAACTGTGTAGTGCTATCATTACCTGTTCTTGGCCATTATGTGATCTACCATTAGTTATTTTGACCTCTTCTGGTTCTGTTAAAAGTTTTTTTCCTTTTTTTACAGATTGTTATGTTTTTTTTTTTTTTTTTGCTATCTTGGTCAACTGTTAACCTATGTGCAGTGAAAGAGGCGTTTTCACAGCTCTTTGTTAGCAATTTTTTTGCTCCTAAATGTGTAGTGCTGTTATCTAGTCTGTGTTGCTGTGTTTTTTTCTTATAGGAATAACTATATGTACAATACGTATGTATGTACAGCTCTTTAAAAAGAGCATAAATTTGATGTGATATAATTTAAGTAATGCTTTTATGTATAAGATAAGGGTTATTATACAATTGTTTTGTTATAGGTTTACTGTTTCTGCAGTTTATTTAAAAATTTATAGGTCTTTTAGTAGATTTTATTGGATAGGTAAAGTTAAGTTTGTTACAATTTTGGTTTTATAGTATGTAGGAATTAGGTATACGCTTCTGTTGTAGGTTCACATGTTCTTAAATATGAGTTGGGTATATTATATAGGAGGCTTTTAGATATTTAAGTATGTGTTCTTCAAATATTGTTCAAGTTCGTTATAGTTGATTTAGATTTATGCTTTATACCCTATAGTAGTTGTGTTTATAGGTTTGTTATAGCTTTGTCATTGTTTAGATTTGTTTACTTGGATAGGTAAGTTGCATGTCACGAAGAACACATCTATGGATTTGCTATAGGTTTGATGCTTTTTATATACTTCAGCTGATGGTTTCTGTTTAAATTAAATGTGTTTGGTATAGATTATCAGCCTACTCCATATAGCTTCTTTAGTCGGCTTATGAGTATTGGTTATAGCTTTTAGGTGTGGATCACATAGTACATGTAACAAGCTTCTTTAGTCGGTTTATAAGTATCGATTATAGCTTTTAGGTGTGGATGACATAGTACATGTAGTAATCATCAACGATGGCGCGCGGTTGAGGCTACTTACTGCTTCTGAAACTTAGCAAACTGTTTCATGTTATTTCTTTGTGCTAAACTTCTTTTTCCTTCCAGATTCCTTATCTACAGAGGGCAAAGAAACCTAGAATTTCAAGGTGAAGGCCTCTTCAGCAAGTTCCATGTGGCTTTGTGCACAGCAGCCATGGAGTTATGTCTAATATGTATGTGACTTTTATAAACAGGCACACTTTATAAACAATGAGTGTATTAGGTTTTAGAAAGTATGTGATGTTTCCTAAACCTAATCTTCTATAAATCAGCATGCAGCTTAATACAAAGCTGTAATTTTGGCTTGCATCTAATAAGCAAATTCAGCTTAGAAATGACGCTTGTGTTAGGTTATATAGAGTTCGTATTATGAACTAACAGCCCTGGCGACAACAAAGTACAAAGCTCTAACAACGGTCGCCGCAACGTGCAGCCGGCTCTAACCCTAGTTGTGATTATTATTATGATTATTATGATCATTATATATATTACATTTGTAATTGGAAAGAAACATTATACTTTTACTTTTTTAGGTTTTCACCACATATTTTTTACTTTTATACACTTTATCCCTGTGACAACCCGTCTAAAATCTAAGGTCAAACCTATACTTTGACCGTATATATATACGTATATACATGTGCATAACTTAATTTAATAGTATTATTAGTAAACACTATGCACGTAAACGTCCAACCTTGACAGTTCCCACTTTTGTAATGGATAAACATACCCGTAACTAAAAGGAAATTCAACCATGTGATTTGGTGGAATTTTAATAATAAGAAAAATAAAATATAAATGACTTTTATATTTTTCTTAAAACAGTGTCATAGGACATCATACCGACACCCGACGAATACTTTAAGCGAATATTTTATTTAAAACTTTAGTTAGTTTTGACTACGAAAAATATCAGAGCTTAAAACAATTTAAACAAATTATTTATTTTCTGGACGCATTCGCGAGCAAATAAAATAAATAAAAAGAAAAAACTTCTAAATAATTAAATTACGACTAAAACAAAAATTGTTTATCAATATATGAGGCTCGTAATTAATTTAGAAATTTGTCCCGATCCAAAACGCCAGAACGATTCGGTGTGATTCGTCTGTATGACGAATTGGGCCCAGTCCGGCCCAACACCGCGAAATAAATGAACCGGGCCCAAATATAAAGCCCAACGGGTCCCCCGACACTTTTAAGCTTAAAGATAATATTTCCGACTAATTTTAGTGAATAAAGAATCGAACCGCGTAAAAATCGGAGAAAGTCTCTCATACCGGCCTGACACGAACAGTACCGGCCCAACATCCGTTCTCCACATTTCGACCCATTTAAAGTCTCCATCGACTTTGAATTAATTATTTTATTATGACACTACATTTATATTAGTAGATTTTATAAAATAATTAGAAAAAGTGTTAACTTTTATAAAAATTAACACCACCTAAACCTCCTAACTACACCACCTACAACTAAAATATCTTATAACCTAATTACTCACATGTCTATTTCTATTATCACTCTCGTACTCAAAGACCATACTCTATCACATCTAAACTATTCACACCATACCAATCACACCCCTAACTTGGCCTATAAAAGAGAGGTGGAAACAAGCAAACCAACACACCCTACTTTTCTCTTTATCTCTCGGCAAGCTCCCAACTCTCCTCCGATTTCCAATTTGTGGCCGTAGCCTTCAACACCACCAATAAAATCGAAAGTAAGTACCAAGCAGCCAAGCTCACAGCTCCTTTCTCTTTCTTTTTAAATTCTGTGATGCTCTCGAATCAGCCCAAAATTTACGCACAAAACAAACAAATTGCCAAACACCCTTGATCCAAAACAACCTAAACAGCCCCAAACAGCCACCATTTCTCCACCATCGGACCACCATCGAGCCACCCTTTCACCACCAACGGCTAGTCCACCCGGCCGCCTCCTAAACGACCTCAACGTTTGCCCATAACGAGCACCATAAACCACCGAAAACTAGCCCGCAAAATGCCGTTTTACCTTTCGGGTGAAACTTTTAAAAACTCGATATATTTCGATCGAGTCTATGGAGATACTCTCACCTCTTTCGGTTCATCACCTAGCCTAGTGCTAGAGGTAAAAGTGTAAACTTCTCAATTTAATAATTTCCGTTGTTTATTTTTTATATTTATAAACACCCAAAACGAGTCTTGACACTCCATCCACTAAATATATATAAATAAACAAACCGTCCTAAATATCAAACTAACATTAATATTTAAGCACTTGTGTCACAACATATATTTGACAATCGTTGTGAGGACTAAAAAGGTTATAGACCAAGCGGTATAAAAACTGACTCGAGGACCGTCAAGGTGACACATTGAACTAAAAATATATAAACAAATATATTTTGGATATAAAATATAAGGGATATATATTTGGCTATGTTGTTATAAAAAATGTGTTTATATTTATAAAACATATATATATTTCTAAAAACCGAGCGTTTGGACTCTTAATTAATAACTAAGTGCTTATATATCTCAGTTTCTTTAATAACTTGAAATATTTATTTAAAGTTATTACAACCCGGTAATATTTAATTACTTAAATATTAGTTTTCATATCATATTACTTAACGGAATACTTATATATATATATATATATGTATATAATATATTAATTCCAGACGTTGAACCTAAAAATATACGGTGTTATATTTTGAACTTACTCACCGTGAAACTTATATATTTTTACAAATATATTTTCCTAAAAGTGTTAAAAACACATCACACATATATCTCATTCTAATATTTTATTATTTTCTAAATATAATTTAGAAAAACTATTTGAGATAACATAAGCATAATAAAATTTACGGAATTAAATATTAATTATCATAACGATCATTTGTCGGATACTTGATCGTATAGCGGCGAAGTCAACGACTAGATTTCTAAAAATATAAAGATTTATATTTTTCTATAATCTTGAAAATATTGAAACATATATCATAAAGTTATATATATTTATTTGCATAAATATTTCTATGGCTTATATATAATTATTGTCTATAATTATGAATTCAAACTTAAGATATATAACGTGAACTTTAAATAATAAACTACTTTATTATTTGTCTCGATGTTCAAAACTTGATCTGAATATATATTCTCATAACTTTAAATAATTATTTGGTTTATAATTATTTCTACAAGTTATATATATATATATATATATATATATATATATATATATATATATATATATATATATTCGACTAAAAATATATTCATTAACCTAAATATTTATTTGAACGATAAATATTTCAAACGGACTTTTCAAACAATACAAACGGGAATGTTATGTCAAGACTCGACCAGGATCATTCGGGTAACTGAACATTATCCAACTGAAACAGTACCTTAAAACCGTCTTATTAATTATTGTTAGGACACTGTTTTACTTACTACATCCAGAGCGATACATCTTTCATCATCATCTTGAATCAAGTGAGTTTCACGGCCCCTTTTCCTTTACTATTCTAACTTTGGGGGAGAAATACATGAAACATTAAAGTTTATATATTATTTCAGATATATACAACGTGAGTTTCACGGCTCCTTTTCCTTTACTATTTTAACTTTGGGTGAGAAATACATGAAACATTGAACTTTATATATTATTTCAGATATATACAACACGAGTTTCACGGCCCCTTTTCCTTTACTATTTTATCAATGAGGGAGAAATACATGAAACATCAAACTTTATACATTCTTTTGATTGTATACAAAGTCTTTCCTTTAAACTATTTTAAATACTTTTGGGAATAATCATGAAAAAGACAAACACACTTTAAATAATTATTGGAACTATAATTATTTCTACCAGTCCTATATTTATTAGACAATAAATATGACCGTCCATCCAAACATCTGATTGATATTATGGTACAACTATTACGCCTTATTGATTATATGTTCTTTCATACCCCTTCATAGTAATTTGTTATACAACATATTTCTACAAATCCCACCAACAATTGATTTCAATTAATTCTTGTAACGAAACGATAACTAGTGAATAGATCTATTTGGGTTGACAACCCTGCCCTATCTGGTCGCTCCAGTTCTGACACACGCGTAACAAGTCTGGGGGTACATGTCAGTTATTCCAGGCCATTGGTATTTCTTAGGGGAAGTTACCATAGGTGGGTAAATCTGTTAGTGTTTGAAATCAAGGTGCAGTTAGATCAATGCAACGACGAGTAACCATTATAATATCATGTATATCATCAACTGTTTTACAAATGCATTTTGTAGAATCCAAAACCTGTGAACTCACCAACATTATGTTGACATTTTCAAACTCATGTATTTCTCAGGTAACTAACTGTAGGTCCGAAAACAACAACCGTTCACGATATTCTATCAATCACGAGTACGGAATCCAAGTGATTGATTGATTCAAGATGAGAGATGAGAAGAATACTAGAAAACGATTAATATAAATGATAAAAACATGATCTTTGCACACAAGAAAACTTGTCGGGTACAAAACAGAAAATCGTAAACTCTCTTCACTCTCTCTTGATTACGATTACGATCGTAAACACCTTGAGGCTCCTCTCAAAGTCGTAATCAGCAACTAGAATCCCCCCCCCCCCCAAATGGTGAACTCATGGGGTATATATAGTGCCCCATTGGGTTTACTATTGGGCCCCTTCATGATCATAAACTCAATAGTAAACCCAAGCCCAACCATAAACTAGCCTACTAATCTAATTAAACCCTCTAAGCCCAGCCCAACTTATTTAATATTACAAGCCTCATAATCTAGCCTCTACAATCTTCCCCTAGGCTTGTGATATTAAATGTCTTCGATCTTTGAAAATCTTCTTCTTGACTGCCTGGCAAAGATGCTGATGAAGATTCTTTCCGCAGAAATCTTCATTGGGTTTCATAACACGCACTTGGGACTTCCTCTTGATCAGCATCAGCTTGAACTTCTTGAAATGAACAAGTTAATGAGATGGAGGATTCTGATTGACTTGCTTCTCATGAAGGAATTGGTTCTTGCTGAATCTTCGGTAACTGTCTTGAATCTCCAAAAATTATAGGGTAAATTTTAAAAACCTCCTAACTTTGGAGAACTTGATTGTTGGTCTTGGATCTTCATGATCTCTAACTGCTCTCTACATTATTTTCTTCAACGAGACTTGAAGTCTTCAGCTTCCCCTAAACATGTGAACATCTTCTTTGAAGCTCTTTTGAAGCTTTTGAAAACTTGTAAAGACACCAACAACTTCCCCTGAACAGTTGCTTTTCCAGATGGAAGTCTTGTCCGGCTGGTTCTTTAACTTTGAGCAGCAGCAGCATCAGCAGCATCTTTCTATCATCAACCTTTCGGACACACATTTGAAAAAATATACTCCACCAGACATTTGATGACTGGTCTTTGGGTTAGAATGTAATTATCATCTGTTCAGTTGATTCAAATTAACATATTTATAACCAAAAACCCTAATATAGATTACGGGTTTTCTATAAAACTTCCCCTGAACCCAAGACCTCTAAAGACTTCCCCTTAGCTGATAACTTCCCCTCAGCTAAGGACTTCCCCTGAGATAATACATATTATCTTCGAGTTCCCTTCAGATGCTATGTATTATGGAAGTCTTTTCATTAGATAATAAGTATCATCCTCGAGTTCTCTTCGGATAATACTTATTATCCCCTCTCCTTCCCCTAAAAATTTGTCAAGATCTGACGGAGGAAATCTTTTCCATTAGATAATAAGTATCATCCTCGAGTTCCCTTCGGATAATACTTATTATCCCATACTCCTTCCCCTAAAAATTTGGCAAGATCTGCCGGGGGTATATTGTCATGCATTAAAACCCATGAAAAACACCTTTTGACTTCTCAAATCAACCTGGCCAAGACGAAAACACACCAAAAAGAACTTAACGTCTCACACATGAAAGATATAAACTAAACAATACTTACCAAACCAAACATGAGAAAGTTTACAAGGGATCAAACCGTATGAATCTGACTGAGGAACCCTTTTCAGCTTCAGTTACTCAACTAGTCCAGGTGATTGCCGGTATGTTTGTCCGCTTTAAACTCAAACCCGTTTCATCCCAACCGAATGCGTCATGTTTAATATAGTACAATATTACCATCATGTTTAATTGTCCCCACACCCAAGCGTACACAGCAAAACCTACCCAACCTCAGATTTTATTGAGGATTCACAAACCCCCAACTTGAGGAACCATGCAACACCGTTATGACTACCACTTATTTCATTAATCATCAGTCGGTGATCAGGTCGGTCGCTAAGCACGCAAAGAAGACCAACTGAGTGATTATTTATTCCCTTTTCTTTTTCATTTCTTTTTCTTTTCTTTTTATTATGTGGTGTAGTCATGACAGCAGAGACATGGCGTGTGAGAGACTGAATACTATGTAATTACCACTCTCAACCCATTTTTGCCGGGACTCAGTCTTTTAAACCATGCAACCTGGGATGGGAAACTAAACATATATATCTTTTAAGTTCACTGCACTTTCATTGGAGGTCATAAGTTTAGGTCGAGCCTACCGAGCATATCACCGTGGAGCTTGCCTTTCACTTCCGCCTTACGCGTGTCAGCCATCTCCAACCCGGACATTCATTTTACTTCCCCTAAACTTCTCAAAAACAAGACACAAACAATTAAAAATTGAAAAGCACACTATTTTTGAGGGATCAACTTTTTCTTTATCTTTACATTTCTTCCCCTTGCTTTTTGATTTTTAATGTCACAATTTTGTGAACATCATTTTTTTTAAACAATAAAAATAAGTAAATAAAATAAAACACACAAACACACTTAAAAGAACAAAACATAAAATTTTGAAGATATCTAGCCAAGCTAACTTTCAAAGTATTGATTTGAAAATTTTAGAAAATTGGGTTTCATGATATGCACACTTCATTGCATTTGAAGTCAAACACATAATCAATCAACAGCTTAATTGAAACTTTAATGAAATAGGTTTGACTCAAAAGACCCTTTGCTGCCACATCATTCAAACAACCAAGTTAAGAACAGTACCTTTCATGCTGATTTTGAGCTTTTACCTCTCAATGAGACATACCTTCCATTTATAGATTACTTGACATGACATGAAGATACGTCTCCTAAACTGTGCCTGGAACGATCACTTATCAACAAACAAATTAGTAATAAAAACGTTAGTGATAATCCTCCTTGATCGTTCCTGCACAGAGTGAGAGATTAGTTAGCTAATAGTACCCAGGCCATTGTTTTTCTGGGTACTCCTGAGGAATCAATGAATGAAATTTCTTTTAAAAACATTCCTTTTGAAAAATCATGAAGTTGGGATGATTCGGTTGTAGCTGCATTAGGCTTTGGTTTCCAAGTTCCAGGTGATTTAACATTTGTTTTAGTCACCTTTAGAGTTGTGACCTTAGGTATTTCAACCTTCTTCGTTTTAGATTCATTTTTCAAAACAGTTTTTGTTTTAGTCACCTTTGGAGTTGTGACTTTAGGTATTTCAACCTTCTTCATTTTAGAATCATTTTTCAAAACAGTTTTAGTTACCTTGGGAGGGGTAACCTTGGGTTTTTCAGACTTTGGTTGTTTTAAAAATGGTTTCTTCACCTGTTTTTTGAAATTTTGTAACTTGGAAAGCTGTTGTTTTGATTTATAGATTTTCTTTCAGCGTTGGCAGCGCCCCAATGTTGATCAGAGGGTTTAACCTTACGAGCAACAGTCTTCCTTGCCTTAGGTGTTTGCACCTGTGACACCCGGTCCAAAAATCAGGTCAACTCTCTCTCCGTTGACTTTTGTTGACTTTCATTATGCGATAATTATGTGATTTCTGTTTTTAAACCGCATGATTAACTACGTTTAGTTAAATGATTAACCGATTTAAATTTCGCGTTAAATAACTATGAAATATGAACGTTTCATGTTATTATTAATGGAACTTTAATAATAAGAAATTAAATATAAAATTTGATATTTTATATTTTATCAAACTGATTCAAACTGTTAAAACGTTTTATGAATTTAAAATGTTGTGAAAAACGTTACGTTGTCAAGACTTTAACCAAAACAATATCCGTTAACTCTATTGGGCCCAGTAAAGCCCAATAAGCCCAAATCAACCCGGATCAACCCGAAAACTTAACCATAGACTCGCCTTGACGCGCCGAGTATTTTCCCTAAACCGGAAATCTGACTCGCGGCCCAGATCGCATTGGGCCGTAACCGGCCCAAACCCGTTTCCTTTTTGGTTCGTGGCCCAACCTGAGAAAAACCCGGCCCAAATCCCCAAACCTAGTTGGGCTTCGGCCCGACCCTTTCCGAAACAAACGGGCCTCGGCCCAGTCCCCTTTCAAAACCATATTGGGCTTCGGCCCAAACTCCTAACATTTTATTTAAATGGTTTTAGCCCACTAGTTTTATAAAATTAACCCACTTAATTTTTATAAACTTTGGCCCAATGGTAAACAAATTTATCTAATTTGTTCAAGCCCATTAGTTTTATAAAAATTAACTCAACCTTTTTACCCGCTAATATTTTATAAGATTTGGATCAATAACTTTTATAAAAATAAAAACCACCATCCTATTGGATTAAATATACTTGGACTTTATTTTAAAAAGTTATGATTTTTAATAACTCCTAACCCTTCCATATTTTATAAAAACTTCTAAACTTTTATAAAATTTATAAAACAAATCACCTACTCAAGAGATTAGTTAGGAGGCATGTGGGCTTGACAACACACCATTAACCAATGGGTATTAAGGCTAATGATGATTATAAAAGAAGAGACAAGCTCTCCCTTGGTTCCCCCACACCCAACCAAACAATACACTCCTCTCTCCCTCTCTTGAAACAACCGGCCGGCCACCACCACCCCTGCCGCCGCCGGCTGCCGCTGACCACCACCGTCGGCCACCTGCTCCGCCGACCAGCCACCTGCCGGAGCCGCCACAGCCCCGCCAACCACCACCGAAAGCCGCCACCCTCCTCCCCTTACCCGGTTTTAACCTCATACCTTTGTGAGTATTCTAAACCCATTTTTCCTATGTTTCTCACATTATTTCACCACCCAAATGGAAACCCTCAAGTCTTGGCAACCTACACTTAAAATCTAAAGTCTTCAAACTTCATGTTGAATGCTTGCTTTGTTATCAACTAACACAAAAACTCTCCTTCTCTATCTCCTTCTTTTAAGATCCATAATGCATTGGTGAAACACATTTGTGAACCCTTTTGGATAGTAGCAAGTGTGCACCATGATCTTGTTTATGAAATCTAAAGATTTCATAGTTAGTTGATTAACAATGTTAAGCCCCTTCATAAATTATGAAAATATAAATCCATGAACTAACAAATGTTATAGCTAACTTGTGTGACTAACTTGTCCTAACACAATGTGTTAGTTGATCTTTATATATTTTATGTCCTAACATGAAAATGTTAGTTGATTGTTTATATTTAAATGTCCTAACACCAAAGTGTTAGTTGATTGTTTATTTATATTTAAATGTCCTAACACCAATGTGTTAGTTGATTGTTTATTTACATTTATAAAAGTCCTAACACCAATGTGTTAGTTGATTGTTATTTATGTTTATATATGTCACATGTTAAAACAATATTAAAACAAGATGAAATAATTAAACAAATGTTACATATGTAACCTATGACTAAAACAAAAGAATATTACTTGATTTGGAAAAATCAACACATTAAATATGTGTTCAAGACAAAAAGAATAAATATAGATTTTGTTACTAAAAATGGTATGAATAATATTTATGTCAAATTATTAATTTGACATAAATTCTTGGATTTATTACAAGTTTTAACCTTTCTAAAACTTTGGAGATAAATGGATTATTCTATAAAAATGTCACTTGTGAAAACTAAATATTTTTATAAAAGGATTTTATAAAAATAAATCAAAGACAAGCTATTAACTTTAAATGCTTACATGGATTTTTAATGTTACTTTAATAAAATCAAAGTAACCAAAAATGGACTTACATTTGTTGGAGACTCTAAATAAAATCAAGTTTTTTTTTATGAAAGACGATTTTATAAATCCGAGCGTCGTTACAATGTTTTGAAAATATTTATGAAAGAAATATATATTTCATGCAAATGAAACATTAAACGCTTTCGAAAAATAAATGGTTAAATGTTAGAAACTTTGAATGTTTTCTTTAAAAGATTCATGTTTTAAAAATAAAGCAAACGTTTAATAATTATTCTTGACAAATAATTATTTACAAAAGATATAAAACATGCTTTATTCACCAAAGTATTGTTAATCATAATTATTTAATATAATTATAACTTGCAAGATTAACAAATCAAATATGTAATTATTTACTTAAAATAATTGTGCGAACTTGTGAAAATAATAATAAACATTATTATTCTTTTAAAACTCAATGTTCAAGACTTGGTTGAATTGTTAAGAATGATTAATCTTTGGTTATATTTATTTAACATAAATATAAATCATCACCGAACATATTTGTTTGATAAATACAAGTTAACGGGTTTTCAAAGATACAAACGGATTAAAACGTCAAGACTTGACCGGTATCACTTGGGTGACTTTTGTTACTCAAATGATCATAAGACCTTATGCATATGTTTATTAAATGATTTAGGACGTTACGTGCTACCGTTCCTTCACTGCTTATTTACCGCTTACCTGCTGATTCAGTGAGTTTCACGGCCCCTTTTTCCTTTAACTGTTTTATACTTGGGGGAGAAGTCATGAAATCTGATAAATACTTTTTACTTAATATTATGGTTTATCTGTTAGCCGTATGACTACTTGTTCTCTTACTGATTGCCCAACTTGGTACATTATCGTTATAAACGTTTGTACAACCGTATCCCACCATTAATTGATTTCAATTAGTTCTATACGAAACGATAGCTAGTGAATAGATCTATTTGGGTTGACAACCCTACCCTAACTGGTAGCTCCAGTTCTGACTCCGGATTGTCTGGGGGTACACGTCAGTTATTCTGCTCTGTTTAACATCTCTGGGCAAGAGATGCTGGGTGGGTAAACCGTTAGTATTTGAAATCAAGGTTCAGGTGAGATCATGCAACCATAACGGTAAACCAACGTAATATTTAAGTATACTGAAAAACTGTTTTAAATGATTAAACTGTGAGTCTTAAACTTGTGAACCTCACCAACTTTATGTTGACCTTTTAAACTCATGATTTCTTAGGTAATTGACGCAACTCATGAAGACATGCAAATGGGGGCTTATGTACGCTATCGGACCTGCTTTCGGAGTCATAGTCCCGACTATCCAAATAAACCAATTTATGCTTTTAATATTAATTTAAGACTTTATGTTTTCAAATTGTAATACATTATCGTTTCCACTATCTTTTCCGCTGCAATGAAATGAAGTAATGTTTTATGAAGTTTTAATTTATTAGAAGTTGTTCTATGTATCCTCGACTATGATTCCATTCTCGCTCACACCCGAAACCGTAGACCGGGGTGTGACAGATTGGTATCAGAGCCGTGGTTATAGCGAACCAGGATATACAAACAAAACAAAACTGAACCTGGACTATAACCCACTCCGAAGCTACCCTTTGCATGCAAGACCATTACCTTCAATATGTTTACTTATGCTAACTTATGTGTTAACTATGCCTTACTTCTTTACTTTAGTTTCTGTGACAACTGTAACCTCCCAAGTTAACTCCGTTAAGTTTTTCCGTTAATTCCATTAGTTCCGTTAGGCAATCTCCGTTAGTCGCATTACAAGTAGTAACTAAGACTTAACTAGACCGGATACGTCCACGACCTTTGGTTGATCACCGAACCCGTCCATATGTGTTATATGATTAGTTACTTATTACCACTGTGTGAAGCAATGCAACTTACTTATTTGCTTAATTGTGCATTTATGTGGTTTATCGAGAAATCGTGTTCATCTTACTTAGAATGTAAATTGGCCCCTTTTTGGTGGCCAGCGAAACTATCGAGCGAAATTACAGATTCGCCCGGTAGCTAAGACGTTTGGTTTTCGAAAACCAGTTTCGCGTGGCTAGCGAAACTGCCAGCGAAACAGCCAGCGACACTGCCGGCGAAACTAGCACCCAATATATATAAACCCCAAAGCCTAACCTTCTCATTTTTCTTTTACTCACACCTCACAACACACACACTCCTGCACTCTCCTTCTCTCGAACTTTCTGGCCAGCAAGGAACCAGCACGAACCGCCGTGATCCCAGCCCCAAATCATCATCCATTCGAGCTTGGAGATCAACCGTGAGTCCCCAAGACCACTCTTTCTATGCTACTCTTTGTGCTTTGCTTAAAAAGATGACCAAACCTACATGCAAATGTGTATGCTTTTGTTATAATGCCTAGGGATGCTAGACATAACATAAATTCTGTAACTTGCCATGTCAATATGAAGATCCATGCTAGTTAGGTCACTTTATGTAAAAATGCGTTCTCGGTGATTTGATGACTAGAAAACATGTTTAAGGTGTTAAAATTGCTCGCATGATGTTGGTAAACGTTTAGGTATGCTAGATATCGAATTGCATGAGGTATAGAAGCTGTTAGAAAGATTTTTAGTCAAATTTACGGGTTTTTTTTAGCGACTAGCGAAACTGTGCCTTCATCAGGCGAAATTATGTAGCGAAATTATGTATATCTTCATCCAGCGACACTATGTAGCGAAACTGTAGTGTCGCCGGGCAAACCAACCAGACCTGTCCGAACGAAACTACCGAGCGAAATTCCCTGAACGAAAGTTCAAACCAGTTTCGGGCGAAACTAGGCTAGCGAAACTGTGCCAACAGTTTCGAGCGAAACTAGCCTAGCGAAACTGTGTCATCGGGTATTGCCTAGCGAAAGTGCTGCCCGTGCACACAGCGAAACTGCCTAGCGAAACTGCTAGCGAAATTGTGACCAGAATCCAAACTTGTGCAATTTACTTGAATGATATGCCATGACTTGCATGCTTTATACTATCATGATACATGCTTTGACTTCTGATGTATATGAACCCTTGTGTATGATCAACCATCGGTGTCGTGTGTCGTTATGTCGTGACGTGTTTTCCAACGTGCTAGTAGTTTAAACACAACCTTACACCTAAGACCTTAATGTGATTATTAGGTCCTCGTTAGCAATCATAATCGGATTTATTGAAGAGTAAGCCGAGCAACCTAAGGTGAGTTCATTTATATTATTGTTATGCCCATTCAGGGACGATAACGCGCAAGTGGTTACCTCCGGTAAGGGTGGTGACCCAAACGGTAAGGTGTTTCTTACTGGGTAAGTTTCCGACATAATATCATATGTGGCACTGGATTGAACTTATTTACTAAAAAGTCCTTACATTCGAGCCGTTAATATATAGTAGCGAGGTAATATTGAGTAGTACTACTGGGGATTGACACCCCCGCTCAGCGGTGCACGGGATGCACCCTCCCGACTGGTGGTCGGACTGAGACCAATGTTAGCCTACCCTCCGTGATCCTTCAAGACACGGGAAGGCAAGGTTCATAGGGATTCCCTATCAAAACATTGTCAGCTTCGGTTACGAACAATTCAGGTGTACATAACTATAGGCTAGCTACCTACGATATGGAATTTTACTGGCCTTATGATATTGATTGTGTTTTACCTGTCTTTATTCATAAACATTAGGTCTACTTGTGACGGGTAGACTGCTTTAGTGAACTCACCAGCCTTGGCTGACACTTGATTGTTGGTTTCTTTTCAGGTCGTTAGGAGGATCATGGACGGCACCGGAGGCGGCAGTACTCCCCATGGATACTTTTCGAAAAACCCGGAATTTCAAATATTTAAATCCATCGTTTTGTAACACCATAACTGCAAACTTTAATTATGTTTCCGTTGAACTGTTAACTTACTATTTTGGACTGTAACTTAAACTTTATGATTTGCCTATAAACTCTGTTATGGTTTGGTTGTAACTAAGTCTGGGATCCTGGTCTGGATCACACCCCACACGGTTATACTCCGTTTGTGGAAATTGGGGGTGTGACAGATTTGGTATCAGAGCCCTTGGTTACAGCGAACCAGAACATTTTAAAAGAAAATTTTCTGAACTGTAACTGTTTTGAAAACTTTGGTTGCAACCCGTTCCGCAAAGTACTGCCCCGCATGCTGAAGATGATCCTCATTTAGAATTCCTGTCTTGTGATGGTATTGGAACCTGAGAATTTTGGGTGGAAATTTTCTTTTCCGAGACTTAGAAATCTCTGAGTTAGAAAATTCTTTTTTTTTCTTTTCTAAATATGACCTTAGTGAACTTGATTTGATTTTTACCCTTAGCGGACTTGATCGGATTTTTGCACTTAGCAAACTTGTATGACTGATATGATATTGCTTCTAGTCTGTGATGCCAACATAACCTGTACTACGTGTTTACATGTTCTTAACACTATTACCACCGCATTACAACTTAAAATGCACTGTTCATGTAAATGAATGCTTTATGTGAATTGTACTAGTATGCAACACTTAACGGAACTTAGCAACTTTCTAGTATTGGGAATACTAACCTTTGGAAGCTTTGCATTGATTTGCTAGAAATCATGCCTCCGCGGAGAGATCCCGAAACCAACCCAGGAACCTTCACTGCTGCACAGGTTCAGAATATGATTAATCAAGGAGTTGCAGCAGCCCTAGCAGCCGCTCAGTAACATTTCCAAGGTCAACCGCCTCAATGCACATTCAAAGCCTACATGGAATGCAATCCAATGGTATTCAAGGGTGACGAAGGTGCTGTGGGTCTACTTAGATGGCTTGAAAAGTCAGAGAAGGTGTTTCTAATGTGCAACTGCCCAGACGGGGATAAGGTGAAGTATGCTACTGGTACACTTGAGGATTCCGCATTAACATGGTGGAATGCTCAGATTCAGATATTGGGACTAAATGAGGCAAACGCCATGACATGGCAAGAATTCAGGGAAGCAATCATGGAGGAGTATTGCCCTCGTGATCAAGTCAGGAGACTGGAAGTCGAGTTTGGAAACTCCAAAATGGAAGGCTCAGAGATAGAAGAGTACACCACCCGTTATCAAGCTTACTCCCGACTCTGTCCGACAATGGTGGATGCTGAATATAAACGAATTGAGTTGTATGTGGAAGGACTGGTACCACAAATCAAGGGTATGGTTACCTCGTCTAATCCCACTTATGTGCGACAGGCAATCCGGCTGGCGCACAAAGTGACTGATCAGGCGGTGGCTCAAGGAACTTTACCACCAAGGAAAACCCCAAAAGCTGCCCTTGATGGGAAGAGGCAGAGAGATGAGGAACCAAGTAACCTCGCAAATTCTGGCAACAACGCAGGGAGGTCTTCAAACTCCCAGAATCAGAACAAGAAGTTTGATAACTCCAAAGGGGGTTATGGTAACAACAGTGGCAGTGGCAACCAAAATCGACAAGGTAACGGTGGGCAGGGTTCCAGCAGGTACAGGGGAAAGTCGCCCTACTGTATCAAGTGCAACACACATCACAATGGTGACTGTAAACGACCAGCATGCGAGCGATGTGGCAAAATCGGGCATGTTGCCAAAAATTGCTGGGGTGACATGCTGAATAAACCCAAGCAGAATAATGAAGGCCCCCGAGGGTGTTTCGAGTGCGGAAAACCAGGGCACTTGAAGAAAGACTGCCCCCAGTTGAAGAAAGGTGGGAACGACAACAACAACAATGGTGGTGGAAATGGCAACGGGGGAAATGGTGGTCGCGGACGAGCATTTGTCATGGGTTCTGGTGAAGCGAAGGAAGACGCTAACGTGATTACTGGTAAGTTTCTCCTCAACAACTACTTTGCGAATGTGTTATTTGATTCTGGTGCCGAGAAAAGTTTCATTTCAACTAAGTTTTGCAAATTGATAAAGGCCAAGACGGAACCCCTAGGAGCCAAATACACTGTTGAATTAGCTAACGGTAAGCTTGTCGTTGCAACACATATAGTCAAGGATTGTACCTTAGAACTCTCAGGCCGTAAGTTCGACATAGATTTGATGCCTTTTACAATCGGTAGCTTCAACGTAATAATTGGTATGGACTGGTTGTCCATGCACCACGCAGAACTCGTCTGTCGAGAAAAAGTCATACGTATTCCTTCCGCAAACGGAGAAGTACTCTCGATTCAGGGTGAAAAGGGAGGTACTGTCTCCGGAATCATATCTTACCTCAAGGCACAGAAGTACCTTCGGAAAGGACACGTGGCCGTTCTGGCAACGGTTACGGATCAAAGCCTCGTAGAGAAGAAAATTGAAGATTTTCCGATAGTTCGCGATTTTCCCGATGTATTCCCGGAAGAATTACCTGGTTTACCTCCACATAGACAAGTCGAGTTCGGGATCGACCTCGTTCCCGGTGCAGCTCCAATTGCCCGAGCTCCGTACCGTTTGGCAGTGAACGAGTTACACGAGTTATCCACTCAACTGCAAGAGCTGTTAGATAAAGGTTTTATCAGGCCTAGCTCATCGCCATGGGGCGCGCCAGTTTTATTCGTCCGGAAGAAAGACGGGACGTTCAGGATGTGCATAGATTACCGCGAGCTCAACAAAGTCACTATCAAGAACCGATATCCTCTCCCTCGGATCGACGACCTCTTCGACCAACTGCAAGGATCCAGCTACTTCTCAAAAATTGACTTAAGATCCGTGTATCATCAACTCAGAGTCCGCGAGGAGGACATTTCAAAGACGGCTTTCAGAACGCGTTACGGTCATTACGAATTCCTAGTCATGCCTTTCGGCTTAACGAACGCACCGGCGGTGTTCATGGACCTCATGAACCGCGTGTGCAAACCTTACTTAGATCAGTTCGTAATTGTTTTTATCGACGACATACTCGTTTACTCAAGGACGAAAGAAGAACACGAGGAACACCTGCGGTTAATACTAGAATTGTTAAGGAAGGAGCAACTCTACGCCAAATTCTCCAAATGTGACTTCTGGATCCGAGAAGTTCAATTTCTGGGCCACATCGTCAACGAGCAGGGTATTCATGTTGACCCAGCCAAAGTAGAGGCGATCAAGAATTGGTCTACACCACGAGCACCAACGGAAATTCGGCAATTTTTAGGGTTAGCGGGTTACTACCGTCGTTTTATTAAGGGATTATCTCAGATAGCCCAACCGCTAACCGCTCTCACGCACAAAGGTGTTCAGTACCGATGGGGTGAAAAAGAAGAAACAGCTTTTCAGACCTTGAAAGAAAAACTTTGTACCGCGCCTGTATTATCTCTACCGGATGGTGTTGACGACTTCGAGGTCTATTGTGACGCTTCTCTTCAAGGACTTGGATGTGTTTTAATGCAAAGAGGTAAAGTCATCGCTTACGGGTCAAGACAGTTAAAGTCTCACGAAAAGAATTACACAACGCATGATTTGGAGTTAGGAGCTGTTGTATTCGCCTTAAAGTTTTGGAGACACTACCTATACGGTACCAAATGCACGATATTCACCGACCATAAAAGCCTCCAGCATATAATGGGACAGAAAGATCTCAACATGAGACAGCGTAGGTGGATCGAGGTGCTTAACGACTATGACTTGGCGATAAAGTATCACCCGGGTAAGGCCAACGTTGTGGCCGACGCATTAAGCAGAAAAGAACATGCGAAACCTAGAAGGGTTCGAGCTCTACAACTCACGATTCATGCTGGATTACCGGATAGACTTCGGGATGCCCAGAAGGAAGCTTTGAAAGGGGAAAACTACGAGTCTGAATCCTTAAATGGCATAGATGGAACTTCGGAGGTTAAGTCGGATGGACTCCGTTACTACAAGGATCGCATTGGGTGCCTCTTCACGGAAATCTTCGAGAGCTGGTGATGGACGAAGCTCACAAGTCTCGATATTCGGTCCATCCCGGTTCGGATAAAATGTACCAAGATCTGAAAGGATTATACTGGTGGCCCAAGATGAAGGCTGATATTGCTACATATTTCGGCAAGTGCTTAACATGCTCGAAGGTCAAAGCAGAACATCGTAAACCTCCAGGATTACTGCAGCAACCGACGATTCCCGAATGGAAATGGGAGGAAATATCCATGGACTTCATCACGGGACTGCCCCGTACACCTCGCGGAAATGACATGATTTGGGTCATTGTGGATAGACTAACAAAATCCGCTCATTTCATAGCCCTCAAGGAAAATGACAAGACTGACAAGCTAGCACAAATCTACATTGACGAGATCGTCAAGCTCCACGGAGTACCCTTGTCTATTATCTCCGATCGAGACCCCAGATTTGCTTCACACTTTTGGAGATCGTTGCAATCAGCTTTAGGTACTCGTTTGGATATGAGTACCGCATACCATCCGCAGACAGACGGCCAAACTGAACGCACAATCCAGACTCTTGAGGATATGCTCCGAGCGTGTGTTATGGATTTCGGAAAGAATTAGGAAACTCACTTGGCACTGGTCGAGTTCTCCTACAACAACAGCTATCATTCCAGTATTGGAGCCGCTCCCTTTGAGGCTCTTTATGGACGGAAGTGTAGATCACCGGTTTGTTGGGCTGAAGTCGGCGATAGCCAACTCACTGGACCAGAGATGGTGTACGAAACCACAGAAAGAATTGTGCAAATCAGAAACCGTATGAAAGCCGCAAGAGACCGACAAAAGAGTTATGCAGACAAACGCAGAAGGCCATTAGAATTCGAGGTGGGCGACCGTGTACTGTTGAAAGTCTCGCCCTGGAAAGGTTTTGTGCGTTTTGGGAAGCGCGGGAAGTTAAACCCCCGCTACATAGGACCTTTCCCGATAACAGAAAAGATTGGAACGGTGGCGTATCGTTTGGACTTGCCACCTGAGCTGGATGGGGTACACAACGTGTTTCACGTTTCTAACTTGAAAAAGTGTCTGGCCGACGACACTCTAGTAGTTCCACTCGAGGAGCTCCACATCGACGAGCAACTCCGATTTATAGAACAACCCGTTGAGATAATGGGACGCGAAGAAAAAGCATTGAAGCGAAGCAAGATCCCAATTGTCAAGGTCAGATGGCATTCAAAACGTGGACCGGAGTTCACGTGGGAACGGGAAGACCAGATGAGGAAGAAGTATCCTCACCTGTTCGACCAAACCTCCACATCAACCCAAGGTACTAGCTAATTTTCGGGACGAAAATTCCTTAACATGGGGAGGCTGTGACAACTGTAACCTCCCAAGTTAACTCCGTTAAGTTTTTCCGTTAATTCCATTAGTTCCGTTAGGCAATCTCCGTTAGTCGCATTACAAGTAGTAACTAAGACTTAACTAGACCGGATACGTCCACGACCTTTGGTTGATCACCGAACCCGTCCATATGTGTTATATGATTAGTTACTTATTACCACTGTGTGAAGCAATGCAACTTACTTATTTGCTTAATTGTGCATTTATGTGGTTTATCGAGAAATCGTGTTCATCTTACTTAGAATGTAAATTGGCCCCTTTTTGGTGGCCAGCGAAACTATCGAGCGAAATTACAGATTCGCCCGGTAGCTAAGACGTTTGGTTTTCGAAAACCAGTTTCGCGTGGCTAGCGAAACTGCCAGCGAAACAGCCAGCGACACTGCCGGCGAAACTAGCACCCAATATATATAAACCCCAAAGCCTAACCTTCTCATTTTTCTTTTACTCACACCTCACAACACACACACTCCTGCACTCTCCTTCTCTCGAACTTTCTGGCCAGCAAGGAACCAGCACGAACCGCCGTGATCCCAGCCCCAAATCATCATCCATTCGAGCTTGGAGATCAACCGTGAGTCCCCAAGACCACTCTTTCTATGCTACTCTTTGTGCTTTGCTTAAAAAGATGACCAAACCTACATGCAAATGTGTATGCTTCTGTTATAATGCCTAGGGATGCTAGACATAACATAAATTCTGTAACTTGCCATGTCAATATGAAGATCCATGCTAGTTAGGTCACTTTATGTAAAAATGCGTTCTCGGTAATTTGATGACTAGAAAACATGTTTAAGGTGTTAAAATTGCTCGCATGATGTTGGTAAACATTTAGGTATGCTAGATATCGAATTGCATGAGGTATAGAAGCTGTTAGAAAGATTTTTAGTCAAATTTACGGGTTTTTTTTAGCGACTAGCGAAACTGTGCCTTCATCAGGCGAAATTATGTAGCGAAATTATGTATATCTTCATCCAGCGACACTATGTAGCGAAACTGTAGTGTCGCCGGGCAAACCAACCAGACCTGTCCGAACGAAACTACCGAGCGAAATTCCCTGAACGAAAGTTCAAACCAGTTTCGGGCGAAACTAGGCTAGCGAAACTGTGCCAACAGTTTCGAGCGAAACTAGCCTAGCGAAACTGTGTCATCGGGTATTGCCTAGCGAAAGTGCTGCCCGTGCACACAGCGAAACTGCCTAGCGAAACTGCTAGCGAAATTGTGACCAGAATCCAAACTTGTGCAATTTACTTGAATGATATGCCATGACTTGCATGCTTTATACTATCATGATACATGCTTTGACTTCTGATGTATATGAACCCTTGTGTATGATCAACCATCGGTGTCGTGTGTCGTTATGTCGTGACGTGTTTTCCAACGTGCTAGTAGTTTAAACACAACCTTACACCTAAGACCTTAATGTGATTATTAGGTCCTCGTTAGCAATCATAATCGGATTTATTGAAGAGTAAGCCGAGCAACCTAAGGTGAGTTCATTTATATTATTGTTATGCCCATTCAGGGACGATAACGCGCAAGTGGTTACCTCCGGTAAGGGTGGTGACCCAAACGGTAAGGTGTTTCTTACTGGGTAAGTTTCCGACATAATATCATATGTGGCACTGGATTGAACTTATTTACTAAAAAGTCCTTACATTCGAGCCGTTAATATATAGTAGCGAGGTAATATTGAGTAGTACTACTGGGGATTGACACCCCCGCTCAGCGGTGCACGGGATGCACCCTCCCGACTGGTGGTCGGACTGAGACCAATGTTAGCCTACCCTCCGTGATCCTTCAAGACACGGGAAGGCAAGGTTCATAGGGATTCCCTATCAAAACATTGTCAGCTTCGGTTACGAACAATTCAGGTGTACATAACTATAGGCTAGCTACCTACGATATGGAATTTTACTGGCCTTATGATATTGATTGTGTTTTACCTGTCTTTATTCATAAACATTAGGTCTACTTGTGACGGGTAGACTGCTTTAGTGAACTCACCAGCCTTGGCTGACACTTGATTGTTGGTTTCTTTTCAGGTCGTTAGGAGGATCATGGACGGCACCGGAGGCGGCAGTACTCCCCATGGATACTTTTCGAAAAACCCGGAATTTCAAATATTTAAATCCATCGTTTTGTAACACCATAACTGCAAACTTTAATTATGTTTCCGCTGAACTGTTAACTTACTATTTTGGACTGTAACTTAAACTTTATGATTTGCCTATAAACTCTGTTATGGTTTGGTTGTAACTAAAGTCTGGGATCCTGGTCTGGATCACACCCCACACGGTTATACTCCGTTTGTGGAAATTGGGGGTGTGACAGTTTCTATACCTTTATGATGATTACTGTGTTGGGTTACGACAGTGGTATTCGGGTCTCGGTAATAGCAATTTTTTTTTTTTTTTTTTTGGAAATAATTATTTACAATAAATAATTATTAAACGATTACCGAATAAATAGTAAATTAAATTTGGATAATTAAATTAACAATTAATTTAATAGGCAGCGGAAAACGTTTTAATTTACTAACGCGAAAACCAGATAATTAGCGTAAACCTAAAACAACAGGATTCGACAATCACCAAACGCGCAAACACCAAAAACGCGTTTTAATCAAAACGCGACATAATATAAATATGAACATTCAATTAAATCTAAACTAACTACGAGTTTAGATATACCTGAGCGGTGATTCAAACAGACGTTCGAGACACCGAAAGTCAACGGGTGACGCTAGGGTTTCACAGAACGCGATTCGTCTGACGAATCTAGCTTTCCTCGCAGATGCGGATTTTCAACGCGGTGAATCAAGCACCGAGAAAATCTCGCACGTCGGATCAGGCGCGAACTAGGGTTTCGCGGACGACGGCGGAACACGCGTGAGACACGGTTCGCGACTAAGGTTGTCGGCGGTGGAACCGGCGACGGCGAGGAGGGCCGGCGGCTGACAAGGCGGCGGCGAGGTGCGACGAAGGCCGCGGCGGTGAGCGGCGGTGGGCTGCAGTCGGGCTGCAGGCGGCGGCGGCTCGGCTTCGGCGGGCTGCTGCTGCGGTGGCTTGATCGCGGCGAGCGGCGGCGACCCGGCGGCTGCGGCGGCGGCGATGGAGGATGGCGGACGGCGGCGGCTTTGTGAGCGGCAGTCGGCAGCGGTGAAACGACAGGGCGGCGACGGTGATCTAGGATTAGGGTTCTTGCCAACAAGTCGTCGGAGAACGAGGAGGCGGCGGCGGCGGGGTGGCCGTCGGCGTCGGAATCGCGAGAGGGTGGAGGGGAGGCCGAAATCTTTCACTAACTGGATTAGGGTTTCTCCTCCCTTAATCAGTTATATTTATAACTGATTTAATTTCCTTTTAGCCCCTCGATTTTACCTAATCCTTAATCGAACCATTTGATTTCTTAAATTAACATTTAAACCTTTAAATGTTTGTCGCTTGCCGAGTATTAGTCAAACTAATAATCTGTCTATTCTCGTCCATGACGTTAGTAACGATATTTAACGTTTTTGTCGCTTAATTAATCTTTATGATTAATATTGATTTAAGTAATTAATTATGTATCGATTAAACTATTTAATAAACACATAATTAATCTTTCTGCGAATTTGCCGGTTATATAGGTAAGCGGTCTTTAATACCCGTTGCCTCCGGTGTAACTCTTACGGGTCTTAACCGGGTCGGGTACTTGATTTAGTCGGATCTGGACATCTAAATCCAACAGTCTCCCACTTGGACTGATCGCGACTATCAATCAAGTTACAGTCAGAGGTGCTCTAGCTACACGTGGCTGTCCCAACCAGTCATGACACTTCAAGTCAAAACAACCAAGGCATATCATTAAACTTGTGATATAGTTTAGACTTATGGTATTTGTAAAGTCATCAGATCCTTTCTGTATGTGACATCAATCGAACTAGAGACATGGATCATTTCATTCTCTTTGTGTTCGATTATTGTATTCCTCGTTTTACTGTTCGAAGTGGTCCAATCAAACACACAGTAAGTTTGGGTAAGGCCTTACACTTTACACTTGGAACTAACGAGAGGGCCCATGATGTCGACCTGTTGCATTGAAAAATGCAAGAGCACAGAATCCCATGTTGACTACATACAGCTCCCACTAAGCTTCAGATCCATTCCCAAAAGTAACCGTTATGGCTGGCAGTTACGCGACAGCGTTAAGCTACAATCAAAGAATGTTCTTTGGCAAACGGGAGGTCGCTCATGTGTCTCAGGTCTAAGGATACCGTTGAGTATACCATTAATCAGATTTATCTTATGCTAAGATCCATGAAGACAATCTGATACGAGTTACGTCCCGACGTCATTCTCCAACGAGGCCTTGTGAGTCTGGATGTCAACACCTTGAGTCCAGAGTCAGAATAGTCTTGCTTCAGGCGTTGCTCCCGCAATGTCTGATCGACTACGGACTTTTAGAATATTAACGAAATATTCATGGATGATAAAACGTATAAAATTCGAACGCGTTACGCAGAATTCAGACTCTCGTCTAACAACTTAGAGGAGGCCGAATGATATGGTGCAAACGAAAATGTTCGACATCCAACACTAGAATCGAATATCGAAGTGATGCAGAATTCGTGTACTCAGTAGTAGACTAATTTCGCTGATCTAGCCCGATCGCGGAAATTGTGGATTCGCTATCAAATGCTCGTATTTCGATTTAGAATTGCCAATATCTGTTGTTTCTTGAGATTCAACGTTTATCTTGAACAGAGAATCTTCTTAAGTGAATCGAACTTGTGATAATGGAGTGCCCTTGGTAAGCACATATATAACTGTGTTATCACGTGAGCATGTTAACCGACTATTTATAGAGTCGAATTAACCCTTTGAATGTTTTATAGCATTCTTAGTTCAGATTCAATCAAGTTGGCTATTAATGTTCAACGAATATAATTCGTACTCAGTTGATGAACATATATTCCCTCATCAGTGTTCAGCAGTGATGATGTGATTTTCCATCTATGGCGTAACATCTTACGGCAACATTCTATGCAATATTCAAGTATTGGATTCATGTCTACATCATATTTAGTATGATTTGAACTGTTTCAAGAGATTGATCGCGTATGGTTGCTCAGTCATATCACGATCAATACTTAACATTATCTTGAAACTTATAATTGATTGAGGTGTCATTTAAAGTTTCAACCCAGTAAATTTAAATGATCTTTGGATCGGCAATTGATCGTTATTCCAGTAAGGATCTATGGCGATGCTCCCACTTGCTTGAGGCAGATTGACATTCCTATCTTCATCTTTCTTTCAAACCGTGTGGATATTGATTTTTACGCAAAAATGCGACAATCAATTTCCGTTCTCAAGAACGAAAAAGCTCGACTCCGTAATTTACGGTACGGAATTCGAATGCTTAATATCCAGATGTTATGACTTACTCATAAGTTCAAAAACGATTGTCAAAGTCTTTTCAGAGTTCGATAGCATGAAGATGCGTTCGTCTTTGATTGTTTGAAAGTGTCTCGTGATGATCGAGATGATGATTTATTCTATCGGACCCAGGGGTCCGACACTAGAGGATGTTTCCTTATTCAGGTAAGGTTAAACATGCCAACTCTAATTGGAATGTCAATATGTTCTGCTGCGCAACAATCCATTGTTGGCGAATCATTATTTATCTGGCTCGTCTCGTTTAGATGCGAGAGTTGCTTTACATAGTCCAGTGACTTATCTGAGTCACTTTATTTCAGATATTTAGAGATCTGCCTTTGGACATGTAACTTCTAAATTCCATTTTCGCAAGATACAGGTCTTGGGATTGGAAGTCAGATATGCAAGTGATGTTTGAAGGGGCGTCATGGTTACAAAATGTAAAGGACTTGGTGGTGGCAGGTCATTAGTCTTGTGTTTATTAGTTTCAAGTTGAAACTTTGAATCGTTATACAAAACACTTAGTGTATGTCGGATTCAAAACACATGTGAGTACAACTCTTGTAGTCTTAAGACTTTCAAGATGTGTTTAGGTATATACATTTAATGGTAATGTGCACCAAAATTGGTGTGACCATACTACAATATTGTAATCATCAGGTGATTATTCCTGTAGCAGCTCGGCTGGTGCATCGAACTCATATGAACAAACGTCTGCTAGAAGCAGAGGATTGATATGTTCACTAGGTTGTAGATCGAAAGGGTGATCTACAATTTGTTCGTTTTGATTTAATATTCTTGACGTCATATGGTTCAAAGTCGTGAGACTTTATGAACTATTATTGCGTCGTGCGTAGATTCGTAACAATTACGATATACGCTTAAGGCATTATAGCTTTGATGAGACATGATAATTATAGAGTTATCATGTCGCATTTAAGCTAGCCTTAATTAAATCAAGTGCACCAGGCTATAAGATATGTTGTTATGGGATTTTAAATTTAATCTAACAAAAGGTTGAATCAAATTCAAAGTAGATTAAAATAATCATGTATGTTTCGAAAATCAACCATTGTCAAAACATGTCACAATCAAAATCCAGAGAAAGCAATTTGTTCATCCTGGAAAACAGCCAGGGAAACCAAACAAAACAAGTTGTTTCTAAAACACCAAGAATTGTTTTAAACCAAACTCAAAACACGAACTTTATTTAGGTGCGAAAGTCGCAGAGCAGCTCAGTGTCGCTTTGGTTTGCTTCCTTCAGCTTCATGCACCTACAAAATGTAAAGTATGTCAAACATATATTTTGTAGGAATAAGTGAAGCATCATACAACATGAACTTATGTGTATACCTGAGGAATTGCCCGGTTGGGCTTTTCCGTTCTTCACCTTCGCAAGGTATTCTGGGCAGTTTCTTTTCCAGTGCCCCATCTTGTGGCATTCAAAACACTCGCGCTGTTCAGGCGGTGGTGCCTTGGTTGCCTTAGACTTGCTTTTCTGGGAGCTTCCAGACGCTCTGGGGACAGCTGCCTTGCCTTTCTTCTTGTTGCCACGCCTACCCTTCTTTACCTCGGGTTTCTTGACGCCACCTGATCGGATGGTGAGGACATCGGGTGCCTTGCCGTTAACAAAATTAACTTCAGCGGTTTTAAGCATACCGTGAAGCTCAGTCACTGACTTTACCATGCTATGCATGTTAAAGTTCACCCGGAAAGGAGTGAAGGCACTGGACAGTGAGTGAAGAATTAGGTCAGTCGCCATTTCGGCGGGTATGACGTAATTCAGCTTTGCTAAACGGTCGATGTAACTCTTCATCTTCAGGACATGAGGGCTGACAGGAGCGCCTTCGGCCATGCGACAACTAATAAGTGTCACAACGGTGTCATAGCGTTCCTGTCGGGCCTGAGTTTCAAACATGCCCCTCAGATCACCGATCATCTGAAAAGCCGTCCTGTCAACCATGTTTTTCTGAATCTCAGATTCCATGGTGGCTAACATAAGACATGCGACATTTTTGGCATTTGTACGCAATGTGTTATGGGCGTTTCGCGCCGCTTGCGTGTCAGCTTCAGGTTCCTCAGGAACCTCAGCATCTAACACGGTTTCCATGTTAGCCATTTTCAGGACGATTTTCAGATTTCTTTCCCAATCGAGAAAGTTGGCGCCATTAAGTTTCTCCTTCTCAAGGAGAGACTTGAGATGGAAAATCTCTTGGTTTGCGCGGTTAGCCATCTGAAACAACAGGCAAATGTTTTAGTGTTTCGATGTTTGATTCGTATTCAAGGATGGCAAGCTAATCTTGAATAGGAATTGGGAATTCAGTTAGTTAGATAATTTCTCCAGACAGCGTAAAGTGCTTTCAAAACTTCTAAGTAACTGAATGGACAACGATTGTCACTTGTGACTATCACAACTCCCATTATGGGGCTTTCGCGAATGGATCAACGAAATACGTTTAGCCCCATCTATGCCGATTTTGTTTACATGCCGACCAGAGGTACGGTGTTGAAATACTCCAATACCAAAGGTGCATGTAAAGAAAATAGTAGTTGTCCTAAGCGGTCAGTGTGAGCGTACGGTGTTGAAATACTCCAATACGCTCACCTTGGAAGATACCCTAAACACCACGTGCGGTGTTGAAATACTCCAACACGGATGCATCGGTAAATATGTTCCAAGTTAGACGCGACTTAGGATGGCATAGACTACCGGTTTTAGGCTTACCAGATAGGATTATTAGGTCATGTTTTAATATTAAATGTGACGACAGATTTTATGAATCCTATCTCACTCGAGACGATCAATTGAATAACCTAAGTATTAATGATCTACGTGTCGCGAGACGATAACCAATTTCCTTTTGAAGTTCGATTACTTTATCGAAAAATCCGAATTTAATGTCGAATTAAATTGGTTAATAAAATTTTTATGAAGTCGTAATGAAATTAGGACTTTTATTAATTGATTGAAAAATTAGTTTTAAAAACTAAGTTTGGGTTTTAAGTTGGCGTGTTAATCTAATTAAGACAAGCAACCAAAAACAAGCAAACACACATGTACATATTCGGCCATGCAGGGCGTTCGATATTGTCAGAGCCTATGACAATATCAAATAGGGCAAGGGACATAAGGTAAATCAACCATGTGAATAGAAAACTCCCTGATTGACTTAGTTGCTCCCACTGGCTTTAACAAGCTCCTGCGAGTCATCCAGAAAACGTCGGTCTTGTTTTGACTACTAGCCATTTTCGAAAATCCCATAAAGGGATAATACCAAATGGGTCTTGTATCAAGCTCGTCTCGTTCGTCCAGGCGAATGTGAGCGATTACAAATTTAAAATAAAACTATTTTATTTTAACTAATTACAACTTTGAACCCAGTAAAAGTGGGCCAAACCAAAACAAAACTACATGGGCCTAATGGGCCAAACCATAACGCATTCATGACAAAACAAATGTGGTCGGGCCGAATATGTACGAAAGATAATTCAACCAATTGTATTGAATCGGATTATGTTTAGTGGAACCATGTCGACTAAATATATACAAAGGGCGATTCAGTCAATTTCGCGACTTTCGAGTTCAGAACCCCAGTTCGCGAAAGTATGCCGGTTTAAAATGGACCGGCCTGGGTTTGCGTGTGGTGATCAAGGCTCTGATACCACTGTTGGGTTACGACAGTGGTATTCGGGTCTCGGTAATAGCAATTTTTTTTTTTTTTTTTTGGAAATAATTATTTACAATAAATAATTATTAAACGATTACCGAATAAATAGTAAATTAAATTTGGATAATTAAATTAACAATTAATTTAATAGGCAGCGGAAAACGTTTTAATTTACTAACGCGAAAACCAGATAATTAGCGTAAACCTAAAACAACAGGATTCGACAATCACCAAACGCGCAAACACCAAAAACGCGTTTTAATCAAAACGCGACATAATATAAATATGAACATTCAATTAAATCTAAACTAACTACGAGTTTAGATATACCTGAGCGGTGATTCAAACAGACGTTCGAGACACCGAAAGTCAACGGGTGACGCTAGGGTTTCACAGAACGCGATTCGTCTGACGAATCTAGCTTTCCTCGCAGATGCGGATTTTCAACGCGGTGAATCAAGCACCGAGAAAATCTCGCACGTCGGATCAGGCGCGAACTAGGGTTTCGCGGACGACGGCGGAACACGCGTGAGACACGGTTCGCGACTAAGGTTGTCGGCGGTGGAACCGGCGACGGCGAGGAGGGCCGGCGGCTGACAAGGCGGCGGCGAGGTGCGACGAAGGCCGCGGCGGTGAGCGGCGGTGGGCTGCAGTCGGGCTGCAGGCGGCGGCGGCTCGGCTTCGGCGGGCTGCTGCTGCGGTGGCTTGATCGCGGCGAGCGGCGGCGACCCGGCGGCTGCGGCGGCGGCGATGGAGGATGGCGGACGGCGGCGGCTTTGTGAGCGGCAGTCGGCAGCGGTGAAACGACAGGGCGGCGACGGTGATCTAGGATTAGGGTTCTTGCCAACAAGTCGTCGGAGAACGAGGAGGCGGCGGCGGCGGGGTGGCCGTCGGCGTCGGAATCGCGAGAGGGTGGAGGGGAGGCCGAAATCTTTCACTAACTGGATTAGGGTTTCTCCTCCCTTAATCAGTTATATTTATAACTGATTTAATTTCCTTTTAGCCCCTCGATTTTACCTAATCCTTAATCGAACCATTTGATTTCTTAAATTAACATTTAAACCTTTAAATGTTTGTCGCTTGCCGAGTATTAGTCAAACTAATAATCTGTCTATTCTCGTCCATGACGTTAGTAACGATATTTAACGTTTTTGTCGCTTAATTAATCTTTATGATTAATATTGATTTAAGTAATTAATTATGTATCGATTAAACTATTTAATAAACACATAATTAATCTTTCTGCGAATTTGCCGGTTATATAGGTAAGCGGTCTTTAATACCCGTTGCCTCCGGTGTAACTCTTACGGGTCTTAACCGGGTCGGGTACTTGATTTAGTCGGATCTGGACATCTAAATCCAACATACTGATCACTGTTTCCTGTTGGAATATTTTCGCAGAGATGACTTCGAAAGAGGTTATTTGCGTTTCCGGTTCCAGTGAGGAAGCAAGTGTAGAGTATACTCCATCACCAGAGGACCCGACACCGGTGGACTACACACCATCGCCTGAGGATCACGTACCGTCTAGCCCCACGTACCGTCTAGCCCTGAGGGAGCTACCGTCGGTACCATTCGTGAGACATTCCCCCCTCGTGGTTTCCTAAGCCCTATTAGACGTAGGACCTCTGACGATACCTCCGACCACCTTGCTCCCACCGCCACTGCTGGCGGTGTGGCCCCGATGAGTGCTTCGAGCACCGCTGATCCTTTCACAGGCCGTGACCGGTCTGTGAAGACCTATGTCGCCACACCTGGTGGCGGCAAACGGGGATTCACCCCGGGAAGGGCACCTGGCCCATCCCGGACTCGGGAGGTTGGACGCACCCATGATGAGCCTGCGCCCAAGAGGCGATATGTGTTCGAGTTGCCCCATCTTGCATGGATGCCAGGCCAAGTCCAGCACTGGCGGATGATCGAGGAGTTCCCGAGCTGTTATGCTCGTGGAGAGTCCTCCCTTCCTGACCCATCCCGTCGTGTACCTTTAGGGATCTTGCCCTTTACAGACGAGTCGATATTTGATACAGTACCACTCTTAGTTGCTCGTCTGAGGCGTATAGAGACCGACCTAGGGGAGCTTGACGCGGATGTCCGCCAGTTACCTACCACCCCTGAGATGACCCGCCTTAAGAACCAGATGGATGCGTTGATCGGACGCATGGGGGATACTGATAGCGCCATGGGGTCCCTTCACGCCAACATGACTGGAGCCAGCATGGCCATCACTGATCTGCTCCTCTCCCATGAGAGCCTGCAGAGGAGAGTCGCAGCACTGGAGTTTATATCCGGACGACTCCTCTCCACCCTCCATGCCATGACTCATGCCCCGCCCTTTTCCTACATGCCTCCTGGTCCTCCACCACCTCCACCAGCATTCTAGGTAGATGAAACCTAGTATCTTTTGATAGCCGTTTATAGATGAAACATGTTAACTCTTGATTATGATTGGGACTGCGAGCCCACGATGCAAACTTGTTTATTTTGGATGTGTTTCGTCTGTAATATGGTAACAAACTATGACTGATGTATGACTTTAGTTAAAATGATATGGAAATCTTTTGTTATGGTTATGATTCCTGTTATGGTTATGATTCCTGTTATAGTTATGATTCTGTTATGGTTATGTTATTATTATGTTATGTTTGTGCTATAAATATTATTATTAGGACGCGCTATGTTACTTCACCCTTCCTATCTCTTCTCTTCTATCATATGTTCTTGGTTGCGTTTGCGCGTAAAATGTTATGGCATCATTGATATATGTCGTGGTAGTTATTCTCGAGCATGTAATAACCCCATTTACATATTATCTAAAATTTTCTTTATGTTGACAATTGTAACTTAAAGCGAAATCATGCCACCGAGACGCCGAGCCACCAGGAACACCTCACCTCCTCACATGACTGCCGAGGAAATCGAGGAAATGATTGCTGATCGCGTAGCGGAAACTGTTGCCGCCGCCGAAACCCAACGTCAGAACGACAATGGGGCACGCGGTAAGAACGAATTAACCAAATGTTAGAAAACATTAGACTACAATTTTCCTAAATTGTACTCAACATTTCGACCTAACAACTGCAGGCGCCCGTGAATGTTCATACAAAGACTTCATGAACTGCAAGCCCTCAAATTTCAAGGGTTCTGAAGGCGCTGTTGGTTTAATTCGCTGGTTTGAGAAGATCGAGTCTGTCTTCCGCATAAGCAACTGCCCTGAGCATTACATAGTTAAGTATTCCACATGTGCACTCACTGATGGCGCACTGACTTGGTGGAACTCCCATGCTGATGCTATGGGAACTGATTTGGCCTATGCTAGGTCATGGGACAAGCTCAAACAACTGCTTCGCGATGAGTATTGTCCTAGAGAAGAGCTTCAGAAACTCGAAGCTGAGTTCTGGAACCTATCCATGAATGGAGCCGATGTTGCTGGCTATACCAAAAGGTTCCGTGAGCTCGCTCATCTCTGTCCCAACATAGTCACTCCTCCGTACAAAAAGATTGAACGGTACATCTGGGGACTTGCACCTCATATCCAAGGAAATGTCCTTTCCTCAAATCCTCAGACTTTTCAGGATGCTGTGCGCCTGGCACACAACCTTGTTTACCAAGCTAACCGTCAAGGAGTGAACCTTGGCAAGAAACAATCTGAGAGCAAGACCCCTGAAGCAAGTACCACTCCCCCTGCAAGCAAGAAGCCTGACAACAAGAGAAAGCGCGGATTCTGGAGGAATCGCGAAGAAAAGACCCCTGCTAAGGAAACCGAACCCACAAAGGTCTATGCTACTACAACCCCTACCCATGTTGTCCGAAAGACCGGTTACACCTGTGGTGCACCTCTGTGCAACAAATGCAACCTCCACCACACACTCGATTGTAGAAATGTCTACTGCAACATTTGCAAGACCAAAGGACATGTGGCGCGTGACTGCCCGAAATGCACGTGCTACGGTTGCGGAAACACCGGACACTACAAGAAGGACTGCCCTAAGGCAAAGAACCAGGATGCTAATCAGGCTAGGGGAAGAGCCTTTGTGATCAATGCCGGAGATGCTCGTCGTGATCCCAACACGGTGACGGGTACGTTCCTACTAAATAATCATTATGCTTCCGTTTTATTCGATACTGGTGCTGATAGAAGCTTCGTGTCTACCGAATTTGGCCAATTACTTGAAATTACCCCTGTTGCCTTAGACACTAAGTTCACTGTAGAATTAGCAAACGGAGAATTAGTAGAAACCGATATAATCTATCAAAATTGCTCGTTAGAACTCTCCGACCATTCCTTCAGCATTGATTTGATGCCTGTAGAACTAGGAAGTTTTGATGTTATCATCGGCATGGATTGGTTATCAAAGAACCATGCGGAAATCGTGTGCCATGAGAAAATAGTTAGAATGCCACTCGCAGATGGCAACACTCTAAACGTACAAGGCGAAAAGAGTGGAACCAAACTGAATCTCATATCTAGTATGAAGGCACGGAAATTCCTTCGTAAAGGATGTCATGACATCCTAGCACACGTAACTGAGAAGAAGCCAAAGGAGAAACGTATTGAAGATGTTCCTGTTGTCCGCGAATACCCGGAAGTCTTTCCTGAAGACTTGCCAGGTTTACCTCCAACGCGACAAGTAGAATTTCGAATTGACTTAGCGCCAGGTGCCGCCCCCGTAGCCAGATCTCCGTACCGTCTGGCACCTTCTGAAATGAAAGAGTTATCTAGCCAATTACAAGAATTGCTAGATAAAGGCTTTATCCGTCCTAGCCACTCTCCATGGGGAGCACCCGTGCTATTCGTCAAGAAGAAAGATGGAACATTCCGGATGTGCATCGACTACCGGGAGCTAAACAAGCTGACCGTGAAGAACCGTTACCCGCTTCCTAGGATTGACAACCTATTCGACCAACTTCAAGGATCGAGTTTCTACTCCAAGATCGATCTGAGGTCAGGATACCATCAACTCAGAGTTAGAGATGAAGATGTTTCCAAGACAGCGTTCAGAACACGTTATGGTCATTATGAGTTCCTCGTAATGCCATTTGGTTTAACAAACGCACCAGCTGTGTTCATGGACTTAATGAACCGCGTATGCAAACCTTATCTGGATAAATTTTTTATCGTGTTCATCGACGACATCCTTATCTACTCCCGTAGTAAGGAAGAACACGAGCAACATCTGAGACTTATCCTGGAATTATTGAAGAAGGAAGAACTCTACGCGAAATTTTCCAAATGCGACTTTTGGAGTCGCGAAGTTCACTTTCTGGGTCATGTGATCAACGATCGAGGAATCCACGTGGATCCCACAAAAATTGAAGCAATCAAGGATTGGAGCACTCCCACGACTCCAACCGAGATTCGACAATTCTTGGGTCTCGCCGGCTATTATCGTCGATTTATCGAGAACTTCTTGAAGATAGCCTAGCCACTGACCGCTCTGACCCAGAAAGATAAGAAGTACATATGGGATGCCAAAACTGAAGCAGCATTTCAGTTACTGAAGCAGAAGTTATGTGATGCCCCGATTCTATCACTACCCGATGGGATCGAAGACTTCGTTGTTTACTGCGATGCCTCGCATCAAGGTCTAGGTTGTGTACTAATGCAACGAGAGAAAGTCATTGCCTACGCATCACGACAGCTAAAAATCCACGAAAAGAATTATACGACCCACGATTTGGAACTCGGAGCCGTTGTCTTTGCTCTCAAGATCTGGAGGCACTACCTATATGGCACACAGTGTACCATATTCACCGATCACAAGAGCCTCCAACATATTTTCAATCAGAAGGAGTTGAATATGAGACAACGCCGATGGGTGGAACTGCTAAATGACTACGAATGCGAGATTCGTTATCACCCGGGCAAGGCTAACGTTGTAGCCGATGCCCTGAGCAGGAAAGAGCGTGCCAAGCCACTTCGTGTTCGAGCCTTAAGTATGACCATACACTCGAATCTTGTTTCACAAGTGCGTGACTCTCATATTGAAGCCCTCAAACCGGAAAACCTAACTGGAGAAGGTTTACGTGGAATGGAGAAGCAACTGGAAGAGAAACCTGATGGAACCAAGAACTTCATGGATAGGCTATGGGTACCTGTCTATGGAGGGTTAAGGCAATTAATTTGCGATGAAGCTCACATGTCAAGATATTCCATTCATCCCGGATCAGACAAGATGTACCACGGCCTGAAGAAACAATTTTGGTGGCCAAACATGAAAGCCGAAGTAGCCACCTATGTCGGCAAATGCTTAACGTGTTCAAAGGTCAAAGCCGAATACCAGAAACCTTCTAGATTGTTGACTCAGCCGGTAATTCCGGAATGGAAATAGGAAGAGATATCCATGGATTTCATCACGAAATTGCCTAAATCCAGATCTGGATATGACGCTATCTGGGTGATAGTGGATCGATTGACAAAGTCGGCACACTTCTTACCAGTCAATGAGAAGGATAAGATGGACAAACGAGCCAAACTTTATATAAAGGAAGTCGTCTCGCGCCACGGTGTGCCTAAATCCATCATATCCGACCGAGATAGCCGTTTCACTGCTCACTTCTGGAAATCTCTACAGAAAGCTTTGGGTACTCGACTCGATATGAGTACTGCCTACCATCCACAGACAGATGGCCAAAGTAGTTTATTATTTAAAGTTCAGGTTATATATCTTAAGTTTGAATTCATAATTATAGACAATAATTATATATAAGCCATAGAAATATTTATGCAAATAAATATATATAACTTTATGATATATGTTTCAATATTTTCAAGATTATAGAAAAATATAAATCTGTATATTTTTAGAAATCTAGTCGTTGACTTCGCCGCTATACGATCAAGTATCCGACAAATGATTGTTATGATAATTAATATTTAATTCCGTAAATTTTATTATGCTTATGTTATCTCAAATAGTTTTTCTAAATTATATTTAGAAAATAATAAAATATTAGAATGAGATATATGTGTGATGTGTTTTTAACACTTTTAGGAAAATATATTTGTAAAAATATATAAGTTTCACGGTGAGTAAGTTCAAAATATAACACCGTATATTTTTAGGTTCAACGTCTGGAATTAATATTATATATATATATATATATATATATATATATATATATATATAGGGTGAGGTTCATTGTAGACACCCCCATAAGTGTAGACAGGTAGACACACTATTTCACATGTGAAATTACTTTATTTCACATGTGAAATTTTCTGAACAATGAGAAAAAGAAAATAAAAGAAAAAAGAAATTAATCATAACCATTAAATCAAGAGATCTAATGGTGAAAAAAGGTGTCTACCTGTCTACACTTATGAAGGTGTCTACAATGAACTTTTTACTATATATATATATATATATATATATATATATATATATAAGTATTCCGTTAAGTAATATGATATGAAAACTAATATTTAAGTAATTAAATATTACTGGGTTGTAATAACTTTAAATAAATATTTCAAGTTATTAAAGAAACTGAGATCTAAAATATAAGCACTTAGTTATTAATTAAAAAGTCAAACGCTCGGTTTTTAGAAATATATATATGTTTTATAAATATAAACACATTTTTTATAACAACATAGCCAAATATATATCCCTTATATTTTATGTCAAAAATATATTTGTTTATATATTTTTAGTTCAATGTGTCACCTTGACGGTCCTCGAGTCAGTTTTTATACCGCTTGGTCTATAACCTTTTTCGTCCTCACAACGATTGTCAAATATATGTTGTGACACAAGTGCTTAAATATTAATGTTAGTTTGATATTTAGGACGGTTTGTTCATTTATATATATTTAGTGGATGGAGTGTCAAGACTCGTTTTGGGTGTTTATAAATATAAAAAATAAACAACGGAAATTATTAAATTGAGAAGTTTACACTTTTACCTCTAGCACTAGGCTAGGTGATGAACCGAAAGAGGCGAGAGTATCTCCGTAGACCCGATCGAAATATATCGAGCTTTTAAAAGTTTGACCCGAAAGGTAAAACGGCATTTTGCGGGCTAGTTTTCGGTGGTTTATGGTGCTCGTTATGGGCAAACGTTGAGGTCGTTTGGGAGGCGGCCGGGTAGACTAGCCGTCGGTGGTGAAAGGGTGGCTCGATGGTGGTCCGATGGTGGAGAAATGGTGGCTGCTTGGGGCTGTTTAGGTTTTGGATCAAGGGTGTTTGGCAATTTGTTTGTTTTGTGCGTAAATTTTGGGCTGATTCGAGAGCATCACAGAATTTAAAAAGAAAGAGAAAGGAGCTGTGAGCTTGGCTGCTTGGTAATTACGTTCGATTTTATTGGTGGTGTTGAAGGCTACGGCCACAAATTGGAAATCGGAGGAGAGTTGGGAGCTTGCCGAGAGATAAAGAGAAAAGTAGGGTGTGTTGGTTTGCTTGTTTCCACCTCTCTTTTATAGGCCAAGTTAGGGGTGTGATTGGTATAGTGTGAATAGTTTGGATGTGATAGAGTATGGTCTTTGAGTATGAGAGTGATAATAGAAATAGACATGTGAGTAATTAGCTTATAAGATATTTTAGTTGTAGGTGGTGTAGTTAGGAGGTTTAGGTGGTGTTAATTTTTATAAAAGTTAACACTTTTTCTAATTATTTTATAAAATCTAATAATATAAATGTAGTGTCATAATAAAATAATTAATTCAAAGTCGATGGAGACTTTAAATGGGTCGAAATATGGAGAACGGATGTTGGGCCGGTACTGTGCGTGTCAGGCCGGTATGAGAGACTTTCTCCAAACGTCGTGTTAAAATTTGAGCTTCTAACTCCAAACGAGTCAAAAGTTACGTCCGTTTCAGTGAAAGTGTGAAATAGTGACTTTTTGCCGCAACTCCTGTTTTCGATCGTAAACCCTGTTTCCGATCGTAAACACCTCTGGGTCGTAAACAAAGATCGTAAACGACGATTCCGATAGAGTTTAATCGTAAACTCCGATTCCGATCCGAAATGTGGTAAACTCCGATTACGATGACTGTTTCCGGTAGCGAAATGTCGTAAACTCCTGATTCCGACAAACTACAATCGTGAACTCAAAATCTCGGATCGTAAACTGATAAAAATCCAAACTTTAAGTCGTAAACGAGTTTCCGATGCAGATCTTCAAGCAAACCAGTCGTAAACCTTCAAACCAACCCAGAAAATAGTCGTAAACACTCACGAATAGCAGCAGGAGCGATCGTAAACCTGAAAAACTCAAGAAAACTCGCAAAAACTGTTAGATCTTCTTGAATCAATATCGTGAGAACCACGAAACTCTCGTTTCTTGGCTCTGATACCAATTGTAGGTCCGAAAACAACAACCGTTCACGATATTCTATCAATCACGAGTGCGGAATCCAAGTGATTGATGGATTCAAGATGAGAGATGAGAAGAATACTAGAAAACGATTAATATAAATGATAAAAACCTGATCTTTGCATACAAGAAAACTTGTCGGGTACAAAACAGAAAATCGTAAACTCTCTTCACTCTCTCTTGATTACGATTACGATCGTAAACACCTTGAGGCTCCTCTCAAAGTCGTAATCAGCAACTAGAATCCGCCCCCCCCCCCCCCCAAATGGTGAACTCATGGGGTATATATAGTGCCCCATTGGGTTTACTATTGGGCCCCTTCATGATCATAAACTCAATAGTAAACCCAAGCCCAACCATAAACTAGCCTACTAATCTAATTAAACCCTCTAAGCCCAGCCCAACTTATTTAATATTACAAGCCTCATAATCTAGCCTCTACAGTAACCAAGTCAGATGACGTCAAACCTTAGGGCCTGCATTATGGAGTCATAGTCTCATTCATCATCATGAAATAACTTATGAAACACCTGCCTTTTAAATCCTTGGTTGAAGCAATTTCAAGACTTAACTATTTATCATGTTTCTTATCTTAACATTTCTGAAACAATTTCTATTTCAGTATTATAAAACAATGTCGTCTTAACATATTTTTCCGCTGCAACTTTGATGACATACTTGGTTTTTCAAACATATATTAATCTGATAGAGGTCGTTCTGTGTATCCACAACTATGATCCATGACATCACACGCCTCCGTATCCGAAAGTTCAGGGTGTGACAATCCCCTCCTGTCTTTTGTTTTGACTACAAGTTTATATGTAGACACAGACTCATAGTCATATTTTTCTCTTACTCATCTCTTTCTCTCACACATTTTGTTTAGAGTAAACTTCTATTTCCATCCCCGTGGTTTTTTTAACTTTAACCATTTCAGTCCAATAGTTTAAATTTTGTCATTTCAGTCCCCATACTTTCAATTCATTTTCAATTACATCTGACTCACTAACACCCATCCAATTCCTATGTTATTTTGTTGTAAAACTACTAAATTACCCTTATTAAATAACAAATAAAATAAACATATATGTAACTGTACGTTCACTCCCAAACACCTAATTTCAGCCTCCTTCAAACTCAATCTCTTTCCGACCACCACCACCAATTGAATTTCGGCGAGCCAACACCACGAACTAAGCCTATCTTTTTTCTAACGAGCCACGATAAAATTTAGTATTTTCCGACGTGATGATTTTCGCTGGCCACTGTTGATTAGAGCCCTTGAATAATGCCACCACCTCTACCCGTAATCATCGTCACAAACTCTTCTGAGAAGAAATGATGACATTCATTGTATTTGCAACGCCATCTCTTCATAATGTAATTATCGGAAGGCCTGGACTAAGGGTTTTGGGAGCCATTGTTTCAACCGCGCATGGTATAGTCCGATTTCCAACTCCAAGGGAGTTGCAACTGTTAAAACTGATATAGACCCACAAGTTGCATTGATTGATATACCAATGATATCAAAAGAAGACCCGGAAAAAATTCAAAGATAACCTGGGTAAAAACAAATGGGTGATTAATGAAAAGTTTCCAGATCAAACCATCGAGATAGGTTCGCAACTGCAGGGGGAACCAAGAAAGAAGTTGTTCTAATTGTTAAAGAATAGTGTTGATGTCTTTGCCTGAGAGCCAGCAGATATGACGGGGGTTCCAAAGCACTTGGCTGAACATAAGCTCAATGTTTATCCAGGGATAAAACCTATTTAACAAAATCGAAGAATCTATGACAAAGCTAGAAATGAAGTGGTTAAAGAAGAAGTCAGTAAACTTGGGATGCAGGAATCCTTCGTGAAGTGTTATACCAAACATGGGTCGCAAAGCCTGTTTTGGTTAAAAAGCCTGACAACACGTGGCGCATGTCTATCGATTTTAAAGACCTCAATAAAGCTTGTCCTAAAGATTGTTATCCACTTCCAGAAATTGATTTCAAAGTGGATTCTTTGGCTGGTTATCGGTGGAAGTGTTTCCTTGATGCTTATAAGGGCTACCATCAAATTGTTATGGCTAAGGAGGATGAAGATAAAACAACCTTCATTACCAACGAAGGACTGATTTGCTATAAAAAGATGCCATTTGGACCAAAAACGCTAGTGCAACCTATCAAAGACTCATGGATAAAACTTTTCAAATACAAGTAGGAAGGAATCTCGAGGCATACGTGGACGATGTTGTAATAAAAAGTTATCATGAAGAAGATATGCTAAAGGATATTGAAGAAACTTTCGAAAATTTGCAAGGTATCAATATGAAGTTGAATCCCTAGAAATGTTCATTTTCAATGGAAGAGGGGAAATTTTTGGGAGTCTTGGTCAACAAAGATGGGATTCAAGCACATCCAAGGAAAGTCAAAGCAGTTATGGAAATGCAACATCCCGACGACCGTTAAAGAAATTCAGACATTAAATGGAAGATTGGTGGCCTTGCATTGATTTTTATCTAAAGTTGCTGAAAGAGCAACACCGTTCATGAAGGTATTAAAAGAAAGTTTGAAAGAAAAATTTGAATGGACACCTGAAGCTAACCAAGCTTTTGAAGAGCTAAAAACAGATTTAGCTACGCTTCCAACTTTGACAGCACCAAAGGTTGGAGAATCATTAATAATGTACTTGGCCGTTACCGATCATGCTGTAAGTGTTGTGCTTTTGACAGCACCAAAGGTTGGAGAATCATTAATAATGTACTTGGCCGTTACCGATCATGCTGTAAGTGCTGTGCTTTTGACAGCACCAAAGGTTGGAGAATCATTAATAATGCATATCCATTTTGCAACTGCAAGTGTAAACATAATACACTTCAACTGTAAATGATTTACCTTGGACATGTCAGTGTGACTTAATCTACATGAACCATGAGGAAATAAAATAAGAAGGCATGAAAAGGAAAGGAAACAGTTAAACAAACATTCATAGCCTTTGCAAAAAAGCATTCATATGTTTAAAACTGCAAACATATGCAGTTCCAAACCCAAACCTAAAGGATAGCAAGTATTTAAACATCAACATCAACAAAAAATGACAGTAAATTTTTTAGTGCCACAACATAAGTGGACTTTGAGAAGGATATTGTTCATAATGGTGCTGAATGTCTTCAAAAGAACAATTGCTTACCAACCTGGTCAGGAGCATTTGTCCTGGATGCAGAAGGAGCATTTGTCTTTGGACCTGGAGCTGCACTTTTCGGAAATGGAGTTGGCTTTAGCATTTCTTTCATCCGCTCTGTGTCAGACAAACTTAGCTTTGAAACTTGTTCGATGATATCAAAAGTCATGCTCTTTAATGAGGTTAAGTTGGTTATAAGCTTTTCTCCAGCCTTCTGGTCAAATTCCATAACGGTAAGGAAGGTGGCCTCTCCCTTCACCGCATGTGCTAAGCCACACTTGATAACTTCATTAAAACCAATAACATTGGCAGCTGAATTTACCTTGAAAGCAATAGGGATTACCTCTGAATGAACCTTCTTTGCAACCATATCCAGGCATTCTGCAATCAACCATTTGCTCTTTTCATGTAAAGAAGCATTCTCGGCTTGCATCTGCTCGCGCTCCTCAACCATTGCTCTCATAGTTTCTTCAAGTTTCTTAACTTCCGATTTTGCCATTTCGGATTCTGAAAGGTTGCAAATGTAAGTTTAAAAGAAGGATAGAAATGTATGTGAAAGGACAAAATAAAGAATACAAAGTTGTACCTCTTTTTGCAGTCTCAATTTGGGCCTCATGGTGAGAGGTTGCTTCTGATAATTGGGCTACTTGATCCTCAAACTTCTTCTTTTGTTCCAGGAATTCAGATTTTGCTACTAAGTAATTTTCTTGAGCCTGCTTAAGGTCTCTCTTGGCTTCTTTCTCAAACGCCACAAGCTTCTGGTTCCTTGTTGTCAAAAGCTCGATCTTGTTGTTCAACTCATTAATTCTTGTTTGATCACCAACGGAACTGGAACTTGCTCTAAGTGCTAATAGCTTCTTGTTCAACTCTTCAATTTTTGCTTCTGCAATGATCCATCTCCCATACACATCCGCTACCAAGTTTTGTTGCTTTGCTTGGGCCAACATCAGTTCATCAGAAAGGTCTTCATTGGAAATTTGTTGCATGTTGGAGATGTCAATTGGTGTGCTTCCCAGGTGAATGAGTTTCCTTGCAATAGGAGTCTCTATACACGAATCATCATTCTTCACATCCCATTGTGGGACAAAAGTTGCATTAGCACTTGTGACATCCAAATTCCTTCCTATGTTGCTCCTTAAGGTCACCAAATCAATTTCCTTTTTTCAACCAAGCGGAAGTGGGGATAGCAAATTTTAAGGCACTCCTCTACGAAGAAGAAGACATGTGAGCAAGAGTGACTAAAGTAGCCAATAGGGTAGTATCCTTCTGCAAAACATTCACATCAGAAGTAGTTTGACCCTGAGGCATTTCATGTGAATTTAGCAAATAATCTGTAATTTCAAAATCTTCGTTGAAAGAAGGAGTTACCACAGTTTCCTTGGTGCTCTGCACATTCTCTCCTTGATTAGTTTCCACTTCCACAATATCAGAAGTATCGGAAGTGTTTACCTTAGGTTGTCCAGGTGAAGATTGGAGATTCCAGCGTGGACATTTTCTCTTGGAGATGGTGATGTCCTTAGACATGGTTGCCTTAGAAGAACGCTTTGATTTTCCACCACCCTTCGGAGGAAGTGGTGCCTTTGACGCAGCAATCGTCTGATCGCTTGTGACTTCTTTCTCTTTCCCCTTGGGATCACCACTACCACCACTTGATTCATTTTGTATCACAATAGCATTACCGGCAACAACATTGGTTCTCATTTCCGCTTCTGTTCCTTCAATATTTCCTTCAACAGTAGTACCTTAATCTTCGGGGGGTCTCTTCAGGACAGTAGTCAAAAAAGGAAGATGCTGTTTGACGAAGGAATGGCATGGCTCCTTCCTCCATCATTTCCGCACCAAGATCAACATCTACATAGCTTTTCAACTACATTGCTTCAAACAAGTACGTTTCTGCAAATGAAACAAAGACATTGGTCAAAATACAGAATTTTAATTTGATAGACAAAAATGGCGAAAGGGGGGAAATCTTACCCTTCCCCTTATTTCTCAAAATGGGCCATAAGTCGGGTGTAAACCAAGCCCTACTCATCCTACAAAAGAGTAAAACTGCTTCCGGCAATTCACGGATAGGACTAGCACATTCAACCAGTTTATCAAAAAACTCCTTTTTGTAGTCACCCGTTTCTGGGATTGAATCATGAACAACATCCTCCACAACTCTCCATTCCATCTCTGAAGGCACGCATCTATCATCTACATAAAAGAATCGGGATTTCCAGGATCGAGGGTTTTGCGGAAGAAGGGTGCTAATCCTAGACACTCCCCTTCTCCGTTCAAATGTATACAAATCTCTTGCCATTGTGATCCTATAAAAAGCTCTAAACAAAGTGACGCTAGGAGAAATGCCTATGGCCCTACTAGTAGCCTCAAAATGACTTAATCTTGAAAGGCCTTGAGGGTGCATCTGTGAGATATGCACCTCGAAAAACATCAAAGCTTTAATAAGGAACTTGGTGAAGGGTAGACGATAATTACCAAATCGAAACATCTCTGCATAAACCCCAATTTTTCCTTTAACAAATGGAAAAATTGGTGTATCGGAGGGTGGAAGCGAAGGTTTTAAAGAAAGTGGAATGTGATATATTTCGATCAAATCGTCTAAATCCTTAGGTGACAGAGACGAAAACGAAATGTGCATGTTATGCTTGTTCGATTCATCATCTATTTTAACAGATGGAGATGCCATTGTACAAATCGAAATAGAAAAGTGAAGGAGTGCGAATGACTAACCTGTGTTGGAAAATCTCGTGAAGAAACAATTAGGGTTTGAAGAAAGGAAGAGTGACGGCAGAAGAAAGTGAAGAAGCAAAATGAAGAAGAAAGGGGAAAATATGGAGACGAATGGGCTTTAAAGGATTCTTTAAGCAGTTTTATTTGAATTTAAAAATTCAAAAAACTAAAAAACTTTCCTGTCAAATAACTCTGGGCCGACACGTGTCCACTATAAGCACTCAAGTACTGTCACGCCAAATATCCGTCTGACAAGGTAGTTATACATTACACTTGCAGATGCGGCTCATTACAAGTAACCGAAACTTGTCGCATGAGCATAAAAATTCTCCAATGCATATGCTCTAATGACACCTGCATATATGATCCAACATAAAGTTGACAAAAGATAGTGGCATATGCATTATTTCTCCCAAAAAACATGGTCCAGTCCTTAGCCATTTTTTCTCCAAAATAACGTAAGGACTACGGGGACTTGATGACCAGTTTGTCAAAACCATGGAAGGCTAATGATATAATATGAGATTTTGAAAAATTTTCTCTCCAAATTAAAGCATGATGCGTGTTGTGCTCTTTTTCCCTTGGTCTTGGTTTTTTCCCACAGGGTTTTTCCGGATAAGGTTTTTAATGAGGCAACAAATCAAAAACGCATGTGGAAATGAAAAGTTGATTGGAAAGATGGAAGTACAGCATGTCTATAACCTTTTAGTCCATCATTGTTGCTTGAATAATCAATGGACTTGGGGGACTTAATGAGGATAGGTCAATAGTGGATATGCAAGTGCTTCCGGGATAACACTTCCAAGAGATTAACATCGCATGTGGAGACAAGGCAAAGAGTGATGTAGTTGCGAGATTTTGAGAAGAGTTGCTCTTTGGAGAGCATAGTACGATGAAAGTTGTAAGCTGTGTTCGGGGGGAGTTATTGTCTATCGTTGGCCTCTATGGTAGAATCAGTCGGGGTACCTGAGAGGCGGTGGTTTACCCTGCGGCGGATGTCAGCGGTTCGAGTCCTCTTATCTCCAACTCGTGAACTTAGCCGATACAAAGCTATATGATAGCACCCAATTTTTCCGATTCAGCGGTTCGATCTATGATTTATCATTCATGGACGTTGATAAGATCCATCCATTTAGCAGCACCTTAGGATGGCATAGCCTTAAAATGAAGGGCGAGGTTCAAACGAGGAAAGGCTTACGGTGGATACCTAGGCACCCAGAGACGAGGAAGGGCGTAGTAGGCGACAAAATGCTTTGGGGAGTTGAAAATAAGCATAGATCCGGAGATTCCCGAATAGGTTAACCTTTCAAACTGCTGCTGAATCCATGGGCAGGCAAGAGACAACCTGGCGAACTGAAACATCTTACTAGCCAGAGGAAAAGAAAGCAAAAGTGATTCCCGTAGTAGCGGCGAGCGAAATGGGAGCAACCTAAACCGTGAAAACGGGGTTGTGGGAGAGCAATACAAGCGTCGTGCTGCTAGGCGAAGCAGTAGAATGCTGCACCCTAGATAGCGAAAGTCCAGTAGCCGAAAGTATCACTAGCTTATGCTCTGACCCGAGTAGCATGGGGCACGTGGAATCCCGTGTGAATCAGCAAGGACCACCTTGCAAGGCTAAACACTCTTGGGTGACCGATAGCGAAGTAGTACCGTGAGGATAAGCACAAAAATTAAAGCTTCTACAAATACAGATACACCTAATACATCGAAACTCATTCGCAAGTGCATCTCCTGAGCTTACGAAGATGCGATTCCGAAGAATAAGTATAAATAGTTCATTTCATAACTTGTAATTTCCAACTTTTCAGATCTAGGATTTCACCTTTAACTGTGTGTATCCCTGAATCAATAAAAATCTCTTCATTCCAATACTTTTCTATTAACTAGCTCAATTCCATGTTGGACCATTAAACCAAATCTACAAGCGGTGGGGTTTTGTGGCTCATCAGTCACCATCTTCTCTAATTGCACCTTGAAAAATAAACCACAGCCGAAAGAAATCAACGCTCGAAGAAATTAATAAGTCAGAATCCAATCCATTAACTGAAAATACATGAGCATCGGATCGTCTACTCGATCTAGCTATTTGGACACAGAAACATAATTAACCGATTGTTTTATAGATCAACGAAGAACAATTACAATCAGTAAACACTTAGAAACAGACTCGGAGAAACACACTCAGAAACACACGCTTAACAGTATACTCACACGCTCAGAACTGACAAACACAAAGAACAAACTTTTATTTATAGTGACTGGTCGATCCATGTCCGAACCCCAGGTTCGGCTAGTCCGAACTCCAGGTTCGGACCACGTTCGGCCAGTGAGACTTGGACATGATCTTGAACATTGTTTGATACTTCACACGACGCACATATCAAGTATCAACAAACTCCCCTTCGTCGTGTGCAGTATCTCTTCAACATCATCAATTCTGTATCTTCAATCAAGCCCCCCCTCAAGTGTAGAATCCGTTCGTCCAATGAAATAAATCTTCGAACAAACTCCTCCTCAACTCAATCGTAGCTTGATCTTGAATACTTGATGACATCTAGTGTATCTCTGGTCTTTTATCAACAACTTCAGAAGACTCGAAGTGATGATATTTTGCACTTTAGCAACCTGTTCAATCATTTGAAATAATCTTGGCGCAAAACGTCTCTTCGAGACTCCAATATATGATTTTGAAAATTGAATTTGTATCACGTGTTGATCAGATCGAAAATAAAGCAAAAACAAAATCTTTTTGGCTTTTAGAAAGTTTATATCAAAACAAACCTAAAATCTTTTTGATTTTTCAAAGTTTATGTTAAAACACACCGAAAATCTTTTTGTACTTTTCTTGATATATAATGAAATTGCAATACAAAATCAAACACTATTTTTGGTATGAGAAAGATCACTATATGGGATCATATTGGTCATAATGCACTGAACTACATTTTAATTTCTACTAATTGAAGCTCACAAGTCATGCTGATTGCCGGTATAATTTGTCCACATTTAAACTCAGGCAGAATCATACTCATAACATCTGGATATGTTAAAGTATTGATTAGATTTGCTTTTACCAGTGTATCCCACACTATCAGACATATTCAGACATTTTTCTGTTTTTCTTTCTTTTTCCTTTTGTGTGATAGCACTTTTGATTTTTCACAACGCATAATATTTTCATGATATCGTCAACTGTGTTCCATGCAAAAAGAAATAAGAACGTTAAATCGTTTACCTTATGGTCGATCTTTCGATACGCAGATAAGGCCTCGGATTTAACAAAATAAGAAAAATAAAACAAATTGAAATTGTATAACTCAATAACAATCAGGTCGGTACTCCCGTACACGCAGAGAAAGTCCGATGAGTTATACGAAACACCAAAGAAAATAAAGCAGAACGTCAAACGAACAACGATCAGGTCGATCTTTCGATACGCAGAGAAAGTTTGATCGTTTGACAAAAAAAAAATCAAACAAGTTTAAATCTTTGCAAAATGAACACATGTATACACAGTGACTTCTCATTACTATTTTCACACTTATTTTTCTTTTTGTGTCATCAAAATATGCATCAAGATGTTATCCACATGGTCAAGCATTAGTATTCAATGTATATCACATCTGAATACTTTCTGATTTTCCGAGCCTACCAAGCACATCAAACAATGATCTTATAGCCCTTTCATCTACTCTATCCATGAGTCAGATACGTAAGCCAATGTACCATCATTTCCCAATGGTCAATTTCCCACAATTTTATATATTGTGCATATATTCACCTTCCTTCTTTATATATTTGGCATGTATTCACCTTCTTTATAACTTTCACCAAAGTCCTAACCCGAACATTATGTATCAAAATCAAGTCGGCATCTAAACTATTTTGAACTCTACGCAACGAATCAGGCAACTAAAAAATGGACATGGGTATTAAAGTGGCAGGTGGCTGACTAATTATTCCACCTGATTGTTCTAACCAACCCCCCTAATTTAAGAGATAAACAAATCTCCATTAACAAATCATGGATTATTTCAATAAAACACCCCAAAAACCTTATTTAAAGAATGGTTTTGAAAAGAGAGGATCTATCATCCACCTCGATCAGGTCAAACCCACCTCGATCTGGTCGCACACACCTCCCATATTCAAGACCATCGCATTTGCAACAATCCACCTTCCGCCTTTTGCCGCAACTCTGTTGTGGTGCCGCCACCCCTTTTCTTCACCAAGAAAATCAGAGAAGGACTCATAGTTGGTTCAGCATGCTGTCCGTTTTAGGTAAAGGTATTTTAGGTGGTGGCTGTTTGAAATAGAGAAATTGAAAGATGGGCGTGAGAAAGAGGGAGATGATGAGCTAGGTTTTAATAAATTTTTATAATTTCTCTCGATTTTATTTTTATTTTACAGGGATATAATGGTCAACTGACTAAAGATAACAACACCAAGACTAATAGTGTTTGTAAGTAGGATGTAATTGAAAAGGAATTGAAAGTATGGGGACTGAAATGACAAAATTTATACAGTTGGACTGAAATGGTTAAAATTAACAAACCATAAGGACGGAAATAGAAGTTTACTCTTTTGTTTATCCCATGTCGTGGGTATTATCATCGCCAGTTGGGATTCATGAACGGATCTGTGTGGTTACTAGATGGTGAACGGTGTCTTCTTATGTTAGTCTCCGGTGGTCGAAGACGGTTGTGTAACTGATTTAATCCTTTTTTAATTATTATTTTCTTTTACCGATCTGAGAATTGTTAGTGATGGTGGATGTTGTTGGTCCGATAGTGGTTAATTAGTTAAAGCGGTCTTTGGTGGTTGTTAACCCTAATCTACACCTTGATCTACTCTTATACATCTTATACATCTCCATGTTACAGATTTAAAGTGATGATGGATTCTTTAGAAGGGGGTTTCTGAGCAAGTCTTTTCTTCTTTGTTTTTTTTTTTGTTTTTTTCCTCTTCTATGGATTGTTTTTATTAATAGTTTTGGGATTTTGCAGGCATGTGATGTTGTTAACGACCGACGACGGCGGTAGCGTGGTAAGAAATGACGACTAAGCGGCGGTGATTTGGGCAAGTTAGTTTTGGGGTTTTAGTTTGACTTTGCTTATTCCTTGACGATGTAGTTTTGTTTTGTGAAAAAAAAATATATAGTCATCAGATATGATGGCAGACGTATTCCAATGATATGTGGGTTGGGGTGGTGAATGGTAGAGATGCTCAAGACCACCGATAAAAGGTGAGTATGCTAGAGAAGATGTAAATGAAATATAGATAGACAAATTACAAGTTAAGTTTGGTTTGCTTAAATATTAAAACAAATTGATATATAATTTATATCAGGTTACTATAACCCAAATGATTTGAGTTGTCCATTTCCTTGCCGGTTCTCAAAGGCTCGGTATTCAACTCACCTTAACCCACATTTGACGTTTAATTCTTATTTTAAAAAGGATAAAAAACGTTACACGATAAAAATTAGAGGACGGTTCCGATTAAGAACTTACAAAGTTCTTAGGTAAAATAAAAAATAAAAAAAAAGTTTCTCGATATTGACGATATTTTCATTTCATTATTTAGCAAAGAGTAGCATTTGTAAGGTGCAACTTCAAATGCAGACTCAATGAAATGAACTTGATGAGTATCTTTTCAGCTTTGATGTGTCACAATCTCATTATTTCCCACTGGCACGTGGCGTAAATACTAACAAACAATATATGTCATTTTCATGTTTGCGAACATACCTACACAAGACTTCTCCACCAAATGCTTTTATTAATATTTTTAATCTTTAATTATAATCTACTCTTTAAGGAAGTCTTAAAATGTAATGTTAGGTGTCACTCATCTAGACTCTTTCTTTATAATCATGCCATGTGTAATGTTATATGTAATGCCATGTGTAATTTTAAAAAAAATTATATTTTTTAATCATATATACTAAAGGATAAGAACCCAACAATAATACTTTCTTGCATTTCCTGATAGCCTACCAAAAGAAGCCAAAGAATCTTTCTTTTTGAGGAAGCTCTGCATTTGCTCTTCATTTTAAAGTGCATGCCATCCCAATCTTGGAAAAACTTCAATTTGAGTTTCAATTGAGGACAAAATGCTTTCTTGATTCTTTGGAAAGTTGCAGGGATACATGAATTGGGTAATTGAAAATCTCCTTCAAACCAAATTCAAATTATATGTGCGGATGGATTCAAATTTATATAATATACAATATAATTTCAAGTTGAATAGTATTCTTTATGGTTCTTGAAATTTGGCCACAAAATTTGTACTCCTTTTACACTTTATTCCCTGCCCACAGATTTTTCATTTAATAAAGTGGACAGTTTTGTTGAGTCTGTGTGCTTGGCGGTGGCTACCAGTTCTGTAACCTTTACACATATATAATCATTCTCTTTTGCCCTAAATGAATACACCTCTTGCTCTCTTAGAATCTTTATCTTCCCCTCTCTCTTCGTCATATATGCTTCCTGACTCTCACTCCGTCACATATCTGCTTTCTCTCCCTCCTCTAAAGCAGAGATGGTTGTGCCTGTAATGGGTTGTCGTTCTTTTAATCACATATCCGGCGTACGCTATCGACGTCATAGCGGTTGCCTTTGAGGCATTGCTCCGTCGAAGCTACGGCGGTTAGCGGCCATAGTTCTTGCTGGCCTTGCGGCATTGCTACGTCAATCGGATGGTGGCTTACCTTTTTTTTTTGTGATTTGGCGGTGCATACGTGATCTTTAGGTAGAGGTGGCTTTCGTACCACTGTAGATCTAAAATAACATCACGATGTTGTTCCATATTTGGATATGGGTGATTTTTTTCCGGGTAAGTTCTCTTGACGAGGAGGCAGTAGCTGTTTGTGGTGGCACCTTTGACCAGAGCCTTTACGGCAGTGATGGTTGCCACTTTTGGGGGTTTTTGTTAATTTTCTTTTTCACTGATTGAAACCCTAATATTTGATTTCTTTTTTTCCTTGGCGATGATGGATAGATCTGAGCCAGCCTGAGCCTTCACGGCTGTGATGGCTTAGTATATGCTTATGTGTATACCCAATTTCATAATGATCAGTGTTGATGCTAAATGGATTTTGATTCTTTGTGTTGATGTGATTATTCAGTTGAAATCAGATTTTTAGCTCGGTCGTTGTTACATCCGGTGGTTGGTTTACCCTCTCTTGGGATCATTGTACATGATTACATTTTGTTAAGGCATGTTAGTCTCACATGGTGTATTGCTCAAATCAGATAGAATTGTGAGAGGTGGCAAGCCGTTTTGTTGAATCTGTGTGCTTCATTCAACAATGTTTTATATATAACATCACCGTACAGCTATGAATGTTGCCTTAAATTCCTTTATCGGAGGTGTTTCCAGTACACATATGTAATATTAAGGCTATGATGATTCTATATTTTACCATGTTCTTGGGAACTGTTGCAGTGGTGAGCCGGAGGCCTAGAGCTTTGGTTTATTGCCGCCCTCATCATGACCGATGTCACTGTATGATGACTAAGTTGAATCTGAGCCTTTTATACATCATTTTTACCGTTTCTTTTTATCATTTTTCTGTTTCTCAGGTTAATTTGTGTGTTCTTTTTATCCTTTTTTTTTTCTCAGGTTAATTTGTTTGTTCTTTTTCATTTGGTTTTTCACGATGGTTTTCAAGGTCACACTCTTACTATAATTTTACAAGTGATTTGAAGATCACACCCTCATCTGTTTTCTTTGTTTTATATATTTGTACAGACGTTTGTAATATATATATACATACATATATAAGTTCGAATAAGATATTATAAATAGAACTCTAATAACCTTCTTGATAGAACTGATAAGTATTTTTTAAAACTAAAACCTAACTAAATTTTTGGTTGATGCAACTCTTGAGAAAATGACTTGATGGAAAAAGAAAGTGTAACAATCCTTCAAATGAAAAAAGTCTATTTGTTTGATTGCTTATGTGAACAGAATTAGTTAAATAAAAGCAATACTATACCTATGTGTTCATTGACTTATGGTCATATCAATTTGCAAGTTGCAACTTAATCACTTGAGGGTTCCTGGCTTTAGATTCTTGCAACCTTTGGTTGTCATATTCCCGTTTGGACAACCATTTAATTTGTGTCGTAAGCGAATCCTAAGGCACCGACTAAATTTACAAATTTCACATAAAACGGGTGGCCCGCCGCAACACGCGGGCGGGTCACCATCTTGTTCAAATTTAAATGGACATTATCATTTCCTTACCTCTTACCTCAAATCAGTTTCTTTCAAATCTGATACAATCGGACAGTTTGGTAATGAAGCCTAAAGGTATTCCTCTTTCTTTTCCATATCCGTCAAATTATATGTTGATGATGTTGAATTAGTTTATACGCTATCACAGGTGCTAACCTAAAGTGGAAACAGAATGTCACGTAGATAATTTTAGTTCTATAGTGAAACTCGACGAACACTTTGAAATCATTTCCTCTGCGATTTCCGTGTCGTTCGTCCGTCCTGTAGGCCCATTGTCTTTCTCCTTGGAGATTTCTTCTGTGATTCTTTTTGCATTGTTATTTTGGTTGTAACCGATACTGTTCTCAATTTAATTGCTAGAGCAAGTATTTGTTTTTTACAAAGAAGTTCTTGATAATGATGGTAACCTTAATAATAAGCCATCTAATGTTGTATACAAAAAGAAGCTTTTGATTACTTTTAATTGTAGTTAAATCCTTTTAATTCGGAACTCGCAAGTTTTTATAGATTTTGTTTGTTCCATGCTCTATTTAATGATTAATATGTATTGTAAAATTTTATACACAACCCATGAAGCTCACGGGTATATAATCTAGTTAATTATAAAGTAAACATTATGTTGCTTCTTTTGTGTTTTTCTTTCTTTTATTTCCTTACTATAAATATAAGACTTAGATTAAACTTTTAAGTGTTTAATTCACGTGCTAATGATATTGTATAGTTAAGATTTTGTGACTTTTGTCAATCAATTAGTTGGCATGGTCATCTTTGGTTTGATGTAAACTAATTAAAAATTGTTCTCATTCGTAAATATCTTTTCTTATTTCATATGAAGATTCTTTGATGTTTATAAATATTTACAAATATCATTGTCTGATTTGGTTTTATTTACATAGTTATAAATGTGGCCCGTCGCAACGCACGGACAGACCACCACCGTCACCGCCACCACCACCGTCACCACCGCCGCCAGTATAATCTGAACATTGTGTCAAAAATCGAAAGGGTGACTTTTTTATTTATTTTTTATATAGCAACACTATACGCGTTTTAAAGATTAAAAACGCTCATTTTTATGGTGTAATTTTTTTTTTTAAAATAATGTCGTATGTGAAAGTTATGAATGTTTAAAAAAATGGAGGAATTGGATAAAAAGTCAACAAAAGTGACTAAGACTAAAATACCCTTGCTTCCTTTTTTATTAGATCAAGATCCAATGGCTAGATTTCCTTCTTACCCTTTTTACCCAAAACAAACTTCTCATTTGAACCTCTCCCTATTAAATTGTTAAACATGATGATACAAAATCTAAATTTTATCTAACATAAAACTTTAAATATAACATGATATAAAATTACATTTAACATATTAAACTATAATACAATACATAAAGGTTACACCTTCTTATGCACATGTAGGTTACCACTTTAAAGCTCTGTTTACAATCCCTTATGCACCTCTCCACTTTCCTTTGTTTACAATCCCACCATGCTTCTGGCCACGATTTTCAACCCCATCGTACCACCCTCCAACTCCCACATCAAATGCCATGCCTAAAGGACGCTACAAGAGCAAGAACAGTGGCCATGGAACTGTTGATGTATTTCCTTATATACGCATCCGCATCCTGTGTGGCTATGCATTTCGGCTGGATTTCATCTTCCCTTGTGCTCCATCTTTATCAGTGGTAAGTTTTTTTTTGCTTTGCTTTGGTAGTAATCAATCGATTACATGTTTTATGCTTCAATTTCTTCTCAAGTAACCTGCATTCTAGGTTGACCAGCATCTCAATTGCCAATTACTTTTGACTGAAACAGAAGCTTTGGATTTTTTTTTATTTAATTTAAGCTTCCATAAACAAAGGTAATTCACTAATTTCTTTAGTTCTTGCAATCGATTTCTAGGTTTTGAGTTGGATTCATCAGCAATTTTGTTTCTAGGGTTTTGAGTTTGGCGTTTCACGTGAATTGAATATCTGATTTGGGTTTTGTTTCTGGGGATAGACATCGATTTTTGTCATGAAGATTTGATTGTGATGTCTTAATTTTTTTCATCTGTTTGTTGTAATGGTTGTTTAAACGCATGTGTTGTTTTTTTTCCTTTGTATTCTTTTTGGCTTCACATCTCTTCTTGCTTATTAACTTGATGATGACATGAGGTCTTCTTCAAACTATCTTTTTATTTTTAAGAGCTTTGTTGTATGTAGAATTGATGCATTGGTCAATTTATTAGTGGAGTTACAGATAGTTTATTCAAAGATTTTGATGTCATATCCTAATTATGTGCTACTAATAACTTTGATGATGAATTCCCTCCAAATATAACCATATTACGCGTGTTTTCTGTTTAGACTTGTATTTTTTAGGTTAAAGTTACTTGGTTTGGTAATGTGATGTCTGAAAATTGTTCTTTGTATGGTTTATAAGAAATATTTTTGGATACAGTTATCTGTGTACACAGATTCATAAAAAATGGATAAGATTTAGTGTCTTTCATTTATTTAATTGATGCATATTTGTGGTTTGCTTGAAGTCTTACAATTCAATATCATTGTTACCTACTCATGTCTTATTTTCATGTGCATAAATAGTCTCTTATGACTTATCCTCTGTCTTTGCTGCAGCGTTATTTTAGCTTCGAAGGTTAGCATTCTTCTCTGTTAAGAGTTTTATGTCAGGTTTATGTTGTGTAGTTTTTTTTGTTGATAGTTATGGTCAATATCTTTTTTATGCTCCTTAAAACTTTTATTATGTCTTGGTTCTATCATTGGTCTGTTTCACATATATTTGTTCAAGGTTATTTTTGCCGTTTAAAATTGATAGATGATTTTTGGGTTATAACCTGAATGTAATGGTATTTAGTATTATAAAATTATTGTTGTTTGTCCTCAAAACTGTAATTATTTAGTAGAGGTTATAGATGCTAGATTGCTAGGTGTTAAAGAATCAGTAATGGTTTTTTACCAAGAACTAATTGGAACTGAGCTTGGGATCTTTTTTTAGTTATTTACCTCTTCATAATACAATGGAGGCTATTGATTTAATTATATTGGTTAGATCTACATGCCATTAGAAAATCACGTGGGATAGAACACAGTTAAGAAACTTGCCCCATCACTCAATATATGCTTTATATTTATAAAGATGACAGATAATGGTGGATGATTTCATAATACACAACATTTTGGGCGCCTTGCACTAACAAGTGATTATTATTAGAAGTTGCACATAAGGTTGGTAAACTGGTATGGAAACAACACTTCATCTATGCCTAATAACTTAAAGGATTTACTTGCAGGTCAATGATGTTATGAACTTGAAATTTTCGAATTAGGTTTCGATTTTGGTTCTTAGTTCGCCGCTTGGCTGCTGCATGTTTTGCTTCTGTTGATCATTGCGTGTTTAAAGCTGGCGAAAGATTTATGTTTTTATCTTAGTTCGCCGGTTGACTGATTTATGTTTTGTTTTGTGTTTTGCTCCTTTAATATATCAGCACGTTTGTTGTATATAATGTGTTTATGTTCTTATCTTATTTGATTGCACGTATTGGTAGCGTTTTCTAGGTTCGTTACACTTTTCAAGTGCAGATATAATTTTTTCTCTCCACTCCACCATCTCTGATCGACTCCATCATCCTCTTCCCAGGTTTGAATCTCCTTTCTAATTGTAATCAAGACTCACCAATAAGACACAAACTTAATTTTGGAAGTACATGTGGATGAAAACAACAATACGAATAGTTATTCTAAGTTCTAACAAGAACTCCAGAGCCAGAGGTGTGTTTTTTATCTGTTGTTTATATTTTTCAGACAACGGTTGTCATTTCTCAGGAATATGAGTAAGAAATATGCACTTTTGTGTTCTTCATTTTCGTTTTGTTAATTCTTTTACTTCAAAATTATATTTTAGGTGGGATTACTTTTGATCATATGATTTGTTAAATTTTGTTTAGTGTTAGCAGAGATTGAGGCAGAGCGGTAGAGATGGGGGTTGAACTTCTGGAAACAAGGTATGCATTAGCAGGGATCATTTGTTTGGGAATTTTGAAGATTTGTTGCACTTTCCTCGCTCTTATTAGTTTTGTGATCATTTTTTTCTTTTTTCTTTTGGTATATGATCACACAATACAACACCTAATGAACATTTTATGAGTATAATAAAGACCGCAACTTGGGGCTGAGATAATGTTTCTGTAGTTGTAACTTCTGATCAAGCATTTGACAGATTATACATGATTGGTTAAGAAGATAATAGATAAAACAAGGGGAAACCACAGGGGTTAGAAATTTTTACCAATGTTTATTTTTTCCAATCATAGAGACTTTTAAATTCCACTAATTTATAAGTTAATTCAAAAGGTTACATCCAAACACCTCCTGGATATGAATATTTAGGCAAATTGGTTTGGATTAGAGTATATAATTGATGTCGTATGATGTTAGTAATGAGCTAAATACAGAAAATGAAGTATGGATGTTTGGTGATTGATTGAGCTGACAAGGTGGTAACAGTTATCTCATAGTTGTATGGGATGGCTACGACTCTAAAAAAAAATATGGATAATGCCTCTATGGGTTGTTTTGTTTTGGTGTACAGGGAGTTGTAGTGGTTTGGTTGTCATTATAATGAAACGTGCCATGCTTTTGTATATGCGGTATGAATGTATGTTTGGGATGACTCAAGACTTCAATGGTTGTTGTGTGTTATATTACATTCGCCTAGGATTGAACTTATTACGTACTAGATATCACTAAACGAAAAACGACTTTCTAGCAGCAACGCACTAATACCGTCGCAACGACCACGCTACTAGCCGCAACGCGCTAATTGTCCCACTTGTTATTACATATATATAAAAATAACATGATGGTAACTACTAAAGACATGGAATTTTTAACGAAATTTTAATAGCATATTATCAGTCATCAAAATATTATTTTATATTTTATAATAATTCAGTCTCCGGTCGGTTCCAAACTGTAAAGTAAAACATAAAATCTGGTCTTGTAAAACACAAACCAAATCGTTTTTAAAACGAATGAATTGGTTGATTTTATGAGCATACTTATTTTCAACATGACCAAGTTATTGATAATTAATTTTATTATTCTATATACTTACACCATATTCTCTATTTTTTTTATTTATGATTATGAAGATATTATTCTTAATTTATAGTAATCGATCGAACAGAACAGCAAGAAAATCTATCGGTTTCAGATCTGAGTAACAGAAAACCAATAAAAAGCAAGGCCAACATCCGACCAGTTCTGATGGCTCATAAACAGGCGACAGCTGTGATAATCGTAGGTTCGTCGTCGGTAATATCATCGCACATCGAAATGAAGCAATAAATAGCAAACCGCCGGGACAGATAGGCACAAAGGTACGTCAACGGCCAATAAGCGACCAGATCTGGCCAGTATCATGTAATATGATGGCTCAAAAACCGGTGATGAGTACAAAAATTGTTGTCATCGCCGGTAATATCATCGTACATTGTCAGGCAGGGAATAGTGAACTTGCAGTGTACACCTCATATATGTGAATTGATATATAAGGTAATATATCGTCTTTAGGTTTTCCAAAAGTCACGGAGGCACAAAAAACCAACCACGACACAACAGCAGTCGTAAAAAACGATCGCCGATGAAACCAAAACCCACCGAAGAACGCAGACACACCAACAATCGTACAAAACGGTTGCCGAATAAACGAAAAGCCACCGACGAAAGCATCTGCGTTCGTTCTTTACTAAGGTTCTTTTAGAGAAAGAGGATATATATATATATATATATATATATATATATATATATATATATATATATATATATATATATAGGTGAGGTTCATTGTAGACACTTTCGCATGTGAAATAGCTATTTTTCACATGTGAAAGTTTCTAATTAATGAGAAAAAAGAAAAAGAAAAAAGAAAATTAATCACAACCATTAGATCAAGAGATCTAATGGTGAAAAGGGTGTCTACCTGTCTACACTTATGGGGGTGTCTACAATGAACTTTTCACTATATATATATATATATATATATAGTCGATTTGAAGAACTTTTACAGAGGTGTTTTTTTAGAGAGAGAGAGGGGTTGGAAAGATAAGTTTAAAGTTCTTGTACATTTTGAGAGAGTGAAAAAGGCGATATAAATATGTCCAAATACAAAAGTGACGAGACAGTTGTACATTAAAGTTGACATAGGCATGGTCATAAATACAGGTGCCATCCATCGCATTTTATACCAATTAAAAAAGCGTTGTTCTATTCGCACCGGAAAAAAATTTCCTTGCACCAGTCCTAAGCACCCCGTGGAGGCCTATACGGGTCATATAGGTGGGGCCACAGACTTCAATGTAGTACAAACCCGGCAACCCTAACCCTAAACGCCGGGTGGAGGCCTAAACGACGCGTGGAGGCACCTGACACCGGGAATATTCCCTGACCATGCTGACATGTTTGACGGCCGCGGGTCATTTAGGGCTAAACGGGTCGTTTAATTCCTATTTTTCTACCTACCACCTGACGAGATGACTACCCGATGGACGTCGAATATGGTAAGAGTAACGCTAAACGACCCATGGAGGCCTAAACGGGGCATTTTTCTTTTACATTAAATAGTTTCTTCCTTCAAAATGCTTCTCATGCATGAGATCACCAAAGATGTCGGGTTCACCGGGTTCTCCGAGATTTCCAAAGATTCCAGACTTGAACGAGGCATAAAACATCTATTTATTTTGTATATATTTATTTATTTGTCTTAACCAAACTTATCTAACGGTTTCTTTTTTATATTTAGGGTCAATCACTACCCTATTATGGTCAACAATCTTACGGTGGTCAGCAATATACAAACTTGGAATACGGTCAACAGTCGGATCCAAATTTGAACCAGGCAAAAACATTTATTTATACCCTTATTTATTTTGTATATAGTCACTTGTTTTAACCAAAAACATCAAACGGTTTCTTTTTTATTTAGGGTCAATCACTACCCTATTATGGTCAACAATATTGTCAACAATCTTACGGTGGTCAACCAGATTATACTCAACAATCTTACGGTGGTTATGGTCAGCCCTTCTATGGATCAGAATCACAATTGGGTTACGGTCAACCGTCGTACCAGTTAAAAAAAGAGCCGCATTACAGTCAATCCTCGTACGGATCAGAAGGAGAGACGGATTTCGTGGATGACAGTGATGAATTCGTGGAGGATACATACGGGGGTACGGAGACGGGGGACGAATCCGATGAGGATCCCGATAAATTTAAATAGCGACGGTACGGAGACGGGGGACGAATCCGATGAGGATCCCGAGACGGTTTCCTACGCGACGAATAGAGTATGACAACATCCGAGTCTTTAGATTAATTATTTTATTTCTTATACAATAAGACTCAATATCTGATAGTTTCCGAAAATTTTCAGGCTTTTGCTTCTCGTGAGGATTTACAGAAATGGGCTAAGGACAGAGGACGCAAGTATGGGTTCGCCATTGTTATCGGCCGGTCAAGAGCTAATGAGTATGTGGAATTGCTATGTGATCGCGGTCCTAAACGCCCGAGCACAGCCAAAGTCAAGAACACCGGGACCATAAAAAATGATTGTGCCTTTAAATTAGTTGGTAGGTACAGCGGAAGAAGTGATTGTTGGAGTTTAGAAGAGATATGTAAGTTACACAATCACAAACCGTTTGTATTTGAGGAGGGGCACCCTTATCTTTGGAGACTAACCCCTGAACAGAGTGATTTCGTTGCCACGTTATACAAGCTTCACGTGAAGCCACATAACATTCTTTTAGCGTTACGGGAAAAGTTTCCGGGAAATTGTTGTATTCTCAAGGACACATACAACGTGACACGGAAAATTAGGGAACAAGATAAAGTAGGTAGAAGCCCAATGGAGATACTTGAAAACCACCTGTATGCTAATGGGTTCGTGTTTAACACACGGGTGAATGAAATCACTAACGCCACAGAGGATATTTTCTTCTGTCATCCTCTGTCCTATAAAATGTGGCGTGCCTTCCCGCATGTGATGTTGATCGACACGACGTACAAGACCAACTTTTACAACATTCTGTTTGTTCAGTTAGTTGGTGTGACGTCGACGTCGAAGTCGTTCTGTATTGCACATGCATTCATAGCGAATGAACGAGAAGACAACTTTACATGGGTCCTTGAGCAGGCTAAAGGTATGATAGATAAGTGTATGGAGCCACACATCATTGTCACCGACAGGGACCAAGCCCTAATGAGATCCTGTGATTATGTATTCCCGAACGCCAATAAAAACTTATGCAGGTGGCACATACAGATGAATATAACGAGAAAGTGGAAGAAGGATTTTAAGGCGAAGCCATGGAAGGATTTTGCTTACTGGTGGAAGGTACTGTGTGAGTCTTCCAATGTCAGGCAATACAACTTTCGTTGCGGAAAAATGGAAGAAAAACTACGTAAAGGCGGGTATGCCGGTAAGTTTTTCATAGCTATATTTTCACTAATAATCTACCTGTTATAAGTTTTTAGAATTTTTTCTCTGTTTCAGCGATCTGGCAGTATATACAGAATTACTGGTTGGTGCCCTACAAAGATAAGTTTTTTACTTGTTGGTGTGATGGTCGCCTCAACTTTGGTCAGCATACAACCAATAGAGTCGAGGGTCAGCACGCCAACTTGAAAGATCACATCAAAGGGATGAACAATACGCTCGATGCAATTACGCGTTTGGTAGATAGAGTTGTGCGAACCCAGGAGATTGAAATTAGTAAAACTTTTGAAGGATCCGGCATTAAATTATACAACTCGCATAACCATGAACTGTATAAAAATCTGCATTATAAGGTGACTACTGAGGTTCTTCGACTTATTACACGCGAGGAGAAAAATCTAAAAAAGTTGCGTAAAGCAGGAGCTACGTGCGGGCACCAGTTATTCACGTCCATGGGTTTGCCATGTGCTTGTCGGGTGGAGCAATACATTAAAAAAGGTTATAAATACTTGAAAGATGTTTTTTTTAAATTTATACGTTTATCATATGATTACGTACTGCTAACTGGCTATTTTGAACCAGGCCAACGTATTCCATTAGCAAGTATCCACCAATTCTGGAGGAAGTTTAGTTTCGACCCGGAGTACACCGAGGACGTGGAACCCAGTCTTGACGAACAATTTGAAGACATTAAACGGGAATTTGCTTCACACAACCCTCAAGTGAAAAAAAGCTTTTTACAAAAGATCAGATCCTTGGCATCAGGAAGCAAATCAGATAAAAAGGAGCCTGAGGTGCGTAGGGACCCTCGTGGTCGTCCAAAAGAACAAAAAGCACATACCCAGCGGGAAACCAACCCCGAGCCTGCGAGACACAGCTCGTATACATCTTCACATAAAGATATACCGGTCCCTCCGAGGCACAGCTCCTACACATCGTCCCAGTTTAAGAAGCACAACACGCATACGAGTCAGAAGAAGAATGCTTCAGAGCACGGGAGAAATGTTGGCAAGACGGGAGCTGACCACGGGTTTCCCTTAATGATGGATCCAAAGGACTTGAGTAACATTATGAGGTTCAAGGGTCACATCCCCCAATTATTTCACCGGTATATTGAAGATATAAAAGATGTGAACCCATACGGTAACTGTGGTTTCCGATCGGTTGCTCTGTGTTTAGGTATGGATCAAAAACAGTGGCCGTTGGTTAGGAAAAGGATGATGAATGAGATGGACAGAAACAGTCGATGGTGGCAGTGGCGCTTTAATACCGAGCAACAAGGACGCTATGATATAGTTCGTAACGGATTAGATTGGTTCGATACCATTCAAGCGGCACCGTTTGATAAGTGGATGGACTTTCCCGGACATGCACTCGTGATGGCTCAAACATTTGTGTGCATTGTCATTCAAATATCCAACTTACGTGTATATGAGCGTATACGGGATAAATACGCGTCAATAAAACATCCTTTGTATGCAAATATAATATATACTAATTATTTATATGAATATATGAATGTATCTATACATGTATATGAATGTATCATGTATGTATGTATATGAGTGTATACGTATCAATATACGGGTTAAATACAATAAAAAGCAAAAATCTAGAACACATAAACGTCCCATTTAGGTCTCCACCAATCGTACAAACGGATCCGTGGACAAGTTAAACGTGTCGCTGAGGCCCCAACCCAGCGTTTACTTTTACAACGGATCAAGACTAAGCGTGGCGGCCCACTAAAAAAAACCTAAGCGCAGCGTGGAGGTCTCAGCGCCTCGTTTAGCTGGCAACGGATCGTTGTAATGCGCCCCCTTTCACTCAAACTCTCATTTGCATCTTTTTGTTTGACCCGACGACCACAGCCACCACCCATCACCGTTTAACAGCCACCACCCACCACCGTTTAGCAGCCACCGCCCACCACAGCTACCGGTTACCACCACCACCCGCTACCACCCACCCTGGTTCTTCTTCGCTGCTGCTAGAACACACATCGCCGCCAGTTTCCGACTGCTGCTGCCACCGCCTTCTCCACCGGTGACGCTGCTGCTGCTGCCGCCATCACCGCCATCTCCGCTCGACTCCGCCATCAGACCGCCATCTCCACCGCTGCTGCTGCTGCCGCCATCAGACCGCCATCTCCACCGCTGCTACTGTTGCCGCCATCTCCGCTATCTCCGACATCAGACCGCCATCTCCGCCATCAGACCACCACCACCGTAAGGTAATTAACTCTATTTCACCACATTTGTTTAGAATTTTTAGGTTTTCTTACACATTTTTTTAGAATTGCCTTAGAATTTTTAGGGGTTAAAAAACATAGACTTTTTAGGTTTTCTTACACATTTGTTTAGAATTACCTTAGAATTTTTAGGGGTTTCTATTTGTTTAGCATTGCTAAACTAGCAAAGAAAATGGTCCCCAACAATACACACAAAATCCGACCGATTTGTTTAGCATTGCCTTTGGGGTTTCTATTTGTACATTTGTTTAGAGCCTACTCTTGTTTAGAATTGCCTTAGATTTGACTATTGGACAAGACAAAATAAGTTGAACGGAAATAAAAAATAGTGAAGTAAAACAAAAAAGACCAAAAGGAAATCAAATTTATAAAAAATACTTGGGGTGAAAATTAATTTCTTTAGATGTATTTGTTTGTTTCCGGTCCGGTTCGGTTCGGTCCGGTTTGGAACCGATACTCGCCCCTAAATGTCTAGAGTTAGTTAAAATATATTTAAAAATAAATGTGTTAGACTAATGTTGTAAAACAAGTCTACTCTTTTTTTTAGTATTCTATAAAACACCATAACATAATTAATTCTAAAAAAATGTTTATATGTTTTGTTTAAAAATACTCGCAGAGATGGCTGACGACGAGATTCATGACGACCTCTTTGGTGAGGAGATGGATGATCAACCTCCACAACAGAGGCGACGTGTCGACGAACATATTGGCACTTTGGACCAAAACAAGCACCTGCAGTTTCCGGCAGGTAACGCGTTAAAAAGATACCGTAAGTTGAGGACCATGATTCCCTATCACAACAGTCTTATAGACTGGACTCTTTTAGAGAGTACCGGTGAGCGTCAGAGAGCAGAGGAGTATATTGGGGTCGACACACCGTGGAGCCGACTGTTTACGATGGATCTGCCCGCATATCGGGAGTTGACCGTAGAGTTTTACTCTACGTTCAGATGGCGACCACATGTTGATCCCCCCCCCCTCCCCGGATCAGTCCGACGATGATGCTGTTGACCCGCCGGAGGTACGATTTAGCATGTTTGGTTATCAGCATCAGATGGATTTGCCGGAGTTCGCTTGGCGTACCGGTTTATATACAGAGGCTGAGGTCGAGCAGCCTCTCTTCACTGAGTCGATCCACACCTTGCCCGATGACGAGTTGAAGAACTTTTGGCCGGCGATTGGAGATAGACACTTGGCAGGTGACTCAAAGGCATCCGATATACGCGACCCTTTGTATCGTTACTTTCATCGGTTGATTGCCTGTGGAATCAACGGTCGCAAAGATAGCACTGACAAGTGCAACTTTAGGGATGTTTTCTACCTCCGGTGTTTGCTGACCCACAGGCACTGCAACCTCGCTCGGTGTTTGGCGGCTTATTCTTCTAGCTACTATCACCGACAGTTTCGAGGTTCGTTACTCGGCGGTCCGTACGTCACGAGGATAGCGCATTCCTACGCGTATATCCTCAACTTGCATCAGCTATGTATCCCGCCGGTCCCGCCGATGCCATGTGGCGTTCCGACGGTGCGGGGCATGGGGATGTACGTGATATTTTCGGGAATTGGCCCGCGTCTCCGCACGAAAAAAGATGCACCGCCTTACGTTCCCGTGCCATTGGTGGAGCCGGATCCGTTGGACGCGCCTGAGATACAGATTGACGGGGACTAGCCTGTTCATGAGGAGGATCCTCCCCAGCACCCGGCGATTATATACCGTGTCGCGCGGTTTCCTCCCGCCACGCAGGCCCTTCTACAGAGGCTGGATCAGAGCAGTGAGTAGCAGAGCCGAGAGATCGTGGAGATGCGACATATGATGAGGTGGATGATAGACCGCAAGGTCGATAGGCTGAGGCGAGATGGTGTCCCCTTTCCACCACCCCCTCGGTTTGACGGTGCTGGCACATCCGGCACCGCACATGACGACATGGCTGAGGATATTGGCGTGCACATGACTGGGCCTGTAGGTGATGATGATGATGTCGGTCTTGATATGCAGGGATTTCACCATCAGTTATAGATGTGTTATTATTAGCCTCTATTATTATCGAGTTGTACGTTTTGATTTGTATGTACAAACTCATTATCTATATATATATATTATATATGCAGTTATGTTTTGTTGATTGTATAATTTGTTTTGTTTGTTTGGTTGTAGCTATGTGTTGATTGTATAATTTGTTTTGTTTCGTTGGTTGTAGTAGCGACTCTTGTAGTATTTGTGTTTATTGTTATTGTTTTAAAAAATTTAACGTCGTAATAGTCACTATAAAGTTATACGACACGTTATTAAAATAAAAAGGAAAATATGATGAGTACGAGTAACGAGTAACAAATAACTAGTTTTATTATTTAAAAAGGGAAAACGAGTAACGAGCAAAAAGTACGACTAACGAGTAACATATAACGAGTATTATTTTTTAAAAAGGTCAAACGAGCAACGAGTAAATAGTACGAGTAACAAATAACGAGTATTATTATTTTAAAAAGTAAAATGAGAAACGAGCGAAAAGTACGAGTACGAGTATTACGTCATATCGTGTTATACGGTTTATAGTGTTTGACTAAGGTTGTAAAATATGATGTTGTAAAACAAGGGGTTTCCATAAAAAAGTAAAAAATTGTGTTAGAAAAAGAGTAGTAAAAAAAATGTGTTAGAAAAAGAGTTAGTGAAAAAATTGTGTTAGAAAAAGAGTTAAAGTGTTAGGAAAAAAGGAAAAAAAAAACCCTTACTTACCAAAATTGACATATAAGTCAACATGCTGCTTCTTTAATTAAGATGTGACGACTATGCCCCCATGGAGGTCTATACGACTCGCTTAAAGCCGGTGCAAAACAATAAATGAGCCGGTGCGAATAGCACCACCCTAAAAAAAAAGTCTTTATAGTTCGTGATAATTACACAAATGGTTTTCCAACGATCGGAGTTCGTGATCTGCAATCTCAATTTCCATCTTTGATTCCACCGTGTACTCACACGTGGAGTAATTCTATTGCTCACTTTTTATTTTTCTTCTCTTTTTCTTTTTTAATAATACTTATCATACATAATGTTATTTCTCTTGAATAATTTGTAATATTTAATTTTATAAAAAAATCTAAAAACATGTTATTATCTAACTTTTTTTGTGAACATCTACGTATAAATTTTATTAAAAATGAAGATGTCTCAAAAAACCATATTTTTAATATAAAATAAACATAAAAAAATTAATCATCTATCTCATTTGTAACGTTTCACTATACTATTGGTTGTTTATGGTTTTTTTTAATAATAGCTATCCCAAAATTATATATGGGTATAATAAAAAATTAGGTTGGATTGTGAATGTGAGTAAAAAAATGAGTTAGATTGCATTGTGTACGTGGATGAAAGAGAAATTAGTTTTTTAATTAAAAATTGTATTGGATCGGAACTGATATGAATAGTCTAAGAAAAACATTCCAATTCTATTTTGTTGTAATACCAACCAGAAATGATTTTCTATGGAAAATATTCCAATTTCATTCCAATTCCAACGAATTCTGTTAACCAAACGGAGACTTAGATTTAAATATACAAAAAAGAAAAGTTTAGAGCCTTATTTGTAGAAAGTAAACCTTTAGGATCTCCACACACAAAGGAAGTCATTTTAACAAAAAGATTTAAAGGGACATCTACATGTAATGGGTGAGTAAATTTAGGGGTGTTCGCGGTCCGGTTTTTACGGTTTTTGGGTCACACCATAAACCAAACCGTTAGTTACGGTTTTTAATAATCAAAAACCTAAACCGAACCGTTAAAAATTAAAACCGAACCAAACCGAACCGTTACTTCCGGTTTGGTTTCGGTTTGGTTTCACGGTTTAGGATATTTAGGCTTTCAATATAAGTTTAGAATATAAAATTAAAATTAAAAGAACATTCGAAATCAACTTTATCAAATGTGGGAATGAGAATATGAGCTAGTCTACTATACTTGTCATTTCTATTTTGTTAATACAAAATCCACCTCTAAATAGAACATGTAACCTCCAAAACATGATGTAAATACTAAATTTCATAATATAAACAATAGTATACTTGATTTCCAGAATGAAAACATATCTAAATTTCCAGATTACTTGTTATTAAACGCTAAAATCCAAAATCTCATTACAAAAAACAAGTCAATGTAATTTATATATATATATATATATATATATATATATATATATATATATATATTATATGTACATGGTCCGGTCCGGTTTTTTACGACCGGTTTTTCATATAAACCGTAAACCAAACCGTTCACAACGGTTTAAAATTTTTGAAACCGACCGACCGTTCGTAAAGAAAAAAAACCGACCACGAAACCGAACCGATGACCGGTTTGGACGGTTTCGCGGTTTGAAACCGAACCATGAACACCCCTAGGTGAGTTAAGGATGATTAAAAGTTCCATTATGTATATATTAGTTTGAAGAACTTAACCGTACAAAATACGAAATTCCCAATAGCTTTTCTGGAAATGAAAAAGGGATGAAAACAACATCAAACTATACTCAAAATAAGAAAAACCAAGTATTGATAGGTCAAGACTAAAGGAAGTAAAGTTTCATCATATTACAAATTCATTCTCTTTCAAAAGAGCTAAGCTCATTGTAAGGTTACCTGATCCAGAAGAACTGAAGAATGCTAGTGGTATTCAATCAGAACCATCAGGAAAAGGGTCAAGAGCGTCTTGTTTGCCATTGAAGTAGAAGTCAACAACTGCTTTCATCCGTGGTAATTTATCTGGATGGTAATTAACATGAACAATAACAGGCTTTAATTCCTTCAAGTTAGTATCCTTCCTTACTTCTTTAAAAAGAGCTTTACTGTTCATAAAAAGATATCGGTCCATGGTTCTTCTAGAAGCATGAAGGCCAATATAACCAGGATGAGAAGGAAAGAACAGTTCCTCATTGAACACTGCCTGATCCCAAGCTGGTGGTGGATGAGACAGCCTGTCGGCCACACGATCTAAAAGCTCAATTGCAGATATGGTAGGTCTCAAATAGAAAAACCCGGAATTATAAACCCATATTCGCATCGTATGAGCATATCTAGCCCAACCCATTGCAGGTTCATCGAAGACATCATTATATCCATAAGCCGTCATGTTATCATGCCCATCAGACATAGACTCCACATCTGAGTCCCTATATATATGATCAAAAGGGTTCTGTAGGTATACAATATCAACATCAGATAATAAAACACTGTAACCCAGTTGTAAAAACTCCCTCAATATTCTAAATTTTAATCCTGAAACAGCATGATTAGTTCCTGATTTAGCAACAGAATCGATACCCTCATCTGGATCTCTCATGTAGAACGGTACATCATTTTCTTTGCAAAAATCTACAATCCCGTCATCTAAAGCCACAACAAGATAATTGGATATGCCTGATTTTTTAATGCTGGAGACAGAAACCTCCAACATGGCTTTAACATTAGAATTTGCAAGTGCAACTATAAGCTCTTTCCGGACTGCAATTTTTTCCAAGATTTTGGCTAGTCTTGGGTTAACAGTTTCATCTGGAAGAACAGTAGGATTAATCCGTATACCCTTAACAGTCCCAAACAGCCCAGCCTTTTGGGGCTCCCCTACAACTACAACTTGCTGCTCAGCCTGACCGTTTTTCTGTTCAGCTGCCTGCAACTTTTTGGTTAAGTCCCTGACTTGCATCTTCAGCTCATCATTTGAGTTTGATAAGTCTGCAATGTCTGCTTTCAACATGCTAACTCGCTCTGTGGATTCACATGAAGCTGATCCAATCTGAAAAAAGAAGTTTAATGCATGAGGTCATGTTGTTGACTTTACAATTGGTACCCGATTTCATTTCATGGCATACTAAAACCAACTGGAGCATATGATCAATAAATTATATTAAACCACATTAATGAGGTATCAAGAAGAGAGAGGTCATATTCGGATAAATCAGAATGGGTTATATACAAAAGGAAAGAAATTCCATTTATTCCTTCTTTTTTTGTTTGATTTTCTGGATTATAGGTTACTACAAGTTTCAAGAACAGAGAAGTCATAAACCGATAAACCAGGATGGATTATGTAAAAATGAGACGAAACCAGATAAAGAAAGTATTTACAGGTGGAGAAATATCTTTTGTATTTCACACTTTGGTTACATGCTATTACATGAATATATATAGGGATACAAAATGCAGACTAACACTTTAGCAACTTGCTCTAACATAAATGCTAACTGCCCAACCACTATCTTGGAGAACACTCATAATATATTATCTAATAATATTCTCTAACAGGTTATAAAGAGAGGGAAAAAAATTCCATATATTGCTTTTCAATAGTATAGGTTACTACAAGTTTCAGTTACTACCTAACTTACAGTAAGTAAGAAGAAAGTTTTAATTAATAATTAAGAATGTAAATCCAAGATTATGGAGTCGATTTAAATTAGTAATGATAACGGCACATCCTTATTCTAAAACCTAAAGACAATCCTTTAGAATATTTAATAAAATAAACAAATCTTCAAAATCAAGTTAAGTAAGTTTTATATCTACCTATGTGCCCACATGTTAGAGGATACCTAAATCATCTATAACATAAGGTGAACAAAGGTTTCATAACTTGTACACAATCCTAGAAGCTTAAAACTGTCCAATTTTGAAAGTAATAATCATAAATCCTGAAATTGTGGGCATAAACATCACATGTGATACAGGTCCACATTTTGAAGATAAAACTCATTAATCCTAAAATTGAGGGCACAAACATCACATGTGGTGCTATACATCCAACTTACCAACCGTAACTCTGCCCTAAGCCCTAAGGTGATCTAAACCTAATATATCAAAAAGGTTTTTGTAGTACTTGTTGTAGATAGAAATATCTAGAATCTTCATGATCCACATCAGTTTTGAGTATAAATGTAAGCATGTTCAACATCAACAACAAACTCAAACTCAATCCGCAAGATCCTGATTAAATAATTTCAACTCATTCACGCAAATCAAGAAAAACACACGATTCAATAAAAAAAAACAAACCAAAAAAAACAGTCAACTAAATCTTTGCAGATACACAATCTAATGCTTCTAGTCAACAAATTATAATCCACACAACCTCTGAATACCTGGACATCCGATTTGGAACGACGGCGACTTTGTAACTGAGAAGCGGAATAAAAGTCGCCGGAGAAGAGACCGTGAGGGTATAAAATTGCGAAGATACATCCAAGCAGAATTCCGATTACAATGGCGAAAACAATTCTAGATCCGCGCATCGATTGTGACGCGTTTGTCGATCTACGACCTCCAGGACCTGCCATTTTTCACAAACTCGGATCTGCGGAGACTATTGCATCTCCAATGGCGCAATACAGCATACGGTTACGAAACTGTACCAAATGTTTCGATTTGGGAAAATTTAGAAACCCTAGAAATAGGTGTTTGAATGTTGGTAGCGTGTGAGGAGAGTTCAACGGAACAGAAGGGAAAATGGGGGGGGGGGGGGGGGGGGGGGGGGGGGGGGGGTTTGCAGTAGAGGAGATGGAGCTTCAAAGCTAAGATCTTGTTGACTCTCTTGGTGTGTATTTATTAAATAAATATATAAAAAATTGTAAATGTGGTTATTTATATTTTTAGATATAGTTACAAAATTACTCGTTCAAGTCATTCTAATTAAACACCTCTAAAATCTAATTCAATACTTTTATATGCGCCTCTCTCTCTTTTCCGTATTTACGCTATACGGGATGTATAGAAAAAAGACAACCTCCAATACGGGAGTGTATTAGCCAGTACGGGGTGCTTCAATATATAAATTATATAGGCAAGAGAACTAATATTAACCCTTCTTAATCTCAATAACCCCATTGACTCAACCTCGTTCATTTTGCTTTTTGATCCAACGACTTGTGTCAATCTTATTGTTTTGAGGCTAGAAATTAACCAAGGGCAAAAGTGTAAAAGAGATTCTCTCTCTCCATGTAAAACATATCTCCCCCATTCCACCTGATTTTATTACTGCCCCCATTTCCTTCATTCTCTATGGCCTCCACTACAAACATACCCATGGGTTATGCCGGTAATCATGGGTTCGATAATCGGTAATCTACTGACCCCCACTCGAAAATCCGATGACCACAACATGACGGTGATGTTCCTCAACCACCATCGCCGGTGACTTTCAAGGTCCGTTTACCCATGGGTTCTACCGGTGACCATGGGTTGATAATCGGTAATCTACTGACCCCACTCGAAAGACCATAACACGACGGTTATGTTCCTCAACCACCATCGCCGGCGACTTTCAAGGTTCGTTCGTTTTCTAGGGTTGGTTTCTCGCTTCGCCATTCTTCTCATCTCGCACATGCCGCCCCTGCCCCCACTCAAAGAATGCCACCATCTTCATTCCCAACCACCATCGCCGGCGACTATACCGACAGTCCTACTTCCTCCGCCGTCGTTAATCCCGAATCTATAATCTGCCATTGTCCAAGTATGTTTTTTTTCTAGATCTAGTTCACACGGGTTAATTAGATGATTTTTACAAGTGGTCAGAGATGGTCAGCAGGGACAACTAATGTATGTTTGGATGCACCTATGTAATATATCCTTCTATTACAGGTTTTTTGTGAACTTCTTAGTACCTCGTATTTGTTCATAGAAGAAGATGATGTGGGTATAGATTTTTTTTTTCAAAAACAAGATGGTGTTTTTTTTCAAAGAAGAATTGATGTGTATATCAAATGGAGTCAATTTTTTTATATATGCTCAAGCATGCTTTATATAGGTTGTAATATACGCATATTTATTTGTACTTTTATTGGGTCGGTGATATTTTGTAATATTGGTGCTTTTACAGTTGTTCATTTATTGCTATGCTGGTTGTAGTCTTTGTATATATAGTTGTATATTTGGTGATTTTTATGTAGTAGCATCAGTGTTTCCGACCATTAAACATTTGTTACTAATTCAGACACTAATGTTTATATATGTAACACTAGTGCTAGTGGTTGTAATATTTGAGAAATATCTGATCCTGATATAGAACTAGATGGAGGAGAAGTGAGCTAGGCTCTGAGCGAGTTGGAATGAAAGCTTGAGCTCCCTTTTATAGGCAAGTCTGGAGGTCGGCACGGGGTCGTGCCATGTCAGGGCATGGGGACGTGCTGGTCAAAGATAAGAGAGATTCTTCAGCTTGTCAGTGGCACGGGTCGTGCTGTGTCAGTGGCAGGGGGTCGTGCTGATGGTGTCAGATGGGCATAAGCCGTGTCGTGTCAGGAGCATGGGTCGTGCTTGTCAGTGCTGAAAGAGGACACTTCCTGAGCTGGGCACGGGCTCGTGCTGAGGTGGGTACGGGGTCGTGTCGAAGTCCAAGTTTCACAATATTTGATCATTTAAATCTGATTTTCTTCAATTCTTGCTCCTTTTGTGAATTAGGCTTGAATAAACCTGAAATACTAAAAAGAAGATAAAACAACTTCATTCTTGTAATAGTTAGTCAGTTTTATCCTGTTTGCATGGGGTATTTGGCTAATAAATATGTATATTTTAGTGCACATCAAACATCCCCACACTTGAACTTTTGCTTTTCCCTAAGCAAAATCCGAACATAGCCTCCATTCACCCTCTTCCGGTTTTACCTGTTGCGAACCAATCACATGCCAAGCTTTGTCTTCCAATTACTTTGATTCTTTTTCTCCATTTGAGGGGTTTATTCTATTTTTATTAAAGTAATGAAAGTTACAAACAAGGCTACTACTATAAAGGTTTAGGTTTATGTAATTATGTACACCTCACAAGGGATTACTCGACTCTAGGTTTAGTATATGTACAGACTTTGAGTGGTTCCTCATACTAAGGTAAAGTCAATCAAGGGTCACAGGCTTGGGAAGGGATCAATCTGCCACAGATCTCGCTGAAATCCATGCGATCATCAAGAGGACTTAAGGGTTTTGTGGGTAGACTAGGGTTTAAAAGGTTTGGAACTTGATAGTCAAAACGGGGGTTTAAAAGGTGCAAAACTTTGATTTTTCGAAAATTTTACAACTTGAGGTGTTTGTGACCCAGATGGTGCTAACTAGAGAGCTTTTGATATTTTATTTCCAGAAACAAAGACAGTTTTTTATTTTAATTTATTCATGCATACCATATATGGACAAATTTCTATAGCAATTGTCCAAGCAGGTGATATGGGAATGTCACTTATTTTTGTGAATTTTTCTTGAAATCATTGTGTTGCAAAAATAGGGGGTGTAAAAAGAAAAAGGCTATTTGGGGGTAAAGGGGTTTTGAGTGCAAATGAATTTGCAGGATTAGAAATGAAAGGATTAGGCTCAAAAGGGATATCTAGGGGTATATTTAAGGGTAAAGAAATGTTTGGGTTTAAATAAAAGATGGGTTTCGTAGGTACCTCAATCATATGATAGTGTTTTTCCCGACTTTGTCCATCTTGGACTGTATACCCTTACCAAGTTCTGGCTTGAATGACTTTATTAGCTTCTCACTGTTTTTAGAAAGAATAAGCATGTTAGTTATATACATGCGGTTGACTCAAACACTTACTGAAAATGTGGGAAAAAGGGTTTTAAGTACTAATTGCATAAAGATAAACTTTGGGTTCTTCTTGCTGTATGAAAAAAGTTCCTCAATGTATACTCGAATAAAATAAATGGATTTTGAATCTTTCCTTTTTGGAAAACATCGCTTTGATCATGTGATTGTGGTTTATAAATAGGTTTTTGATATTTCAGATGGCAAAGTTTGGCTTATTTTCGAAAAAGTTGTCTCGACAGGGCAAAAAGTTCTGTGTTTTAGCGGGCTCCATAGTTGACTAATCCCGTCGCCACACTTATATCAAACCTCAATGTGCTTGTTTTTTCATAAAGAAAGCAAATGTGTAAGTTCAAATAATTTAAGGGGAAAGAAATGGTAACAGTCACTTTTCAGCTTGAGTTGTTGCTCCTGACATCTGAATGACCGATGAGAGTTGCTTACTGACATTTTTGCCTACTCCAAACTTGCTCCATATCTTTATTTGTACCTACAATACTAAGATTAAACTATAAAGTACTTCCTCGAGGCCTGGTAAATCTGCCAGTGTCTTGGCAAGTGTGTTCATGCAGGTCTGAAATCTCAGAATTACATAAGGGGAACCTCGACCTCCAGTACAGTACTACTCCTAATACTGAAAATAAGGACTAAACTACTTTATTATTATTGTAAGAGCCTGGGGGATCTTACTGCTAATTGAATCGATTGAATCTAGTGTACGAGAATGTAAATAAGCTTGTCGTTTATTGAATTAGACAAGAAATAATTATTACAGGCTCTGGTTCTCTCTCTCTCTAGAACACACACACAGAATGGATAGAATGACTCAGAATGCTAAGACTAGTAATGAGATAAATAAGCTTAACCTATGTTGTGCATCATTCTGCCACGCGAACCATTCAAGGAACCAATGGTTTGTTGGCGCCTAACCATTATGGTGTGTGCTGTGGTGTATATAAAATATTTCATTATATGTGACACCTTTTTAACATTTAAGCTTTTAAATTTATAAAACTCGATTTACTTAATCCACTACTATTTCACCACATTCACTGGCAAGTGCACCCATCGTGGAGCAGTATAGTACTGGTAAGTTGAATCGTGATCGTTCAAGGACACAATGGAAAATGAGGACTCCCAATACTCACCTTTGCTAACGTCTAACCAAATCTTTCTTTTAGTTCGAAAAAGGAAAATATATAAAATAAATAAGGATAAAGATAAAATGGACTTTTGGACCTAAGTAGTTGCAGTCAATATTGGTTGGAAGAATCTTACTAGTGACAAGTAGAGGAGTTGTTTGTTTATAACTTTGGGTCCAGATTGTCTATAGGCAGGCAACTAGACCGCCCCTCAGCCTCAAATCTAGTACAACTACTCTCCCGGGTGATCGTCTGTGAGGAGTACGAACCCCGAAGAACTGTGTTGCTAATAAACAAATATAGTGGTATAATGCCATTTACATATAGGGCCCCCTATCAGGAAACACAATATACTCGACACGCCGTCATGAACTAGCAGGGGAACAACCCTGCGCGCCGGATTATTTTACTATGAAAATTATCTTTTTGAGGGACTAAGGTCTGTTTCTTTCATGCACCGCTCTCGTGCATGCACGTCTGGCGTAACTAGAGCCAAGTTCACAAACACATACTGTCTCGGCTTCTGTGAAATGACAAAATATTACCAACCCCCATTCCTAACCAAATACTTTCTGCCTGCGCACGCGTAGTCAGCCGTGTTTGCTTACATAGACGATAAGGACCCCGAACGTATCATGTAGCATGGGACACGAGTCACCCGAAGGATTATGCATCGTCCCCCAACCGGGTGTCACAAGTCCGGTTGATGAGATTTCAACTCTTTAAATGGTCTGAGATATGTAGAGCATGTTTGGTTCGAAAGATCGCTAATACACTTTCAACAAAAAGGGTTTTCATAAAGTCATTAAACACACCTTGAACCAACTTTATAAAGACAACTTGAAAACTTATTAAAGGTTGTGTTCTTCCAATCAAGTGTAAGAATTTAGCTAATCATAGCTTATAGATTTGCTAGAAGGTAAATGAAGATTTCATAGATAAAATACTTTCAATTACTTTACTTGGTTAATGTCTTACAGCCGTTGACATACTAAAGACTAAAAAAACGCCAAGTGGCTCAAAAAAACCAAAATCTTATCTAAAGAAGTGGGGGAAGAAGGGAGAAGTGAGCCGAAGCTCTGAGCGAGTTGAAATGAGGAGCATGGCCTCCATTTTATAAGCAGAATTGGACTTTGGCACGGGTCGTGCCTTGTAGGGATACGGGCCATGCTTGTCAGGGACTTTGGCACGGGGGCGTAGCTTGCAGGGACACGGAGTCGTGCCTGTCACGAGGAGTCAGCACTGGGCGTGTCATCAGAGGCACGGGGGCGTGCTTGTCAGAGGGGTTTTCTTGAAGAATTCTAGGTCAGGGCACGGGGCCTGTCTAGGTTGGCACGGGTCGTGCCCAAGGTCCTTTTCTCCAAGTCAGCAGTTTTCTTCATATTTTTGTTGTTTTTCTGCTTCTTTTGATATTTTGGCCTTATTAAACCTGAAAAACTTAAAAGAAAGCAAAATGCCTTTGTTTTGTTTTAGTCAATGTTGTAGAAATCGCGATTAATCGGTGATTAATCAGCGACTAATCGCTTGGCGGTCTCCCACCGTCTACGATTAATGGTTTAACGGTCAGTTGGTCAACGACGGTCAGCATCGGTCCTTGGCGGTCTTGGCGGCCTTGACGGTTAGCCAAATTTTTTAATTAAAGAAACTTTAAAAATTTCTCCGACAAATATAAAGCACCTTTGATGGAACTTTTGGATTTCGAGTCCGAGGATGAGGTGGTTGTTGGGTTTTAAGAACTTTTTCAAAGCCATTTTATCTCTTTAAAATGTGAAACGCAGCGGAAAACAAAATCATATTTCATGTTAGTTAATGTTAAAACCGATTTTGAACATTGTTTTATCAAAACCCAAACCGAGGATCCAAATATGGAATACATGCTATCAAACTAGAACAACCATAGGGTGTTTAGATTTATACCTTCTTCCAAGCAAGAGACGTGAAGAAGGATGATGAACTCGAATGGAAAGCCTCGAAGAAGAGACCTCAAGTTAGTGATACCCACGAGCTTCAAGCAACAAACACCCTTTGTTGCTAGGATTTCTTAAAGACCAACTCTTTCCTCCCTCTTGTTGAATGCGAATCCAACGAGATCTTAGAACCAATTTCCAGATATTGGGAGCAAGAAGATGTTCTTGCCTTTTGAGAGAGAAAGAGAAGTGTGTAGAGGAAGCACGTAATCAATAGACTAGTCCCCTTCCAAGACTATATGTCTTGGTTATATAAAAAGCACAACCACCCTCATTAATAGGGTGGGAGGCTGGTTCTAGGAGGGTAAAAAGAGGGGGGAAATGTATTTCAAACTCATTTAAATGCCCTCCAATGAACCTAGTCCATTTCCTAGTCTTTGTTCATTTGGACAATATATGTAACATTTTACATGTTGTCTACAAAATAAACTTATAACATATTAATATATATGTTATGTAACAATATTATTTAACTAATTAAATAACATTGTTATTTTGCTTCTCTAATTTAAATCATCCATATGATTCAATCACAAGTTCAATTAATTAGAAACCAATTTCTAATTGTCTTCTATTAGTGACATCTATTTATTTGATCATATCTTAAATGGATGTCTTTTGGGTGTTTGTCTAACTCGTTATTGGGTATGACCCGACTTGGATCATAACGTACTAGCCACATCAATCTAGTATGTGTCTTGGGCAGACCGAGTCCAATAGTGGTAATGTTTGAAAATGAGTACGAGTCGGATGGAGTCCAAATATTGGAATCACTTTGAGAATATTAAAAGAAGATGACAATTTAAATATGAAAATGTGTTTGTTTTTTGGATTATTAAACATATTCGACTTTAATATTGTAGTTTTTTACTTAAGCGTTTATATAAGTACTAGTTTATTACTTTTTAAGGTTATTTACTTATTAACTATACTAGGATATTGTCATGTTGGAATATGTATATATATAATATATATATATATATATATATATATATATATATATATATATATATGTAATAATTTAGGGTCTCCGATTAATTGCTGATTAATCACGATTAATCCGATTAATCGCTTAACACCAGTCGACCGTCGAGCTGCCGCCAAGCGATTTCTACAACCTTGGGTTTAGTAAATCAGTATTTAACCGAAATGTGAGGATAAATAGATATAAAAATATGTATAATTATGTGTACATCAAATATCCCCACACTTAAACATTTGCTTTTCCTCAAGCAAAACTCCATAACCTGAGGCTTGACACATCCCAAAATCCTTTAGTTGTTGTGTTTTTTTTTAAGAACATGGGTCTATAAAAGTTGTGCCTCCTCCATTTGCAACTCTTTCTCCATTAAATTGTCTCACCATTTTATTAATTGGAGTAATTTATTTATGACAAGCCTACTTAGAAATTTATTTAATTATTTACTTACACACCTCACAAGTGATCACTCGTCTTTAGGGTTAGGATTTGTGTATTTTGGAGGGTGGACACTCGTACCAAGGTAGAACGAAAAAGAGAGCATATGCTTGATACGGAATCGATCCTCCAAAGATCTCACCAGAAGTCACAAGATTATCATGAGGGCTTTAAAATGGTAGGCTTGGGGTAAGGGTAGTATATTTTATTTAAAAGTAGGTAAAATGCGTAAAATAATGGTCTTTTGTTATTTTCCATTTTATGTTTTGCAACTATTTTTCTAACGAATAATTTAAAAGCTTTCGACCCTGAATTATTTAAAGGGGTTTTCCCTTTATTCAACCATTTTTTAGACAAAATGAGCGCAAAATCCAGGGTCCGTCTTGGACTTTGCACTTTTTATTGGTTTTTGAGAAAAAAATGTTGCTATTTTGGATTTTTTTTTAAAAAGAGCTAGTTCTTTTACTAAAATAAGAGGTGTAAAATAAAATGTTTGGGGTAAGGGGGGTGGGGGGTGGGAGGGGGTTCAAAGATATTTTGCAGAGGGGGGTTTTGTTCTGCAAATTTGGTTGGGTTAGAAAAGGCTTAAGCTCAAAGGGGCTTACTAAGGGGATGTTTGTGGTAGAGAATTGGGATGAGAAGATAGAATTCCTAGATGCCTCAATCCTTTAATAGTGTGGCTTCTGATTTTGTCCATCTTGGTACGTATTACCGTGTCAAGTTCTACATCTAACGTGTTACATGGTTTCTCTCAAAAAGAAGAAGAGCATGGTTATAGTTGATCATGCTATAAAGGCTCCAATTCTTACTGACAGAAGGGAGAAGAAAAGTGTAGGCTTATGATTAAATAAATTTGGTTTCTTCTTGTCATAAAAATTTACTTCAAAATTATAAGGTTTTTACAGTTTTAACGGATTATAGGTTGGTGAATAGGAGAAGGGAGAACTTTTGTTGACACAGTTTCTTTAAAAGTAACAAATTTTTCAAAATTTTTGGGCAGTACAAAAGCCATTTTTCCAAAGAAGTTTTATGTAAGGCTTGAGAAATGGACGAAGCAATGTTTTATTCATGAAAGTATCCCAAAATTTTTCCGTCCCCACACTCAAATTGCATATTGTCCGCAATGTGTTTAAACGCATTCCGATTAAGGAAAATGTAAAAGAAAAGTTAAGGGCCAGAAAATTTTTGACAGAGTTTCCCTTGTAAAATTGACGTTATATCCGTGGGATGTTAGCACGCCATGTTATTTTGACCTCCCGGTCCAATCATCTATAGTGCTATGCCATGTGCCTGTTTCTACGTTGCTCATCTAACCACACATCAAAAGAAAAGAAAAGAACTACTACTACACGTGTCATCATCCATACAAATATAAACTAAAAATAAAAACAAACATAGTATAAATTGTATCAAATCAAATGTTAAAGTGTCTTTGCAAGGAAACATCAATGTGCGCGTCAAATCAGAGTTATACCTGAGTCACTAGTCTTCATCATCAAATGCCGAGCCACCACGTCCTCCCTGTCCCGACGAACCCTGTCCCGGGTCACCACACCTCCCATAAAAGCTCTGAAGGAGGTATGTTACGTCCTGATGCAGCTCGAAGATGTCATCCTGTATGTGGTGGGTACGCTTGTTAATAGTCTGGATCGTAGTGTGGGTCTGATGCGAGGACTGGTAGAGGTCCATCATCGTGGGGAAGCCAGGGGCATGCTGCTACTGGTAAATGGGCTCATGCTAGTGCTTGTGCTGGTGGATCAAAGGAGACACCGGGTGGCCTGCATCATGATCATCATCATCCATTGGGTGGACTAGTAGGGGATCCCATATCCTTCACTCCTCATCCTTCATCCGCGATCCAAGCACAGGATGATCGGTGACCAGATTTATGCCTCTGTAATAAAGCATGTCAGCAGGCTGGGTGATGGTGACGCTCTCCAACTCTACGGGGATCTCAACCTCGTAAGCTCTGTAGATCTGATGAATCAACCCTCCAAACAACAACGGACACCGAGTATCAGCAGTGGCTACATGAAGGAGTTGTCTACATAATAGATATGGGAGGTTGAGTGTCTCCCCGTTCGTGAAACAATACAAAGCCAACAAGTCCTTTAGGTTGACCACTCGTGATGACTCCCTCTCTTGAACACATATTTGTATGAAACATCGGTGGATATAGCGATGAAATGGATCCCTCAACTTGGTGTTCTTCGTGCGGCTGGGATTGTAAGGTCCTTCTCCTATATCGTCCTAGAATGCCCGATGAGTGATCCCATAGTGCGGGTCAGATTGGATCTCCTCGCCCGGGAAGCAATAAATAGAGACATGCAGTGAATCCAGCTCACCCAGCCCACGAAAAAATACCTATGTCCACCATAAACTGCCCATAAGAGCGAGTGTACCAGTTCCTTCCCAACCAAAAACTAATAGCCCCCTCCGTAGCCATATACGTGACATCTTCTTCAAACTGGAATGAAGCTAGGAACTCGATGGTGCACTCCCTCACCCCCTCCATCCGATAGAGGTTGAATGCCCTCCGCATCGGGGCTGAAACAAACTCCAGATATATTTCAGTTGGTTCAAGGTGGCTAGGGTGTTGGTGCATGGAGTCCTAGCTCCTTCCTCATTCTGAGGAATGAGTTTTTGTAGGATCGTTATTAGTTATGAATAAACTAAAACTAAGCCCTTTATTTGCAAATATAACCCTGCGGAATTAAAGTTATATTTCACTTTACTTAAGCGATATTTGAGTTCTTGAGTATAATGTATAAGCTTGATTTGCAGAAATATAATAACAACAAAGTATCAAATACTCGGCACTATTTGCATTACCTCGAAGCTACACTATTACAAGTTGTTCAAGAACTGTGTATGTCGACACTTGTGAAAAAGTAAGCTAACTAATGCTATATATAGTGCTAATGAGATCAATGACAGCCATTGATCTCATGCGATCTAATCTAGACCGTAAACATAAAAGTCAAATACAAACTACCAAAAGAATAAACATCGACAATCGGAATAACTTGCGTGTTGGCAGCAACAATCTACTTTAGGAGAGCGGCTTAAATCTGATTTAGAAGCATACGAGAAGCTTTTGCAGGATTGGACTTGCTGAGAAGACATCTCAGGAAAAGTCAGGTTGAACTCTTTATCTGGTGGATAATTGAGTTCACCCGGAATATTCGCTAAGTACCAGAATTGCTTCTTTCCGCTTGAACTGCCTGTTCCGCTTGAAGTGTGAATTCCGCTTCAACTTCAACTTCAGCCGGAACTAGTAAAATTGGCATTTCAGCCGGAAATCTTCCAAGCTCTATTTTTCCTTACAATCTCCCCCTAAGCTGATGCTGTCAAATTATTCATTATCTTCAATGTTTATCTTCAAAACTGACTTGTACCCAAAAATCTTCTTCTCCACAACCTACTTGTCAGAGGTTCTGATGCTGGCACCAAGATCTTGAGAGAGCTCTTTGGAGTTTGTCTTGGTTACCTTCACAAACTCAAAAGACTTCCAATCCTTTTCACTCCATTCAGATTGAACTGAAATAGATTCATGGGGAGTGAAAGTGCCATCGGCTCTGTGTACGTAGTACAACTTCTCATCTTCTTCCCAAATGATGAATTTAATCTCACTGGTAGGCTCTTCTTCTTCTCCAGCTGATTCATCATCTTCACCTCTTCTGCTGAGCACTCCACATTCTATCACTTGTGGCTCTATGTGAAGCCTCAATAAGTGCTCAGCTCTAGAAGGACTTAGAATTTCTCTAAGTTTCAGAATGATGTCTCCCATTTGTAGTGCAGTGAGAAGTGAAGTGGCCTTGTGAGCATTAATCACCTGAGTTGTGCCATTTGCCAGTTGGAAGGTGAAGTCAAAGGTATCTTCATTTGCTGTCCACCCAACAATTTTGTTCTTTCTGGGTGGCCCTTTCCTTCTCTTGCTCTGATCTCTTTTATTTCTGGCATGCATCAACCTCCTCTTCTTAATTTCCCTCTCTTCATCAGAATTACCAGCAGATTCTTGCACAATAGGCCTTTTGCCTTTGGCAGATGATGAAGAAGGACATGGTTGAGTTTCAGTAGGTTTGGTGGTGGTGGAAGAAGGTTCTCTTATGGTGAGTGGAGGTAGGGTGGTTTTTGGAAGTGGTTCATTGGCTTCAGGAGTTGGGCTTGAGGGTGGAGTAGGTGGAAAGATGTCAGAGAAGTCCATGGTTGGTGGAGGCTTCTTTTTGAAGGGAATGATGGGTGTAAAGTTGTCTGATCTAAACTTGGGATTGGCAAGTTTAGCAGCAAGCTTCTTGGGGATATGTGGAGGTTTGTAAGGTATGATGGGAAGTGACTGTAGAATGGATGAAGCTGTTGTAGGCATTGGGTTTGGGTTGTAGATAAATGAAGGTGGAGGTGGTATATCTGCAATATCATCAATTTCAGGTTTAACATTAGCAGTTATTGTACCTGAGATCAGCTCTGATGGTGAAGGCATCACCAGGTTAGGATTGACAGCAACAATTTCTCCTTTCAGCTCATAAAATATTTTGTCAATCAAGCTGCAAAGTCCTCTAACCTGCATCTGAGCTACCTCTTCCTCTTTCTTCAAGTTTCTAATCACAAGAGCCCTCTTAATCTTTTTCAATAGACGGTAATTTTCATCATTCTTTGTCAGCTTGGTAGGCAATTGAGAGGCAATAGCAATTAACCTCTGCCTATTAGCTTCAGACATTGTATCCAAGTCATAATCCTTTAACCTCCAGTTGAAAGACCTGGTCTTTGCTTCTTCAAGAAGGTTTTCAAACACATTGTTTTGCATGTATAGATCAAATTCTTCTTGGAGCTCTCTGGCTATCCTCTCATCTTCAACTACCCTTCTGGCATCTTCAACCATTTTCACTATAGCCTCAGCTTCAGGAGTTTGAGTTACCTGTTGAAAGGTTCTAGCTATATCAGCTTGAACAGGTTCCTCAGTTAGAACTGTCTCTGAACTCCTTAAGGCTATCAGTGATTCAGCCACATCCTCAGCTTCTTCATTTCTTTGTTCTTCCGGTTGAACCACAGGTGTTTCATCAGTCCCAAATATTGAGGAGCTAGGACCTTGAACATCCACCTGGGTTGGAATTTGTTGTTCCGGTTGAACATTCAGCTCTCCTTCAACTGGAACTACCGGTTGAACTTCCGGTTGAAGTTCCGCTTGAACTTCCGCTTGAACCAGTAATTGACCATCAGTCACCACCTGAGGTTGGGTGACTTCAGGTTCTTTATCAGTTATCTCCAGTACCTCAGTTCCTTCATCTTCACCAATCAAATTCTCATCTTCTCCTTCAGTCATAGTACCAACTGCTGCAGTTGCAGTACTTTCTTCCATATCAGCTGCTGCCTTGCTGGTGGAGGCAATATTGCCTACAACATGATCACTGGCTCTTTCAGCCGAAAAAATAACATCTTTCAGAAGTGTTGTGATCATGTTGATGTGCTCAGGGAGAGCACCAGCAATCAGCATGGATGACTGAACAAGCTCGGTGAGGTTGGGGTCCTCAAAAGGAGAAATAGCAATCAGTTGACTGCATCTCATATTCACCCAACTCTCTTCAACAGAAAAAGGCTCTATGCCAATCTTTTGGCAAGCTGTGGCTCTTACTTCAGCCGGTATCCTTTCTTCCTCTTCGATTTCAGTGATAACAGGTTTTGACACTAACTTCTCCCCCAATTTGACAGTATCAGCTTCATCAGTGGCAATAACTTCTTCAGCATCTCTGGTAGGGTTTGAAGGACCTGCTTCAGTTGGAGTAGGATCAGCTTGAACCAATTTGGCAATAGTTGAGTTAAGAGCTTCAACCTGTGCTTGCAGAGAAAGGTACAGTTTCGTCAATTCAGGTAGTGTAAGACTATCCTCAACTGGCTTTTTGCCAGTATCCTTGGAAATAACCAAACTATCAATCCTAGATTGATCAGCATTGGTACCCATGGCTTCTTGGCACCTGGGATTCTCTTCAACTGTTTCAACAACCCTTGGTTCCAATGAAGGACTTCCGGGTGCTGATTCAGAGAAGATTGCCGCAGATTGGGTCTTATTGATGTTACTGCTGACACCAAGCTCCAGTTGGGATACTTGGGCAGCAGCAGCCCTTTCTGCATGAATCTCTTCAGAACTCCTGAGATTCACCTCCGGTGAGGAGTGGGGTTGCAGTGCTACAGTGTCTTGGCTTATCAGGATGTTCTCATGTAATGTGGCAGGTGAGTTAATAACACCTTCACTTAAGCCAAGATTGAGAGCACTGTCACTCCTAGGTGACAGGGGTTGCAGGGGTGAAAAATTTTCAGATGGGGAAGCTACATCTGCTTCTAATGACTCCCCCTCAACAGAAGGTTCATCCCTAAGAGAGAATCCCAAATTTACCAGTTTCCGTTTAGGCTTTTTGCCTTGAACGGGGTTTGAAGCTTCAGGTTGGTTGGTGGTGCTAGGTGGAGGAGACCTAGTAACCACATTTCTCTGTCTCTTAAAAATGACAGGAGGTGAGTTTGATGAGGAGGTGGCAGTGGAAGTGTTTGTGGAAGCTTTCCTCTTTTTGGATTGAAAAACTACGAGTGAAGAGGAAGCTGGGACAGATGTGGGATCAGAAACTGTTAGGTCTACAGCTCTGTCATCTTGAGCCTGGGGCTCAGTTGCTGCTGCAGCTTCCGCTTGAACCTCTGCATCAGCAGGTTCATCAGGAAGCTGCCTTGGAATTGGTAGAGGGTGGTCAGTATCCCTTCCAAGAAATGCAGACTTATTTACAGCAAGGTTTGAAAAAGTTTTCTCATTCAGAAGTTTTTGGTGCAAAATTGTACCAAGCCATACTATATGGGGGTACTCTTCTTTGAGAATATAGGTCAACAAATCTAGGGTATTGGTAAATAAATTCAGAATGAACATTGGATTTTAGGGCTTGAAAAATTTGTTTGGAAAAATTAAAGTTCTCACCCTTGACCACAGCATAGAAGGCAGAGGCTTGCTCACTGGAGAGCTCATCAAAACCTCCCTTCTTTGGAGATAAACACACCAGAAGTGTGTGTGCAAGAAATCTCCACTTGTATGGTAACTGCCCCTTCTTGATAGTTTTGCTGTGCAGGGAGCCACCATAACCAATGTTTCTGAATAAGCGGAGATATCTGTTGTGATCTATCTCTCCGTATCCACCTTCATCCCTCAGTTTCAACAACCTTCGAACCTTCGCTTCATCAATTTCAACTTCCTTCCCTTGGACAGTTGACACAATTTTAACACTTCCGCTAGCCTCGTCGGTAACCCTAGCGTGAATCCAAAAGTCTTCCATCACCTCTTCAAAGATTTCTGCTTCGACAGTAAGCGCATGATGGAGGTGAGAACTTTTGATGAACTCGATCATTCCATTGTAGATATCGGTCTTGGATGGTGGTTCAAGATATGCCACCAGGTTGTGTTCTACCGGAAATTTTGAGTCACCAACTGGCTTCTTGCCACTTGCCTTTCCCTTCGGAGCCATTGTTGTGACGGAATTCGAGAATGTTGACGGTTATGTGGAAGTTAATCGGAGATGGTTTGAGAGGATTTTGGGATTAACTTCTGAGTGGTGTTGCGAGAAATGGGGAAAATGACGGTAATTTAGGGCTTTTTACCTTTTTGGTGATGACGTGGAGGAGAGAGGTTAAAAATCGACGGTTCAGTGACGGATGGGACAGGTGCTTTATGAGTTATACGGTACAACTGGTTAAAGCATGACCTTATCCAAAAGTTAATTTACTGAAACCTCGGAATTAAACAGTTAAAAATTCAATGGGTAAAATAAATGAGCATCCGCTTAGAAAATTGTGCCTTCCGGGTAATTAAATGATTCCTTGACTTTGTTGACCCGGAAGTTCAAGCGGAACCCATTTTCTCCTTTATTTTAAAAACCAAATTTCTTCCGTCTAAACTTCAAGCGGACAAGTTTTCCGCTTGGAAGAATTGTTTTCAAAAATAAGTTTCCACGTCAAATTTAAAGCATTTTTCCGGTTGAAGTTCACCCGGTGAATTTCAAAAGTTGTTCTTTCAGGTTGAACCTGAACTTGAACCGGAAAATCCAAAACACATAAATTTTGAAAATTTGTGTCGATTTTTCATAGTTTTAACAGCAGTTATTGACTATGAACTGAAATATTCTTCAATTAACACAAGAGATTTTCTTTTTCCTTTTCTTTTTGTATCAAGAGACGGGCTCTTGAGCACATCTCTTTCTTTTATTAAAGTTGTGAAAAGTTTTATTCAAAGTTCATCATCCCAATGGCTGTGATGAGGTAGAAAAATCTTGCTTCATCGAAAGCTTTTGTAAACAAATCTGCCAGTTGATGATCAGTGTGAACTTTAAATAATTTGATTAAATTCTTTCAGCACAATCTCTAATAAAGTGATACCTTATGTCAATGTGTTTGGTCTTGGAGTGCTTCACTGGATTGTTGATGATGGAAATGGCACTGTTGTTGTCTGCAAGAATAGGAGTTTCCATGAATGTGATCCCATAATCAAGCATCTGAGTTTGGATCCAAAGGACTTGGCTGCAACAACTTGAGGCAGCAATGTACTCAGCCTCTGCAGTTGAAGTAGAAACACATGTTTGCTTCTTGCATTGCCAAGAGACAAGCCTTTCTCCTAGAAATTGACATCCTCCTGATGTTGATTTCTTATCTATATCACATCCTCCATAATCACTGTCTGTGTATGCTTTGAAAGAGAAGTCAGAGTTCTTGGGATACCACAAACCCAGTTTGGGTTGCCCCTTTAGGTACTTGAAAATTCTCTTAACAGCAAGCAAGTGTGACTCTTTTGGAGAAGATTGATATCTAGCACATAAGCAAACATTGAACATGATGTCAGGTCTACTAGCTGTGAGATACATCAGAGAGCCTATCATTGCTCTATACATGTGCACATCCACTGGCTTTCCACTTAAATCACTGGTTAACTTGTGGGAAGTGGAGATGGGAGTCTTGGCACTTGAGCATGATAACATGTCGAATCTCTTCAGCATGTCTTGGATGTACTTTGATTGATTCAGAAAGATTCCATCTACAATTTGCTTTACTTGAAGCCATAGGAAGAAGGTTAGTTCTCCCATGGAGCTCATTTCAAATTTTGACTGCATCAAAGTTTCAAACTCCTTGCACAACACAGTGTTAGATGAACCAAAAATAATATCATCAACATAAATTTGTACCATTAGCAAGTCATTACCAACAGTTTTAACAAAAAGAGTTTTGTCAATTGCTCCTCTCCTGTAGCCATTCACTAGAAGGTAATTAGAAAGAGTTTCATACCAGGTTCTAGGAGCTTGTTTGAGACCATACAAAGCTTTGATCAGCTTGCATACCTTGTTCGGATGGTGAGGGTCTTCAAAACCAGGAGGTTGATTGACATAAACTTCTTGTTCCAGGAGGCCATACAGGAAAGCACTTTTCACATCCATTTGATACACTTGGAAGTCTTTAAATGCAGCATAGGCTAGGAAGATTCTAATTGCTTCCAACCTGGCTACTGGTGCAAAAACTTCATCATAATCAATGCCTTCTTCCTGTACATAGCCTTGCACAACCAGTCTTGCTTTATTCTTGATAACAATTCCCCTATCATCTTTCTTGTTTCTGAAGACCCATTTTGTTCCAATTGATTCTGCTCCATCAGGCAGATCTACCAATTCCCAAACCTTTTGCTTGTTTATCTGAAATAGTTCTTCTTGCATTGCCTCTACCCAGCTGTTGTCTTCTAAGGCATCTGCTACCTTCTTGGGTACTTCTTGAGACAAAAATGCAGCATGCAGACAAATATTTGCATTTGCAAATCTACTTCTTGTCAGCACTGGAGCTGAAGCTTCTCCAATAATATTTCCCGCTGGATGATCTTTGTTGATTCTTCTATCAATGAACATAGGAAATTCATGGCTTCTTCCATTTGAGGGTATTTTGAGCTGAGGAAGTCTGTGATCAAGCTCAACATTTTCAAATTGTGACATAGGATCTGAAACTCCAACTGATTCAAGAGAATTGGTATCTGAATTGTAGATCAGATGATCTAAATTGAGCTCATTTGATGTGTTATCATGTGAGTTTCCAGCTTCATTTGACTCTGATTCAGTATTCTCTTCAGTTTCTGAAATTTGATTTTCCGGTTGAACTTGAACCGGAGAAATATGTTCAGCTTGAACTTCAAGCGGAACAACTTCTTCTTCAATTTGAATTATTTCAGTCAGTTTCTTGTCATTCCTTGGGAAAACAGGTTGAGAACTCATTAAAGAGAAGAAGATTGACTTTTCATTAACAGTTTGATTTTTCTTCCAATGCTCATCAGCAGACCTGTTAAAGTTTTGTTCCTGCACTAGAGAGCTCACAGGCTTATCAACAGTTATGTTGAAAGCAGTGGTTAGTGCATCAATATCAAATAACCAGCTTGGCTGAGACTTAAAATTGTTGGCAGATTTCTCATTGAAAGATACGTTTATGGTTTCTTCAACAATTTTAGTTCTCTTGTTGTATACTCTAAATGCCTTTGACACACCAGAGTAGCCAACAAAATAACCTTCATCTGCCTTTTCAGCAAACTTAGGCAAAGACTCACTGGTTATTAAAATAGTGACAGAACAACCAAATGGCTTAAAGAAATAAATGTTTGGCTTCCTTTTTCTCCAAAGCTCATAAGGTGTCTTATTCTTTCCCTTGACAATTAAGATCCTGTTTTGGACATAGCAGGCAGTGTTCACTGCTTTAGCCCAAAATATCACAGGGAGCTTAGAGTCTGCCAACAATGACCTGGCAGCTTCAATCAATGTCCTATTTCTCCTTTCAGTAACACCGTTTTGCTGTGGAGTTCTAGGAGCACTAAATTGCCTCAAAATTCCCTTTTCCTCACAAAATGAATTCAGAACATGATTTTTGAATTCTGTGCCATTGTCACATCTGATTGTTTTGACTTTAAGATTGGATTGATTTTCTAAATTAATGACAAGAGTTTTCAACAATTCAGCAGTTTCATCTTTTGTTTTGAGAAAGAAAACCCAAGTATATCTAGAAAAATCATCAATTATAACAAAGCAGTATGACCTTTTTCCTAAACTCATTACTCTAGTTGGACCAAATAAGTCCATGTGCAAAAGCTCTAGAGGTTTTGAGATTGAAGATTCAACTTTTGGCTTAAAAGAGGTTCTGTGTTGCTTGCCTTTGAGACATGGCACACAGTTTTCAGAACATATAAAGTGCTTGTTAGGAAGACCCTTAACCAAGCCTAAATTTACAATTCTGTTCATGTTCTTGTAGTTCACATGACTTAACATCCTATGCCAAAGATCAGATTCGTCAACTGAGGCTTTGGATACAAAGCAAGCAGTGCCACATGAAGGTGTAGCCACTGACATATCCAAAATGTATAGTCCATCTCTCCTGGGTGCCTTAAGCATTATCAACTCATCAGGAATTTTAACACCAGGTTTGAGAACTATTGCCTCTCTCTCATTAAACATTAAATTCAAATTCTTGTCACACATTTGTGAGACACTAAGCAAATTAAAATTCAATGTATCAACAAAATTGACTCTGTCAAATTTTACCATTCCGTTTGTCACATCACCTTGTGCTGTGATATGGCCTTTTGTGCTTCCAAAGGCAACTGGTCCTCCATTGATTCTTTTTGTATTTTCCAGAATGTGCTTATTCCCTGTCATGTGGCAAGTGCAACCACTGTCAACTACCCATAGGCTATTCTGGCCTTTATTTTGCACCTGCACATATCAGAATTGATTAATTTCTATAGGGGACCCAAGCCTGAGTGGTCTTGGGTCTGCCATAAGCATCATTATACTTGTACTCTTTGAGTACTAGAGTATTTACTACTGGAGCTTCATTTAGCAGATCATCATTGTCCAAACTGAAGTTCTCATACTGAGCACTTGTTTGACTAGACCTTTCATCTTTGGTGTTCCTTTTTGCAGCAATTTTCCTATCCCTATATTCTTTAAACTTTCTTTGCTTGTTGGTTAGTTTCTTGAGTTTTTCACTTTCTTGATTAACCAACTTAGTCCTTTCAGGTGATTTTGAAAATCTTTGAGGAAAATGTTTGTTTTGATTTAAACTCCCCCCTGAAGTGGAACATAATGATTTCCACTTGAACCATTAGCAAATACAGTTTCAAATTGATTGAGTTTGCTGTTTCTTGAAAAGTTTTCTCTAGAGGTGACTTTTCCTCTGGAGGGGTTTCTTCTTCCTTGAGCTTCAAAATGTTCAAACCCATCAGCAAAATGAACTTGAGGTCTCTGCTTTGGAGCAGTAGCTGATCTGGGTTGAAATTTACTTTCCGGTTGAACATGAGTTCGAGCGGAAAAATGTTCCGCTTGAACTTCAACCGGAAAACGATTTTGCTTTAAAACAGTGAAACTACCATTTCTATCGTTACCAACTAAAACTCTGTTGGATTCAGATCCAAAATGCTTCAAAGTGTGGTTTTTCACAGGTGAGATTCTTCCTGTGAGCTTCTTTTGAAAATCAGCCTTTGGTTTCAAAACAGGTTTTGGTTTTTGAAATGGTTTAACTTTACTCATTGGGTTAAACTGACAGACAGCAGCTAGGTGACCTTGTTCACCACAGCACATGCACTCAACAATTTTGGTTTCAAATTTCCTGGGAGACTCAATTTTGGTTACTTGATTAAAGTTCAGTTGACCAAACCTTTGAGTTTGACTTATCTTTGGTTGCTCAGGTTGCTTTCCTCCAACTTTTGAATCCTTAGGTTCATAAACAGTTGGTGGAGGAACAGCAATTGATGGTCTCAAAATGTTTAATTGGTCAGCTGAAGCAGATGTGCTAGCAGCAGTGACTTCAGTTTTCTTAGACTCAACAGTGTTTTTAGAACTGGATTGTGATGAAATGTCATCAACTGTGAGACTAACTTTACATTCTGATTTTAAAGCTTCAATTGGTTTAATTACAGGTGAGTATTCAATTGGTGGCTCAACACAGTTATAGCCAACACCTGCTTTACCATACATCCCTCCCATCCACAGTTTTTCAGCCTTTTTGTTTGCTGTTTGAAATTTGTCACAAGTAAACAAAGCATCTTTCAGCTTGATCTCAAGAACATCAACCTCAGCCTTAGCATCTTTAGTTTCATTTTTTGATTTCTCAAGTTTTGACAGCAAGTCATCAAGCTGTGTTTCAAGCACTGAGTTGGTTTGTTTTAACTGTTCATACTCTTTGGTTAAGTTTTCAATTTTTGAAATGTATGATGATTCAGTTTTCTTAAAACATTCCTTTAACTCATTTAAGTTTGAAACTTCATCAATCAAATCAGTGTTGTGATTTCGATATTTTGCCACTTGTTCTATTCAGGCAGGGCTACATAGATTCTCTAAGACTTTCTCAGGGATATAATTTACCTGATCTGAGATGGAGTCCTGTTTGGCCATTAAAGCATGGTTAATGGGTTCAAACTCAGCAACGAAATCTTCCCATTCAACACATGATGTTTGATTTGCAACAGCAGCTACCACGTTCTGGTGGTTTTGACTTCCGGTTGGCTTTGGTGGGGTGGGGTGTGAACCTGAGTTGTTTCCAGAATTGTTGTTGTTTGAATTGCTTCCTCCATGATTTTTCCCTTGAGCATGGTTCTGGTTCTGTCCTTCTCTTCTTGGTTGAGAGCATTCTCTTGCAAAATGACCAAGTTGGTGACAGTTGTAGCATTTGACTTTACTTTTGTCAAGGCCTATGTGAGCACCTTTTGCTCCCTTGTAGGTTCTACCTGCTCTTTTGTAAAACCTTTGAGCTCTTACAGAAACCATGGCAAGTTGAGTCATTATATCCATTTCTTCTAAATCATCAGCACCTATGCATTCAAGATCTTCAGGCATGAAGCCTTGATAAGAGTCAGCTGCTACATGAGCATTGTGAGAACTTTCAAAGGAGTTTGAAAAGTTCTCTTGACACCTTGGTGTCTCAGGGAAACTGACTATAGGTGAGGGATATGATGATGAGTTGGATGACCTTTGACTGTTAAAATCAGTGGTTACTAGTGCAGATGAGAACAGCTGAGTTGATTCAGAAGATGAGCTTTGTTTAAGATCTAGTTCCATTTCATAAGCACTGAGTATGCCATGAAGTTCACTGAGTCTCATCTTTTTCAAATTCTTGCATTCCCTGATGCTTACTGTGTAAACTGTCCACACAGAAGGCAGGGAACGTAGAAATTTTCTGTTCACATCTACTTGTTCTAGTTTAACATCCACTTTTTGGAGTTCATCAAGCAACGAGACAAATCTTAAGTACTGGTTTGTCATTGTTTCACCAGATTTAAAAGTAAAGTTTTCATACTTTTGTTTTAAAACATCTTTCTTGTTTTCTTTTACTTCACTGGTTCCTTCATACATTTCACTTAAGGCAATTCCACAGGTCAAATGCAGTTTTATATCCTTTAAACCCACTTAAAATGGAATTAGGAAGTGCAGCCTGTAGAGTCCAATATGCCTTATGGTCAAATTTAAGAGCAGTGTAGTCAGATTCAACATATTTATCTAATGGCTTAGGTATCTTGACTTCTGCATCATCAGCAGATGAAACCATTGGTGAGTAGGGTCCTTCAGTGAAAGATTTCCAAATACGACGGTCCAAAATCCTAACAAAACCTTCCATCCTGAGTTTCCAGGTACCAAAGTCATCAGGAGTGAACATTGGTGGTTTGTTGGAGGAGCCATTTGGGCAACTTAAACTGAAATCACTCATTTTGAAAAACTTTTAGAAAGATAAAACAATGAAGCTTGTAAAGTAAGCAAGTAAAGTATCGACTTTGAAGCACAAAAAGTCTTCAAAGTGAGAGCCAAAGCTCTGATACCACTTGTAGGATCGTTATTAGTTATGAATAAACTAAAACTAAGCCCTTTACTTGCAAATATAACCCTACGGAATTAAAGTTATATTTCACTTTAGTTAAGCGATATTTGAGTTCTTGAGTATAATGTATAAGCTTGATTTGCAGAAATATAGTAACAACAAAGTATCAAATACTCGGCACTATTTGCATTAACTCGAAGCTACACTATTACAAGTTGTTCAAGAACTGTGTATGTCGACACTTGTGAAAAAGTAAGCTAACTAATGCTATATATAGTGCTAATGAGATCAATGACAGCCATTGATCTCATGCGATCTAATCTAGACCGTAAACATAAAAGTCACATACAAACTACCAAAAGAATAAACATCGACAATCGGAATAACTTGCGTGTTGGCAGCAACAATCTACTTTAGGAGAGCGGCTTAAATCTGATTTAGAAGCATACGAGAAGCTTTTGCAGGATTGGACTTGCTGAGAAGACATCTCAGGAAAAGTCAGGTTGAACTCTTTATCTGGTGGATAATCGAGTTCACCCGGAATATTCGCTAAGTACCAGAATTGCTTCTTTCCGCTTGAACTGCCTGTTCCGCTTGAAGTGTGAATTCCGCTTCAACTTCAACTTCAGCCGGAACTAGTAAAATTGGCATTTTAGCCGGAAATCTTCCAAGCTCTATTTTTCCTTACAGTTTTGCTAGGCGTTTGTAGGCTGCTCGTTCATTTCTGCTATGGAAGGTGGTCTAGTTGGCCCTGAAATGAAAACACGATGACATTAGTGCAAATTATGCGAAGAACTATAAATTATTGACGGTTAGTGGGGCTTGACGCGGCATATGATTTGGATAAGCACGAAAAGTGTTCAAGTGATCGGGCACGGGGTGTGTCAAACTAGGGCACAAACCCGTGTTAATCTGGTGAACAGGTCTGTTTCGACCTAGAATTCTGCACTCGCTACTTTCATAAATTCTTTAAATGTCTGATTCTGTTTTTGAACCTGTGCCTCCTTAACCACCGGGTCTTCAGGTTTCTCAGCTTATTTCTTTTTCAAAACCTCTTCAGCTTCAGCATCTTTCTCTTTAGGAAACACTTCAAACTCATCACCAGCTTGGTTGTTATTAAAGTTGGAGTACAGATCTGGATATTCCTCCTCTGTAATATCCTCCACTTCAACTTCTTCTTCAAATATACCATCAATGTCTTCATCAGACTCTGGTTCTGGTTCGTTGTATTTCTCAGGTTCTTTCTCAGCTGTCTTTCTAAGCTCTTCTTCATTTAATTCAAACACTCGCTTTAACTCCTCCACCGTCAACTCACCAACAAATTCCCCCTCTTCAAGCGTCTGTAGCATTTCAGCAAATTCATTCAGACTTTTTGCTGCTTGACTAGATGGAATCACCAAAATTGGCACTGCTTCTCTTGAATCCTTCTCCCCCTGGGATGATGATGCACCAGCACCCGAACCCGTAGTTCCAGATGGGCCTGGACCGCCACCAACATTCCCTTGGTCATCTTGGTCAGGATCATCGTTCAAGAAACGCATTGGGTCTTCATTACACCCCGAACCGTCTCCTAACTCCCCTTGAGCTTTAAATTTCTCCCTTAAGAACTTTAATTGCTCATTCATCTCAAGAAGCATTTTTGACTGGTTCTGACTAACCTGCTTTAATCTTATAATCTCCTGATCTTTAATATCATCACGACGTTGCAGAGATACAACCCGCTGATTCAAATCTTCATTATCAAAACGCAGCACTGTAATCATCTTCTCTTGAGCTCCAGTTTTAGACTTCAAGGCATTAATCTGTGATTGTTGATCAGATAATGCGCTTTGTAAGATACTCGCCTGAGAGAAAGAAACTGAACCTTCTTCAAAATTAAAATTTACATCTGGTGTAGACTGAGTAGATGCAGTTGCAGTTGTGAAAATCGGTGTTGAAGATCCCATAGGCTGACTAACAGACTGCACACCAGCACTTGTTGAAGGTGCTGTGCCAGCAGTCGCCGATTGACTAGCATTCATCAAATTTCGTAGAAATTCAGCTTGAGTATCAGACACTGAAGTCTGAACTGTTGAAGCAGCTGCAGTAGATGTAGAAACACTGGTACGAGGTTACAAGACAAACTGCTGCACACCTACACCCTTTCTCTTCTTCATTCTGCCCCCAACTACTGATTTCTTCCTCCCTTTGGATGGAGTAACAGATGAACCAGCCACTGGCTGTTTACCTTTACCGGAAAGGTTTTTCTAAATCTTAAGTTGACTTGTCAAAGTTATCTGGTTACAAATGATCTGGTTTGGGTAATAATAATTAGATTCTTAAGAAGAATGCCAAGAAGAACATGCCCAAGAAGACTCCAAAGGAGAAGAAAGATACCAATCTTGAATAAATCTATCATTTAGCCCAGGTATTCATTTCTATCATGGAGAAGGGATTCGAGGGAAACAATAGAAGAAGGATTCATCTGAAAGTTCCTGAAAGATATTTCATCATCTTGATCAAATTCTACGCCTCGAAGTCCTACATAAAAAATAGGGGCATTCTAATCGATTTCAAATTTTTAATGATATTTCTGATAATTCTAATGATAGATATCGTACATTTCAGGGCAAATCCCAATCTAAACGATCATATTGTTTGTACTATCAATGCCACCGAAAGTCACACATGGCACATAATTGTCCTAAAATTGCAAATAGTTCATTTTCTTACAAATCTGCCACATTTATTGATGAATCAGGCATAATTTCTACTGAGTCAACACCACCTTCCAAAACTAAATCTAAAACAAAATAATCTTTCAAATTTGATTCAAGTGTTGGTGGTTCATCACACGATGATGACTCTGTTAAAAATGAAAAGGCAAAACTGCAGTGGTGACCTAAGGTGGTCAGCAAGGCTGCAAATGATTTTGTTGAAGACACTGGTCGACCAGAAGCTGTGTGCTTCGGGTCATTTGAATACTAATCATTTAAATATATGTGCAGATACTTCAAGAAAACATGTCGGTAATTGTGAAGTTCACGCTTCAAGCTGTTACTGATAGTGGAGTTTCCTGCGTAACTTAAATTGAATGCTTCATATTACAAAACTGATTTTTTTTTTGAAAAGCTTAAACTGAATGGTATCGGTGTCGATTGGTCAATTTTCTTTCTTTTACATTTTGTATGTAGTTTAGGGGAAGACAATTGAAAAATCAAAAATAGTGTTTTTGTTTTTTTGTTAAAATGAAACATCCAAAAATAGAGTTTTCATTTTAAGGTGAGAAAAATAGAATAATACAAAAACATTGAAAAACAGAAAAATACAAAAACATTGAAAAATGAGAAATTGTATCCGACATAATTAGGAAATGATGGTACATTGGCTTACGTGTCTGACTCATGAATAAAGTAAATGAAAAATCCATAAGATCATTGCTCGCTGTGCTTGGTAGGCTCGACATTAAATCAGAAAGTATTCAAATGTGATATACCTAAATACTAATGCTTGACCAAGTGGACAACATCTTGAAGCGTATCTCAAGATATTGAAAAGATTTGTAAAAAAGAAAATGAGAAGTCACTGTGTAAACATGTGTTCATTTTCCAAAGATTTACACTTGTTTAATTTTCTTTATATTGTCAAACGATCGTACTTTCTCTATGCATCGAAAGATCGACCTGATTGTTGTTTGTTTGACGTTCTCTTTATTTTTTTTGATGTTTCGTATAACTCATCAGACTTTCTCTGCGTGTATGGGAGTGCCGACCTGATTGTTGTTGGGTTATACAATTTCAACTTGTTTTATTTTCTTATTTTGTTAAATCCGAGGCCTTATCTGCGTTTCAAAAGATCGACCTTAAGGTAGACAATTTAACATTCTTATTTCTTTTTGCATGAAACACAGTTGACTAGGTCATGAATACAATCACTATTTGTTACATCACAAGTGAAATCAAAAAGTGTGATATAAAAGAAAATTATATCTGAGTATGTCTGATAGTGTGGGGTACACTGGTCAAAGCAAATCTAATCAATACCTTAACTTATCCAGATGTTATGAGTATGATTGTGCCTGAGTTTAAATGGATAAATTATACCAGCAATTGACATGACTTGTGTGCTGAAGTAATTTAAATTGAAGTGTAGTTCAGCTTGTTAGGTTCAATATGATCCCAGGTTGTGATCTTTCTCGCAAAAGACAAAAATAGTGTTTGTTTCTGTATTGCATTTATGTTCCATATCCAAAAATTCCAAAAAGATTTTAGGTGTGTTTTAGCATAAACTTTGAAAATTCAAATATATTTTCGGTGTGTTTTGATGTAAAGTTTCAAAAATCCAAAAGGATTTTGTTTCTTATTATTTTTTTTCGACCGATCGATACAGGATACAAAATTATGATTTCAAAACTATATCTTCGATTCATAAAGAGAAATATTGTGCCAAGTTTAGTTTATGTTTTCTGAAATTGCAGGTTCTGTGTTGCAAGACTCGAGCATGGTGAAAGGGGGAGTTTGTTTTCACACCCCTAAATAACCACTAACGGAGTTTATACCGTTAAGGGGTGCGAGCAAACCAGGACCACAACCATTAGTTACAAATACTAAACGAATCAGAGTAAGTCCAAATATATGTCATAAATAAAATCTCACAATACGCAGCGGAAAAATATTGTCTTAGCACTAACCACGTGCTTTACAAAATCATTGTTTTAAATTCCAAATTAAGTTTGAACAAAGTAAATGTCTTCATGTGCCATGCCAACCCGCTCCGGATACTCCTCAGCGATCTGCAAAAGTTTAAACCACGCAAGTGTCAACCTAACGGTTGGTGAGTTAACGGTGGGCTTGTCATGCAGTGGCCCGGTCTCATAATCATAATCGTGTCAACATATACTTATGAAATATTTATTTGTGAAAAGCAATGCTTAGTGATATCCAAAATCATAGTATTGTGGTTTGGTAAAAGTAATGTCCGTAACATACGTTATCGGGTATGTACTAGTTTTGTATAGTTAAAGTGCTCAACCGATATCGCGGGTAGCTAATCCGTTGTTCCATGCACTAAGGAAGTTTGTACCAAAGCTGACTGATAATTTTCGTAGTGGCAGCGCCATCATCTATTTTGTTTTGCGGACCTACGTCATCGCGGCTTTGCCTCCCCCGTGTCCTCTCGGGATCACGGTCAGATAGGCTGATATTGTACCTCCGTGCACTTCCCGTGTCACGAGGCGGAGTTTGTCAGACTCCAGTAGATCTACCTAACATCCCCTCGCTTTACAATTAATGGTACAATTAAGTTGAGGACTTTTTCAGTTATAAGGCAATCCTTAGAAATCATGTGATATCATGTGGTTAGACTTTAACCTACACTAGCCATATTAAAACGGTTTACTTTGGGTTCTCATGAATCCCGAAAACATTTTCAGTTTTGTTTTAGAAACAGTTGTTTAAGTATTTCACAAGTGTTTTCCATAAAACACTTCAAGTTCATCAAGTGGGTGCCGAGCACTCCTAAGGTTTCAAGTTCATAAAAGAGGTGCATAGCACTCATAAGGTCGTCAGCATTGTTTTTCATTAAGTTATTCAGTGTGTCCCAAACGGGCTCACAGTAACCGGGTTAGTGACACTCACCTTGGGTTGCACTGCTACACTTGCTAAGTAATCCAAATATTGTTTGCTTAACGAAGACCTATGAACACGTTTAGGTCTTAAGTATTAGTTTTGTGTCTAATCTTTAACTTAACGTCACTATGGCCCATAACATAGCACGTTGGAACTATGACGCGACATACCGACACACGACACCGATGGTTGATCATAAACGAAGGTTCACATAACTCAGAAATCAAAGCATGTTTCATTATTGCATAATCATGTAAGTCATAGTATAACATTCAAACAACTTGCACAAGTTTGGGTTTTGGTCTGGTCTCAGTTTCGCTAACAGTTTCGCTACAGTTTCGCTATGCAGTTTCGCTGTGTGCACGGGCAGCACTTTCGCTAGGGAATACCCGATGACACAGTTTCGCTAGCTAGTTTCGCTCGAAACTGTTGACACAGTTTCGCTAGCATAGCTTCGCTCGAAACTGGTTTGAACTTTCGTTCAGGTTGGTTCGCTCGGTAGTTTCGTTCGAGCAGGTCTACTTAGTTTCGCGGGCGACACTATAGTTTCGCTACATAGTATCGCTGGATGAAGATCTATACAGTTTCGCTGTATAGTTTCGCCCAGAGAACAGCTCAGTTTCACTGGTCGCGGAAAACCCACAAATCAGCCTAAAAATTAATCTAACAGCTTCCATACTTCATGTGATTCATTATTTAGCATGCATAATCATTTACCAACATTAAACAGTAAGCTTTAACACTTTAAACACGGATTTTCATCATCAAATCACCAAAAACACATTTTAAACCTAAAATGACCTAATTAGCATAAATCTTCATTATGACATGATTTTACACGTAAAGTTGCAGACTTTATAACAGATCTAGCATTCTTAAGCATCATATCAGAAGATCAATTGATTCTATGAAGATCTAAGCATGCTTTAAAGTAAAACACATAGAAAATGCATGAAGAATAGTTTTGGGACTCACGATTCGATCTAGGGTCCGAATGGATGAGATGAGATGATGGTTCCTTGGTGGTTTTCTCGGATGGCCAGAAATCTCGAGAGAGCAGATGGAGAATGGTGTGTGTTTTGTGTGAAATGATGCAAATGGGAAGTAACTAGGGTTTTATAAAATATATATATCAGGGGCTAGTTTCGCTGGCAGTTTCGCTGGCTCTGAAACACATGTAAGTCAAACAGTTTAGCCGGCTACCGAGCGAATCTACAGTTTCGCCCGGTAGTTTCGCTGGAAACCAAAAGGGGTCAATTGACATTCTATTATCAATACTAAATCATGCGTTTAAATCACATTGCACATAATGACAATAAATAAATAAACACATAACACATATGGACGGGTTCGGTGATCAACCAAAGGTCGTGGACGTATTCGGCCTAGTTAAGCATTAGTTACTAAGTTAACACTTATAACGTAACTAACGGAGATTGTCTAACGGAAGTTAACCTTGGAATTCTCGGATGTCACATTTGTAATATCTTTCACGAGTGGATCTTGAAGTTCAAAGATTGTTCAAGTTCTTATCTAGCCATGCAAGCTCTATTTCTGACAAGATTTCAAGTTAAAGATCGGATGCAGCAATGTTGAAGATTAAAGACTGAAGTTTGGTTAGAATAGATACACTACATGTTAAGGGGGAGTTTGTTAGAGCATATTCCTATGCTACAATGTGTCTCTTGTATTGTATATAGAATATAGCGAGTTTGTGAGTCAAAAGGTCAACATACCTTGGTGGCCGTACTAATGGTACGCCATACCAATTGGTACGCCCATACCAAGTGTTCCGCTACATGGTACGATGGTCAGTATGTTGATAGTATAAATACTTAGTGTTAGAGAGAGCTTACTTACTTCTTCTGTCATTTTGCTATCTCCTTAACTGTGTGTTTCTCTTTCTAGAACTCTTTGTGATCCTCTTTATGAATCAATAAAGCAAGTCTTTATTTACATCGTATTCTTTCCGTTTGATCGAATCATGCAGTAGTAAGATTCGTCCTGGTACTTACAGCAATCCCCAATCCAATTTAAAGACCCCTTAATTATATTCCAGAGGATCTTACTAATGCACTTATACAAAACACCGCACCAAGCAATACGCCAAAAATCACTAACAAACTGAGGGCTAGCAGGAACCAGAGAAATAATAGTAGCATTATCCTCCTTCAAAAATGTACCACTCACAAAGAACTCCTTAATAGCATCACATACATCCCCACCAATCACCCCCCCCAAGCAGCCTTGAAAACTTTAGCAGAATACCCATTAGGACCATGGGCTTTTATATCATCAATCTGAAACGTGGCAACTCCAATGCCTTCATTAGTAACATCCTGAATCATGACATTAGCCTCAACAGCCCCAACTTTATTAACAAACTAAGAGTCAGGTTCCAAAATATCCTCAGTCCTCTGCATACTACCCATAATATTAGTAAAATGTTTCACAAAAGCATCCCCGGTCTCTTTTTCGCCACTAACAACACCCTTTGTCACACCCCGTCCCTTGAGAGGCAGAGATGTTAAGGATCATAAGGACATCTCGACCACTCGTAACCCCATGTGTGAAAGGTCAAAAATGTCGTCTCTTATGAGGGAGTCCCATCCATGGGCACAAGGACGTGGGGGCATTGTCCCCAAATAGCGCTACCCATTCTACCAGCGGTTTCTTTATCAAGAAACTAAGATTGTGTCCATGCGTGACTAGCCGGAGTAACTATCACTAGTCCGTAAGTAAGTGCTTCGTATATCGAGCATCCAAATAAAGTTTAAGTACGCTAATAATTAAAGAAATATGAAACAATGTACCACCCCAAAAGTGAAAAGGGGGAAAAGAGCAACATGACTCACCTAAGCGTTTGCGTTTCCAAAATAGTTTAAAGGCCTTTGTTTTTCAACACCTTGCACCTAGATTAATGACTTGACCAAATAAATTATATATTCCGAGTATAAAACCCACAGTTTATGTTTCCAAGTTCGATTGAGATTCTAGTTGATTTTAAGATTTTTTTATGATTCGATTTGGTTAACTTTGAGATATGTGATTAGAGTTCATATGTGTCTTTAATGTGTTGATTCAAACCCTCGTGTGTGATGAGGTTTATATGAAATATGGCTATATTTTTTAAACCTTTTTAGCAATTTTTAAACTTTTAAATTTATAAACCTTTTTAGGGACTAAAGCCTGTTTCTTTCATACACCGCTCTCGCGCATGTACGTCCGACGTAACCAGAGCCAAGTTTACAAACACATACTATCTCGGCTTCCTTGAAGTGATAAAATTTTACCAACCCCTATTACCAACCAAATACTTTAGCTTGCACTTGCGTGACATCCGAGTTTGCTTACATAGACATAAGGACCTCGAACGTATCATGTAGCATGGGGCGTGAGTCACCTTAAAGGATCATGCATCGTCCCCCGACCAGGTTTCATAGGTTCGGCCTTTGGGATTTTGACTCCCCAAATGCTTAGTGATACGTAGAGCACGTGTGGTTCAGAAAATCAATAATAAACTTTCATTAAAAAAAGGTTTTTATAAAGTCATTAGACACACCTGAAGCGATCTTATAAGGTCATCAACCAACCCACTAAAGGTTTGTTACTTCCCAAGTAATTATAGGAGTTTAGCCAAGCATGACTTTAATGATTTGCTTAAGAGAAGGAGAAGATTTCTTAGATAAAAGCTTACAAATTTATACTTAAGTTAGAGTTCTTATAAACTTGATTACAAGACTCGAAAAACCAAATGACTCAATACAAAGGAGAGAAAGAAAAGAATTAAGCGGTTTGCAAATGGAGTTTGGCATGGCCCGTGCCTAGTATGGCACAGGGCATGCTGACTCAGCGAGATCTTCCGGAATCGGGCATCTGACATTGCACGGGCTGTGCCCGGTGTGGCATGGGCCGTGCCATGTCAGAGGGACAGTTCCACAGGGTGTGCTGATTCAGGGGCGCGGGGTGTGTGAATCGGATACGTGTCAGAGAAGCTTTAGGCTTAGGCACGAGGCGTGCTTAGCTTGAAAATCTTGGAACTTTATATTTTTCTTCTGTTTTTTTTTCATAATCTGTTCCTTTTGTGATCTTTGACCTTTTAAACCTGAAAAACTAAAAAGAAAACAAAACAGACTTGTTTTGATGTTAGCAGATCAGAGTTTAGCCTTTTTGTGAGAGATATTTGGTCTAAAAATATGTATAATTTGATCTTCATCAAATATCCCCACACTTAAACATTTGCTTGTCCTCAAGCAAAACTCTGTACAGAATAAACCCGATCATTCCAAGAATTTCATCTACTTGTGACTTATAGGTCTGACACTACATAAAAGTGGTCCCCGTCATTTTTGACATCTCATTCCACCGATTTATTCTCATTTTCTTTACTTAGAATGAAATACTAAAATTTTGGATAATTACTGAAATTTATTTTTTTCCAAACTAATTAGCCTTGCAAATATTCACTCAACTTTCAGGGATTGTATCTGATTATTTGGGTGATCACTCATACCTAGGTGAAGACGAGCAGATAGCATAGGTTTGACATGTGATCAAACATCCATAGATCTCACTGGAATCCATGTAAGTATCATGAGGGCTTTAAAGGGTAGGGTTTGGGGTAGGGTTTAGATAGGTATATTTCACTACGTCAAAAAGTGGCTTTGGCCACGGTTTTTTTTTACGCATAGCCACTGTTTTGTAAAAAACGTGGCCAAAGGTAAGAGATGTCACACATATTTTGTACCCATGGCCAAAGGTAAGATATGTCACACATATTTTGTACCCGTGGCCAAATATATAGCCTTTGGACCCTTTTAGCCATGTATTTTTTTGTTTATGTGACAACAACAATCAGGTGCAGTGGTTTTAGCCACTGTTTTACAAAAAACATGTGGCACTTATTTGTCACGCTTAAAAAAGAGTGGCCAAATGCACCAAATGGCCACGGAATTTTTATGATTTTTAATTCGTGTGACCAAAAAGGAATGTATGGCCATGCTTAAATAATGTTGTGTGACGGAAGAGTAGATTTTATTACTTAGTAAATTAAAATAAAACAAAACTATTAAGTACATATTATGCATGGCTAAATGTGAGCAATGGCCACGGTTTTTACTTAGTTATGTGGGTAAAACCTAGTACATATGGCCACTGTAATTATGTTGTGTGACTAAATAGTAGGTTGTGAGTGACAAAAATCTATTACCTATGGCCACATATATTAACCGTGACTAAATGGTAGGTTGTGAGTGACAAAAATCAATATTATGGTGACGGTAAAATATTAAACACGTGTAGAAAAAGAGACGATTTGTTTCCCTCTAAAACAACGCGCTTTTTTTCAATTTTACCAATTCGAGCGGGTTAAAATCTGCTACCCTATATATCATCATCATTGTTATTTTCCTTTACCGCCATCCCTTTCTTGATCTCAAATTCTCTACACCATTTCGTTTACACCAATTCTGGTATCAAATGGCCGATAATCAATGCTCCCTTAATTACTGGTATGTGAAGAATAACCGTATTTTTTTGGTTTACAGTAACAGGAGAAGAAGATCCTTCAAGTCCCACAAGTCTGTGATTAAACACAACGATGAGAACATCCTGAGGCAACTCCATGTGCAGAAGATTCCTGATTGTTTTGCCTGCTTTGTTGAGGCAACGAAATTATTCCGTGTCCTTGTTACAAAATTCAAAGAATTTGAATCCGAAGAAGATGAAGAAGATGAAGAAGATGATCAAGAAGATCAAGAAGATGAAGAAGATGAAGAAGATGAAGAAGATGATGATGATCATGATGATGACGATGCAAGTTCAGGATACATATCCGAAGATTGCAGTGATCCGGATTATTACTTAATGGATGTTTATGTTTAATTATGAACAAATTAAGAACAAAATTTTATATGTTTATTTCGTTCTGATATTAGTAGTTATAATTAAATATATGATGGTTATATATGTTTATCATGTTTGATTATCTTGTGATATGGCCACTCATATTAAACATCGGTTGCGTGACAAATTATGACAAATGGTCACGGTATATTAATTTTAGGTGGCTAAAAGAAGAATACCAACAGTGTACGGCGCTTGTAATCATTACTATTTCATTTACTTTTTCATTTACTTTATCTTTCAAATCTCCATCTACCATGCCCCTCGAGTATCGATATATACTTAATTACCTCTGTATCAGTTTTCGTCATCATCTCCACCATGACCGGTTTCTCCCAGTCTTTCTCTCTCTGTTTTTCGTCCATCATCGCCGTCAAAAAATGTGGAATTGGCGTCATCCGTATGTGGAAAACGGTAAGTTATCATCTTCACCATTGAATTTCGATTGAAATTTTCATCTCAGATTTGGTAATATTTTCTTGTGTGCAGGGAAAGATTGCACTCTGTATCTCCTACGAGCAGATTTTAAGTTATTGTGGAAACCATGGAGACGAGGAGTCTCTAATGGTTCATACAAATGCTATACTGAGAGCAGATTTTAAGTTATTGTGTAATTTTATAACAGTCAGCAGTAAGGGAACATGTTGAGGTTTGCAGCATTTGTATTCTTCAGGTGCTTCTATCCCGTTTGGCCCCACGAGCCTGATTTTTCTTCGGCCACTTCTTCTCCCTTTTGGCCCCATGAACCTGATTTATCTTCAGCCACTTCTTCACCATTTTCAGTTGATCATAAGCAAGTGCATGTGAGAAAGCAAAGAGGGACTTGTTCTCTCTTTTCAGTTGATCATAAGCAAGTGCATGTGAGAAACCAAAGAGGGACTTGTTCTCTCTTTTCAGTTGATCAGAAGCAAGTGCATGTGAGAAGCACAGAGGGATTTTTCTTCAGTCGCTTCTACTCACTTTTAAGTTAGTAGTTTTCCAGTTGTAATTTTATAGATCAATGTATTAATGGAATCATACCCTTTGGATTATGTATGTAATTGTGTTTGTTAAAGCAGCAGTTGATTTTGTTTGTTTATTTTTTACTTTTATTGACTCTGGTTTGGTCAAAGAGAGGAGACCTGCAAGCACAATCAAAAAAAGGAAACACTTGACTCAAAATTAAGATCCATAATATTCCAGAATACATAAAGAAAAAAAAACCAAATATTGTTGATACTGTAATTTGCTAAGATTCAAAAACATTACAATGATCAATTAATCGTTTTTACGTAATATCATTCCAGTACAGTCAGCTCTATGGTAAACATTGTCACATGTATCTACGGGTGACAATACATTATCGTTGTGAGGAAAAACTACCGTACTAAATTCTTCATTCGCATCGTCTTCATAATAATCTCTATAATTTCTGGGAGGTGTCATAAAGACAATATGCAGTTTTTTATCCAGCTAGTCTTTGACGTAAAACAACTGTTGTGCTTGTGACGCGAAAATGAACGGGTCCTCCTTGTGACATAGTCTTTTAAGGTTGACCAAAGTGTAACCAAGACTATCTTTTTTTACCCCCTGTGTATTCTCAACCCAATCGCACATAAATAGAGGGATGCTTTTAATATGGTATTCTAGTAGCCATATCTCTTTTAAAACCCCATAGTAAGGTTTTCGTCTATAGGTTAATACCTCGTTAGAGATGTGCATGTCATTTACCTCTACACCAACCCCGCTGTTCTGGTAAACCCTAATGTCTCGAGATTTTGTACGAAATGAATAGCCATTGATGTCATATACTTCATATTTCCTCACGCTTCTGTGCGGACCATGTGAAATCCACCTAACGGTCTCTGATATAGTTTCTAGGGACTCCGCCATCTCTTTTTCAACCTGAAATTCATAGTAGGTTCATCAGGAGAGTTCATTAGGAAAAGGAAGGTTATAGTTCTTCCAAAAATAAAATAAAGTTGTTCCGGACAACTCAGGTCAGTTGTTCCGGAAAGTTACAGTTCATCCGGAATTAAAACCATAAGAAAATAGTTTCGGTTCACCAGGATGGTTATATTTCATCCGGATAGATAATAGAGTTGTTCCGGACAACTCAGGTCGGTTGTTCCGGAAAGTTACAGTTCATCCAGAATTAAAACTATAAGAAAATAGCTTCAGTTCACCAGGAAGGTTATAGTTCATCCGGATAGAAAATAGAATTGTTACGGACAACTCAGGTCAGTTGTTCCGGAAAGTTACAGTTCATCCGGAATTAAAACTATAAGAAAATAGTTTCAGTTCACCAGGAAGGTTATAGTTCATCCGGATAGAAAATAGAGTTCTTCCGGACAACTCAGGTCAGTTGTTCAGGAAAGTTACAGTTCATCCGGAATTAAAACAATAAGCAAATTTAGCTGACCTTGTTGCGTAACCATTTACCAAATGTTATGCTCTGCTTCTTAGTCAGCTCATTTACTCTAATATCGGGATGTTCCTTTTCCAAAACTTTCATGTGTTCTCTGCAATTACATGAATTGAAGTTATCTATAAAAGTTTATAAATAATTAAACAGATAAAAAAAGGTTAATAATCTAAATTACTTACTCGATATAATGCTCAATTTCAGGCGTATTTAGCAACACATATAAATACGCTTTCGATAGGAGCTCTGGAGAGACTTCAACTGATCTACCAGCTGACCCAGGACTTCCATCAGCACTGCTGTGCTTTTTAGTTGGAACACCAATAGTTGTGATGGTTTTTTTGGTATTCGCTAAGAAACTCAATCGTTTCTTCTACAATGTTCTCCTCAGCAATGCACCATTCTGGATAAGTTTTGTTTCTCACGTGGCCCTTCATTACCTTCATACACCTTTCAAATGGATACATCCATCGAAAGCATATTGGGCCACATAATTTTACCTCCCTAGTAAGGTGCATCGTCAAATGAAGCATAACATCAAAAAATGATGGCGGGAAATATTTCTCAAGCAGGCATAGTGTGACACAAAGATCTGCTTGCAATTTATCTAGTTCTTCGACGTTGATCTCTTTGCTTCATATTGATTTGAAAAAAAACAGAGCCTGATAATAGCATATCTTGTCGGTTGAGGCATGACTGATCGAATTGCAATTGGCAGAAACTGTTGCATCAGCATATGATAGTCATGTGACTTGAGCCCCACAAGTTTCTTGTCCTTTAGACTAACCAAACTAGAAAAGTTAGAACAATAGCCTTGTGGAAACTTCAAGTTATACAACGTGTCACAAAACTTTTCCTTTTCATCTTTTTGTAACGTGTAACACGCTGCAGGAAGTACTATGTTGTCCTTGTTCTGTTTAGGCTGCAACTCTGGTCTTAACCCCAAAAAGTTCAGATCCTTTCTAGCATTCAGTCCATCCTTTATCTTTCCTGGAAGGTTGAGTAGAGTTCCAACAAGACTCTCAGCCACATTCTTTTCAATATGCATGAAATCAATGCAATGTTGGACACTATTATGCCTCCAATATCTAAGTCTTCGAAACCATATATTGAATTTCTTCCAATATGGTGGCTTCTCTTTGTTCTTTCTTTTTCTCTTATCAATCTTCCCCCCTCTTCCGGTTGAGGTCCCTGGGATTTCTGAATTAATACACCTTAATCCCTTTCCCCATTTGTTATTGATATGTTGAAATTCGTTGTATATCTGTTCCCCGGTCATAGGAACTACAACATGTTTCAACTCTTGTTTACCATCGAAGGCCTCTGTTTGCTTTCGGAAGGCAAGCGTATATGATAGATATCTTCTGTGACCAGCATAACACTGCTTGGCTGAGAAAGGAAGCCTAATGCATTTAGTTTCTTCCCGACATACCACACAACCATGGAATCCACTGTACGGGCAACCACAAAGTGTACCAAGTGCAGGGTAATCATTAATCGTCAATAAAACAAAATCATTAATCTTCCATAAAACAACTGCATGCATAGTAAACTGTTCTTGCGCATACGCATCATATGTTTCCACAAATGCCTCAAATAACAACTCTAAGTCATCAATTAGTGGTTCCAAAAACACATCAATATCGTTTCCAGGCGCTCCCGATATTAATAACGAAATCTTTCTTTTCATACACAACCATGGTGGAAGGTTGTAAATGACAGATAGAACCGGCCACACACTGTGATTTCTATTGCCTCTATTCACGTCGACCCTATCAGTTGAAATGCCAAGACGAAGACTTCTGGGATCGTCAGTGATTTCAGGATATTTGTCATCTATGCATTTCCATGCCGCTGAATCGGATGGGTGTCGTAACACACCGGGTATTTTGGAACTGGTGGCATGCTATCTCAGATCTTCCGCTATGGTTTTCACTTGAAACAGTCGTTTCAATCTTGTAATGATGGAGAAATACCACATTACCTTTGCAGGAGTATTGTCGTAAAGTTTCTTAGTCCTCTCATCCACCTTCCACCTGGACTCACCACAAGTTGGACATACAGTTAGGTCATTGTTCTCCTTCCTGTAAAGAATACAATCATTGATACACACATGTATCTTGGTGTACCCTGCATCCATTGACTTCAAAATCTTCCTGGCCTCATATGTATTTTTCATAATTTCATTACCTTCAGGTAGCATCTGTTTCAGCAAAACTAAAAGTTCATTAAAAAACTTATCTGATCCTCCATGCTTAGTCTTCAAGTTCAGTAGTTGAACCAAGGCAGATAACTTTGTGAAGGTATGGCATCCTTCATATAGGGGCTTCTCAACATCCATTAGTCGTTCTTGAAACTTCTCATGGTCCTCAGTGAAATTGTCTTAAGTAGCTCTGACCATTTCTATCGTTTGATATGCATCGAATGACATTCTGGAATCAAAAAATGATTCCTTGTGAAGCTCATCTCCTGCGGGCTTGTTTTCCTCTCCGTGTTTAGTCCACGTTGTATAACTCAGATCGAATCCCTTTGAAAACAAATGATAATCTACATCATCAACATTATAAGAGTAATGGTTTAGACAATTAACACAGGGACATGGAATATCCGTCTTTTTCAAACTTGTAACTGCAAACTTTAAGATTGATTTAACTCCATCCTCATATGATTTCGAGGTTCTACTGGTTTGCATCCAAGACTTATCCATGTTTGTTTTGCTAATTGTAGACGCAAGGAGCGATGGATCATTTGCTAATCACGTGATAACGAGATGAAGACGAGATCAAACAAGTAAATACAAATGGAATTTGTATTAATGAGTCTTGAGAGCACACACACAGAAAGGTAGAATATGGCAAAAAGTTCTTAACTCTCTACACATGCTACCTTTTTATAGGTACGACTAAATGAGCTGCGGACCACATCCGGACCATCTGGTCCGGGCGGACCATTTGGTACGCAGGACCAACTGGTCCGCTGCCCTCATAGTCACACACACATATGCTCTCACATAGATACAATACACGAGACACAACGTAGCATAAGAATATGCTTCTACAAACTCCCCCTTAACGTGTAGTGTATCTTTTCTAACTAAATCTCTAGTCTTCAATCTTCAACAATGCTGCATCCGATCGTCAACTTGAAATCTTGTCAGAAATAAAGCTTGCATGGTTGGATCATTCTTGAATAAATCTTTGACCTTCAAGATCCACTAGTGAAAGATATAACGAACTCCCCCTTTCACCATGCTTGAGTCTTGACACACAAAATCTGCAACTTTAGAAGACAAAAGTGCAGATTTTCTTTGAATTTCCAAAAAATAATTTAATCTTGGTGCAAAACTTCTCTTTGAGAATCCAAGATATTGATTTTGAAATATTGATTTTGTATCAAGTGTTGATCAAACGAAAACAACTAAGAAATAAAATCTTTTTGGCTTTTAGAAACTTTAGATCAAAACACACCTAAAATCTTTTTGATTTTTCAAAGTTATGCTAGAACACACCAAAAATCTTTTTGAATTTTACTAAAATGGAAATATAAATGCAATACAAAATTACACTCTATTTTTTGGTATTTTGCGAGAAAGATCACGACACGAGATCATATCAGACATAACGCATCTAGCACATTTCAGTTTCGGTCTTAATAAGCATGCAAGCCAAGATAATCGCAAATACAACATTTATGTTTATTTCAGCATGCACCAATCATTTTTTATCGTTTTCAGATATGCTTAAGGTAATTTTATCATGCACTGATAACTCGGCCTCCACTCTATCAGAAATACTGGCAAATCATCATATTTATCATATAAAACCAACTTTCTTAGAGATTTAATCATCCTTGATGAGTCATGCAAAAATAAAGTAGAACCCTAAACAAACAACAATCAGGTCGGCCTTGTGAGCACGCAGAGAAAGTCTGATTGTTTAGGAAAATAAGAAATATAAAAATAAAGCAGAAATTGTATAATCCAACAACAATTAGGTCGGTACTCCCGTACACGCAGAGAAAGTCCGATGGATTATACGAAACACCAAAGAAAATAAAGCAGAACGTCAAACGAATACCAATCAGGTCGATCTTTCGATACGCAGAGAAAGGCCGATCGTTTGACAAAATAAAGAAAATCAAACAAGTTGAAATTTTTGCAAAATGAAAACATGCATTCATCAAGATATATCTTTATTCTATTTTTGGAATCATCACACAGCATTCATCAAGAAGCAAATAACCAAAGATCATCAGGCAAGCTTTATGTTTATATCTTACTTGCAGATATCAGATTAGACATGCACATTCACAGATTATGCAAGTACCCACAGCCTTTAGACTTAGTCTATCAATGGCAGATAACGTATATGCTGATGTACTATCATTTCTCGTTTCTGTCAAATCAATTTCTCAATTTTTCATTTTTTTATATTTTCCAATTTCTCCCCCTAAAATTCAAACAAACACTATTTTTTGAATTTTCAAATTTTCTCCCCCTAAAAATATGTACAACTACAAAATGTAAACATATGAACAAGAAAGAAAATTGATCGACCAACACTGACACTTTGCAGTTTTAGTTTTGAAAAAAAAAGTTGAAAAACATTTGAAAATGATATGTCGTTGAAAATGATTAGGCAAGTTCTTCACTACTAGCAACACACGCATAATAGGTCTTCTTGAAGAAACCTGCAGACACCATATAAAACGTTAGTGATTTTGGGATCGGCCCGAGTCAACAGCCTCGGGTCGCCCGGTGTCTTCAACATGGTCTTTTACACCCGGGGAAACAACTCGGGGTTTCCAGATCTTGGGCGATTGAAAATTTTTCAATGAATCCACAAAATTATCAACTTGCGTCTTTGCCCAAGACGGCTTACTAGCTGATTGGGACCTGAATGATTGTGGTTCTTCAAAAATATGACCATTTAAATCCACATACTTAGCAGTTTTGTTAACATAAGCGTCAGTACTCGCATTCGTAGGACATTGAGTAGCAAGATGTCCTGGTTTACGACATGCATAACACTTCTTGTGAATAGGGAACTGCTACCCAAGCTTGATTCAAAAAATTGTTTTTCATCAGGAAAAATACTTTGGTTTTCTATTTACCTGTTTACTGAACACCTCATGATAACCAAAAATATTTTCTGAATCAAATGAATCAAAGAAATCATCTGAAGAATCATACCTTGGAGGTGGACTTCGTGAAAAATAACCAGAACTATAAGAAGATCCTCCAGAATAGTAATCAACACCTTTGATTTGAACACCGTTTGTTTCTTCTGCTTTGATTGATTCTTAGGAACTGAAACCTTCTCCTTCAGTTGCTTCTGTGAATAATGAACTGGTTCGTCTTTAACAACATACCCCAATCCTTTGTGTTTGTAACCAGGAACCTGTGAAGAACTCGACGAAGATTCTGGAACATTTCGTTCTTTAGCTGCGCTAGTGAACTTAGCTTTAATATCTCGCAATTTGTTATCCTGAATCAAAGTTTTTTCTTCTTCATCAGCAGATGTAGGAGCTGAAACCAGTTTCTCACACACCTGTTCGTTTTCCAAAAATTTGGAATTTGATATAAACTTCGGAGCTTCACCTAACTTCTTCCCCTTTTTCTCAGATTTATGTTTCTTCTTCTTTGCCGACGTTGCAAATTTAGAATAATCTTGCAATTCAGCTCTTGGATCAAGTGATACAGATGGAGGATATAATATAGCCACCGAAGCTGGAACAAAATGTAATTCCTCTTCTTTCATACTTGCATCACTCTTTTCCTGTTGATAAAGGTAATTCAGTAATGTAGGAGACATAACTGAATTCTTCACTTGTTTTTGAAGAGCAAGAATTTCAATTTTCAACTCAGAGATCTTGACTTGAGCATCTAATAATTCTTTCTGAGTACCAATAAATTGATCTGATAAGTCATTGTACTCTGCCTTCATTTGCCTCTTTGTATCACAAATGTCCATTAACTCTGCATGAACTTTCTCCCACTTCTTCGTGTAATAAGAAACATCTTGTGTTAAAATATCATTCTTCTCACGAAACCGAACATTTGCATCTCGAAGTTTTGAAAGTTCTTCTTGAAGCTCTAAAACTTTATCTGCAGCTTCAACAGCAATCGCATTTGCTGTTTCATACTTTTGTTGAACAGGGTAGCTCTTTTCAAACAGATTCTCAAAATCTTTAACTGCATCAAGATGAGCAACTTTTTCATTCTCATATTCAGTAACCCATTTATCCTTTTCTTGCACCAACTCTGAATTGACTTGTTTTAAATTAGCACATCTTTGTTTTGAACATTCCAAAGCAGCTATCACAACTTTGAGTTCTTCAGTTATCAAACCATAATCTTTCAACAAAGTTTCAAGTTTATCATTTGCAACAACACATGCTTCACAGTTCTTTTGTACCCCTTTAGTAACTCCTGCAGTATCAGTTTCCACTGTTGTTTCACATGAACTAGTATCTGAATCAGAATCAATTTCGGCAATAAGTTCAGATTCATCAGGATGCAACTTAAAATATTTCTTTAGATACGAATTATACACCATAGCAGGTGACGTTTTGTAAATAGACTCTGTAGTAGCATCAAAACTAGAAGTGGAACTTTCTGAATTTTGAGTTGCATTTAATGCCAACTGTTTCTGTCTCTCTTCCATTATTTCAATATCCTTATTCCAATCATAACCTTCATCCATTTGTGAATCAAGGATTGCGAGTTTGAATTGTTTGTTGAGGACGAAGATACGGATGTTTTTGGATTTTTACATTCACGAGCAAAATGTCCAATTTGTGCACATTTGAAGCATCTAATTTTGGATTTATCCAAACCAAGTTTTCCTCCTGGAAGAAAAGATTGTTTACCATGCTTTTTCATGTATCTCCTACCCTTTTCAACAGTCATAGAAAATTGCCAACTTAAATCTAACTCATTTAAATGATCATCATCCAACTCACTTAAGTCATTTGCAACCAAATCAACTTCTCCCAGTTTCCCAAAAATTGAACCATTTGACGATGATATAAAGGCAGATAACAATGAAGCTAGATCCTCATATGCCTTATCCAGAATTGTAGACTTTAATGATCGGTTTGGACTTGTAAAAGTACAACCTGGAGAATCACAATAACTCTCAGTTTTTCCAGCAAGAAACGCAGTAGTAGGACCTTCACTGAAATGTTTGACTTTTTAGCATTTATGGTAGAATCATTTTCACCACGATATGCAGCTGGATTCTGTACTTGCGCAGGCATGGATTTGTTGACACTTAACTCCATATCTCTTGCTTGTATCTACTAAATCAAATTGAAGAATGACAACCCTGGAAATTCTTTATCATGAGTAATCATCATTACATAGTTTTCCCATTTTTCAGGTAATGCCTCTAGTATTTTCTCTTTCAGATCAGCTTCTTCCTTTTTGATGCCAACTAAAGCCATTTCACTTAATAAATGTGAAAACCGAGTAATAAGCTTTGAAATATTCTCATTTGGATAATGCTTTAAATTGTCGAACTCTTTTCTTAGAACCTTTTGTTTGCTTTTATTGAATTGATCATTACCCTCACATCGTGTTGGGAATCGAGATTCCGACCCAACATGATTTGGATAGATGTGATTAATACTCAACGGCCACTTAACGTATACCGTCCCGACAACACGGTGAAGAACATGACAACTCAAGACACAAGACTCAACTAAAGAAGATGGCTCTAGTGAATATTATTTATTGTTTAAATATTGTCACTAGTTGGTAGTTTTACTATTATGCCCTTAGTGAGTTTTGTAGTATATATAGCAAGTCTTTCTCATGTGGAAGACTTGATGATGATGTATGTCTAGGAGAGAGAGTTAGTCATGGTTCCTTGAAGCTTGTCAAGGGTTCTTGAACTTACCTAGTAAGCTCAAGAAACCCGGGAATGCGTGGGGTAGGTAATGTAATCATTCGGTTATTATTAATCATTTGGTTATCCTTTGTTATCTATCTTTCATGTTGATTATCATAGATCTATATTGTTCCTCATATCCATGTTTCTACTAGCTTTGTTCTTCATCATCATCACATCTCAAACACCATCGTGTTCATATCCGGGTGTTCATTTGTTTCTACAAAAACGAGTTACACAAAGACTCGATCCGCTTCCGCAACCAAGGTATTTTGCCCACCACCTCGGTTTTTCAATTGGCATCAGAGCCACGGTCGAGATAATGCAACCTCACGGTTGATGTCTCAACTTTGTGTTCATATGCTTGTTTTTGTAAACAAATGGAGATGTAAACTTTTTGGAAAGATTTTGTACTCCCCTCCATGTCTTTCAAAGTTTATTAAAAAGGTTTTTGAAGTTTTCTTTCTTAGACTAGTCAAAACCTATGTGTTCTTTTGTTTTTGTGGTGTTCTTGAAAATGTCACTGGGTTTTTGTGTTTGAAGTACCCATGTATTTCTTCAAAACCCACTCTATCCGTTCAAATTTTTGAATATTTTTTTTTGCTATTTAAAAGTTTAAATAATTAGAGCACATGATTTGAGTTTTTCAAGATATATACCACATATTATCCAGTGTCTCCTAAATTGTTTCATGTCCCATCCTACTTTTTCTGATGAAGTGTTAAACTTAAAATGCTTTATACCATTCAACTTTTCTTGAGTCCCACACTCATCTTAAACTAACTGACACTTATGCTCTCCATTTACCTCATTTACTGTGTCAACCAAGGTTTCTCTCTCCATCGTACGTCTGTCATCTACCCATCCCTTTGCACAACCTCATGAACATGCACTCTCTCTCTCTCTCGAAAAGCATGAGAGTAAAATACAGAAATCATAGTGTGAGTTAGGTTGTGATCTAAGAGGTCGTTAAATGTTCAAGGAACTCAAAGAGGACACGTTCGAGACTGAAGCTCATTCCTCATGCATGTTGGTTCCGGGAAGACGACGGGTTTCTTAGTCGATGAACGATGAAGATCGATGATGGTTGTTCATGGCTATGGACCATAGATTCGGTCGTAAATGGTGATGGTAGAAACAGGTTCAACATCAGGGTTTCTTGTTGAAGATGATAGTCACGGGAATGGATCGGTTTGGAAACATGAAGTTGATAGGGTTACCGTAGATCTACACTATCGAAGTAGAGGTTGCAGTGATTCTTTTTCACCTTGCGTGTGTCAGAAAAAGGGAAGAGAAAAGGAGCTACAGTCCCTCGTCGGAAAAACCAGAAGGTAATACTGTGTATCCTCCCCTCTCCACAACTCCGCCTCAACTTCGAACGGAAAAACAGAGTTCAAACGGAACTCTTGAAGTTCAACCGGAACTGGGTACTTGAACCGGAAAAACGGAGTTCAACCGGAAGCTTGAATTTCAAGCGGAAACTTACTTCAAGCGGAAAAACTCCAACCGGAATTATGATGTTCAAGCGGACTTTTTAGTTCAACCGGAATTTTGGTCTTGAACCGGAAAAACCAGATCCGTTTCAACTCTCTCCGCTCGAACTAACTCTAACCGGAAGTCCACACTTCGACCGGAAAAGCTTCCAACGTGGTTCCGACTGCCGAAGTTCACTACAGATCACGCTCAGGTCACTGGATGTTCAGTCCAGTTCACGTTTCTACTTGCCGGAAATTGCCATCAGGGCCGCCGGTCGTTGATACCTGTCGACAGAGAAGAGAGAGGGTGAAAAGGTCTCTGGTACGTATCCCCTTTCAGCCTACACTAGGGTTTTAAGTGTTAATGGGTTGTTTACCACATTATACGGAATGGACCTGCTGCTCTACAACTTTTCTTTGGGCTGGAAATTCAAATAAATCGATTGGGCTTGTATATCTTTATTACTGGGCTGATCTTTAACCACTGTATTGGTTGTTATGAGATTTAAGGGAACAGGCTGTGAACTTAAATTGTTCGGGCAGATTAGACATGAAGACGGATTTGAGATGAATATAACAGTGAGCTACTGTTATTATTATTTTGTTGTTAACACATAGTAGCAACCGAATTGAAGCCAAGAGGATCCACGTCAACCACTTCATATTCTTCTCCAACACTATTCGTACTTCGAGAACCCAATGTTTATCAAACATTTCAGGTACACCCACAACTATACTTTTATATCAAGATTACTTCGTTATGGCAGACGTGCTATGGGGTAAAACGGTCATGAAAGTTATGCGCAAGTTTCGGTCGATATGTTGAAGATGAACGGGATTTATTATTTGTTGGATTATGAAGATTCATCGGTTGATATTGCAAGGCTGAATTTTGTTTATGATGTGCTACATGGATGTGTTTGGTTACAACAACACGCTTTTATTTTTGCTACGGGTTGCGCAAGTCTAGGGGGAGAAGATGTGATGATCTTAGAGACTTTTTGCAACCAACTCAGCAAATGAAAGCAAAGAAAAGTGGTTTATCTTCGTGCAAAGCATTGGTTTGGTATTCGGCCAAGTATTCAAGATGGTTGAATTGTGAATTTATTTCTTGCGTTTTTCATAGATCCTTTATCTTGTTTACTTTCAACAATTTTGGCAACTTGAGTTATGACTTAGTCCTCAAGTATATTGCCATTGTGTTGAAATTTGTAAACACCCTATGCATTACAAGCCCATGGTCAGGGGGTTGAAGAATGTTTATTGTAGGGGGAGCTTCACAAAGGAGAATTAAAGAACAAAAGATTTGAAACTACATAAAGATTTTCTTGAAGTCAAGTTGCAAGAATACAAAGAATCAATGTCACAAGTGTTGAGTATACCATCTACCAAATAGGGGGAGATTGTTGGGAATCGAGATTCCGACCCAACATGATTTGGATAGATGTGATTAATACTCAACGGCCACTTAACGTCTACCATCCCGACAACACGGTGAAGAACATGACAACTCAAGACACAAGACTCAACTAAAGAAGATGGCTCTAGTGAATATTATTTATTGTTTAAATATTGTCACTAGTTGGTAGTTTTACTATTATGCCCTTAGTGAGTTTTATAGTATATATAGCAAGTCTTTCTCATGTGGAAGACTTGATGATGATGTATGTCTAGGTTCTGAATAGCATCCCACAACTCTTTTGCAGAAGTATACGCAGAAAATTGATGTAATAAGTCTGAAGGTAATGCCATCGTTAAAGCACCATAAGCTTTTTGTTCTGCTTGATATGCCTTCTTTTGCTCACTAGTAAGACTTTGTTGCAAAACTGGCCTTCCATTTGTTCCTGTTGGATACTCGTATAGATTATTGTAAGATATCCAAAAATCAACATCATTAGCACCAACATATGCATTGAACGCTTCACCCAACTATGATAATCTTCCAATCTGAGCAATTTTGGAACTTTCTGACTTGTTCCTATTTCATTATCATAGTTAATGATAGCTTGCATCGTGTTTTGAATCACGGAAAACGCTTGAAAATCCAACATATTTTCCGAAATATGACACCTCAAAAACTTCAAACTCAAAAATGGAGGTCATCCAAGCGGATTTAGTGGGTCAAAACTGGACGGTACTGGCCGTAGGCCGGTATAAGTTCTAGATCTCGTCGAGACAAACGTTTTGACTGGTATTGGGTTCCGTAACTCTTTATGGTTCTCAAGTTACGTCAGTTTTAGTGATGAACACTTTTCTTGTCACATCCGAGAATTTCAAGGTTTACTTCCGTTAGACAATTCCGTTAGTTACGTTATAAGTGTTAACTTAGTAACTAATGCTTAACTAGGCCGAATACGTCCACGTCCTTTGGTTGATCACCGAACCCGTCCATATGTGTTATGTGATTATTATGTTTTGTCATTATGTGCAACGTGATGAAAACGCATGAGTTAGTATTAGGAATAAAATGAAAATTTGCCTTTCTTGGTTTCCAGCGAAACTAACGGGCGAAACTATAGTGTCGCCCGGTAGTCGGGTTAAACTATTGGATCTCATGAAATCAGAGACAGTTTCGCCTGGCCAGCGAAACTAGCCAGCGAAACTAGCCTCTGATATATAATAACATAAAACCCTAGTTGTCTCATTTGTTGCACCATTTCTCTCAAACACACACACTCACTCTCCTGGAATCTGGTCAGCCGAGAAAACCACCAAAGAAACACCATCTCAGCCTCGAGACAACATCTATTTGGATCCTAGATCGAATCGTGAGTCTCAAAAACCTTTATTTATGCTTTTCTATGTGTTTCTCTTAAAAAGCATGCTTGAATCTTCATGTAATCACTTGATCTTCCGATATGTTGCTTAGGAACGCTAGATCTATCATAAAGTCAGTAACTTTACGTTTGAAATCCAACCATAATGAAGATTTATGCCATTTTAGTCATTTTAGGTTTAAAATGTGTTTTTGGTGATTTGATGATGAAAACCCATGTTTAAGGTGTTAAAGCTTACTGATTTGTGTTGGTAAATGATCATACATGCTAAATATTGAATCAACATGAAATATGGAAGCTGTTAGATTGATTTTTAGGCTGATTTATGTGTTTTTCGCGACCAGCGAAACTAGCCTGTTCTCTGGGCGAAACTGTGTAGCGAAATTATGTATATCTTCATCCAGCGACACTATGTAGCGAAACTGTAGTGTCGCCGGGTAAACCAACCAGACCTGTCCAAACGAAACTACAGAGCGAAATTTCCTGAACGAAAGTTCAACCCAGTTTCGGGCTAAACTAGGCTAGCGAAACTGTGCCAACAGTTTCGAGCGAAACTAGCCTAGCGAAACTGTGTCATCGGGTATTGCCTAGCGAAAGTGCTGCCCGTGCACACAGCGAAACTGCCTAGCGAAAGTGCTGCCCGTGCATAGCACTCTCGATTACGGACAATACTTTGACTAAACCACAGAACCATGATTATGGATATCACTAAGCATTGCTTTTCACAAACAAATATTACATAAGTATATGTTGACACGATTATGATTATTAGACCGGGCCACTGCGTGACAAGCCCACTGTGAACTCACCAACCGTTAGGTTGACACTTGCGTGGTTTAAACTTTTGCAGATCGCTGAGGAGTATCCGGAGCGGGTTGGCATGGCACATGAAGACTTTTGTTTTTGATTAAACTTAATTGGGAATTTAAAACACTGATTGTAAAGCACGTGGTTAGTGCTAAGATGATATTTTGTTCCGCTGCGTAACTTGAGACTTTATTTATGATATATCTTTGGACTAACTCTGATTCGTTTAGTATTTGTAACTAATGGTTGTGGTCCTGGTCTGGTCGCACCCCTTAACGGTATAAACTCCGTTAGTGGTTAATTTGGAGGTGTGACATTTCTGCCAGCGGACCAAAACACTTTCAGCGGACCAAAACCCGGATCAGTTCAAATAGCGTACCAAACTACGATTCAGCGGATCAGATTATACCTCAGCGGACCAGATTAGACATGCGGATCAGATTGATAACACGCGGACCAGAATATACCTGCGGACCAGATGTGGTATGGCGGACCAGAACTGGTATGGCGGACCAGAATTTTTCAGCGGATCACACTGGTACGCGATAACCGCCACGGACCAGCTCGATGAATATTGCCTAGCGGACCAGACAGCGGACCAATCTGTTCGTCGGGCGGACCAGTCGAGTTTCACGCAGAATGAACTGATTTTTCGAATTTCTGATGATTTTGACTGAAACTTGGATCACGAAGGTGCGCAAACACTATAGGAACACTCGAAAATCATTTTTCACCATAGAAACACTCGGAATTGGAAGAATTTGATGAAAAATGTAAGAACCCCACACTTTCTCTCTCTAAAAATCACCAAAATCACAGAATATGATCAGCAAATGAACCAGATAGCTCTGATACCACTTGTAGACGCAAGGAGCGATGGATCGTTTGCTAATCACGTGATAACGAGATGAAGACGAGATCAAACAAGTAAATACAAATGGAATTTGTATTAATGAGTCTTGAGAGCACACACACAGAAACACACACAGAAAGGTAGAATATGGCAAAAAGTTCTTAACTCTCTACACATGCTACCTTTTTATAGGTACGACTAAATGAGCTGCGGACCACATCCGGACCATCTGGTCCGGGCGGACCATTTGATACGCAGGACCAACTGGTCCGCTGCCCTCATAGTCACACACACATACGCTGTCACATAGATATAATACACGAGACACAACGTAGCATAAGAATATGCTTCTACACTAATAGATACAACAGCAAAGATTATTAAAAACGATTGTTTTGCTAATATGACGGAGGGAAAATTCTGTCGATTAATGAGCAATGGAGAAATGGGGAGCGGGGAATTGGGGAAATCGAGAGTGATATGTGAAAATTTCAATTGAATTCGCTCATTAATTTATTCCGCCTCTTTTACAATTTAGCGGGCCCAGTTAATATAACGGAGGGTTCCGGATTAATTAAGAGTAATTGTTCTGGTTTGAAAATTGTTCTGGGATTACTAATTAATTATATGTAATGAATTGATTTTTAATTTAATATAATGTATTTTCATCCGTTTCTGTTCATCTTCTCTCAATCCGAATGAAATCTTCTCCCTATGGAATTCTAGTTCTCTCAATCCGGATGAAAACATTAATATTTTAATAAGAAGGTGTGTATATAACCAATAAGTTTATGTTGTTTTTTATTATATATATTTGTAATTAATTAATTGATATCACATCTTTTGGATTATATATGTAATTAATTGTTTATGTGTTATGCATCCGATGTGTCTTTTGACTCTTCTTCCTAAATAATTCTAGTTGATCCGGTTATTGTCTTCTACAATTATATATTAGGTTGTGTGACTAAATATTAGTGTATAAAGAATGGTATTCAACCAGAATGATTTTAATTCACTAGATAATGGGTTTAAATACATGGGAATATCCAATAGACTACGAACATAAATAACAACTTTGGTTATTTATAGTATATACAGTGGGTAATTTTGACTTTCTTCGTTTAATTTTGAATTGTTAATTTGATTTTTGAGATCGTGTGAAAGTAATTCGGATAATTTTAGATCGTGTGATTAAAACTCTAGTGGTTTTTTTATATCGTGTAGAAATTTCAGTTTAACTTTGAGAACGTGTGAAATTAATTTTTGTAGGAAAACCAAAATTCCAACAATTATAATGTGCAATGTTCAATAAAATAAGACCTTTGGTATAGTCTAGTGATTAGACATCTGAGCTTAGGCATACTCAAGTGATTTGCACATATAACCATACCACCTGATCAGTAATCAGAAACTTCTCACCTCCATTATCAAACCCTTCTCAAAATCCTTATCAAACCTTTTCTCAAAATCCTTATCAAACCCTTTCTCAAAACCCTCAAATCCTTCTCAAAATGGCAAACTTGAAAGGATTAGTTGATCATTATTTGCACACGAAGACTGTTGCTACCTTGGACCGGTACGGGGTGATTATCGGGGCAGAGAGACAAAGTATCTTAGACGGGTTGGCCCTACTCAATCAAGTACTTACAGAGCCACCAAGTCCATCAAGATACCAGATGGCAACTTTTCTGGTAGAAGAGATACACGTCTCCAATGCCAGGATTCAAATGTTGGTTTCAATAGAGGCAAGAAGCTATGAGTAGGCATTTGGAGTTGATGGAGGAGATGGAATCTAGGTTCCCGTGAACCTCAACCCGCAACTGCTCTGTTTTTTTTTTGGGAATGAACATGTAAATTTGGAAACAATTTGGTGTATGGAATTGGAATCAGTAGTATGAAATCCACTTTTTGTTATATACTTGTTTGTCTATTTTTGTTTATGAAATCAATCTGTTAAACAAAAACCCAAATCCTCGAAAACATAGACGATCAACAATTGCAATCCGATCAACAAATGATGCATAATTTTAGGTAAAAAAGGTAATCTGTTCGCACAATCTCCATTCCGTTAAACAAAAACCCTAATCCTCGAAAACAGAGACGATCAACAATTGCAATCCGATCAACAACTGATGCATAATTTTAGGTGAAAAAGGTAATTTGTTCGCACAATCTCCATTCCGTTAAACAAAAACCCCAGTCCTCAAAAACATAGACGATCAACAATTGCAATTCGATCAACAACTGATGCATAATTTTAGGTAAAAAATGTAATCTGTTTGCACAATCTCCATTTCGTTAAACAAAAACCCTAAACACAAGAAACAAAACGGATCTACAAAAACCTTAAATTTTGGGGAATTATAATTCTATATAAATTATATCTTAAAGATGTGTTTAGGACCAATGAGTCCCAGTAAGGTGTGTAAGTAAACAAGAAGTTGTGTTTAGAACCAATGATAGCCCAATTGGTGTGTATGTAACCAATAAGCATGTTTAAGACCAATGATGGCCCAATAAGGTGTGTATGTAACCAATAAATTGTTTTTAGGACCAATGATGGCCCAATAAGGTGTGTTTAGGGGAAACGAGGGTCAGTTAGGACCAATGAGTCCCAATAAGGTGTATATGTAACCAATAAGGTGTGTTTAGGACCATGTGATGTCCCAATAAGGTGTGTATGTAACCAATAAGTTGTCTTTAGGACCAATGATGGCCCAATAAAGTGTGTTTAGGGGAAACGAGGGTCAGTTGGGACCAATGATGGCCCAATTAGTGTGTATGTAACCAATAAGCATGTTTAGGACCAATGATGACTCAATAAGGTGTGTATGTAACCAATAAGTTGTGTTTAGGACCAATGATGGCCCAATAAGGTGTGTTTAGGGGATACGAGGGTCAGTTGGGACCAATGAGTCCTAATAAGGTGTGTATGTAACCAATAAGTTGTGTTTAGGACCAATGATGGCCTAATAAGGTGTGTATGTAACCAATAAGTTGTGTCTAGGACCAATGAGTCCCAATAAGGTGTGATTAATTTTCATTTTTCTCATTATTTAGAAAATTTCCAATGTGAACACATATGAAAAATAGCTCTTTCACATGCGAAAGTGTCTACAATGAATCTCACCCTATATATATATATATATTATATATATATATATATATATATATATATATATATATAACCGATAATGTATATATTACAACACATTGAAAAATATATATATATATATATATATATATGTGTGTGTGTGTGTGTGTGTGTGTGTGTTTGTGTGGTGTGTCTTTAGTACTTGACATCTTTTTCTTCACGTTAGGTATACAAATTCATTAGGATACAATTATCATTAAATTTAGAGTAAATTACGGAGAAGGTCCTTTATGTTTTACCCCGATTTCTAATTAGGTCCTTTAAGTAAAGTTGTTACACCTGACATCCTTTATGTTTTCAACTTGTTTCAGAGAAGGTCCTTTATCACTAACGGTGTTAAAACAATCGTTAAATCAGGGGTACTTTAGTAATTTTACAAAATCTTTAAATTAAAACATTAAAATAAAAATAGAAAAACTTAATAAATGCACCCATCTCCTCATCACTCAAATTGTTCGCCGGAAATTTCACAACCACGTACCTAAAACCCACGAGTGTCATTCACCCATCTCTTCAAGTCAACCGGATTACTAAAGTATTTAAACCACACAATTAGACTCGTTGCGATTTCTGTGGAGGGCAAACCGAGTGACCCAGCAGACAACAACCCGATTATCTTCTCCCTGATGCGGGCGACACTGAAATACATCCGAGACGAGCGTTACCGCCGGTGACCAGCATGCAAATGCGAAGGAAAAGACCAAACAGTACAGGATGCTTCAAGATAAGCACCAGAATCGGTAATGCCCACCACCGAGAATGATGAAGTAATCTCGTCGGGGTCTAGCGATGAACGGCTGCGGCGTCGTCGCCCTAATATTGTCGGGCTTCGCGAGACGGCGGTTGTTTGTTGACGGGGGGACACCGTCAGCATCGCCGTCCTAATATTGTCGGGCTTCGTCACGAAATAAGTCGAATTCGACAAGAGAGGAGACAGAAGTCCAATGGCGGTGGGGGAGTTTTGTTCGGCGGTTTCAGTCTGAAACAATGCCTCTATTAGTTTCTTTTTCTTTTCTATTTTAATGTTTTAATTTAAGAATTTTATAAAATTACTAAAGTGCCCTTGACTTAACGGTTGTTTTTAACACCGTTAATGATAAAGGACCTTCTATGAAACATATTGAAAACATAAAGGATGTCAGGTGTAACAATATTACTTAAAGGACCTAATTCGAAATTGAGATAAAACATAAAGGACCTTCTCCGTAATTTACTCTTAAATTTATTGCTTAACATTCCATTTTCCATTTAAAGATCATTTTAAAGGTATGTTTAAAATACTATTATCTATGTTTAGAATTAATTGAGTTTTTAAATCCGAGAAATGCTAACGTCTTATTAGCTGACATATTTTCACCCGGATTAATCCCCAAATTACTTCCCACCATTTTTTTTCAAGTTTACACAAAAAAATTTCACTAACCCAAATTCATTGATCAGTTCCTATTCCCTCTCACCAAAATTTTATCACGAAAACGATTCATCACTCTCTTCTTCCCTACCACTAAAAATTCCTCTACAGGATTCATCACACTATCATCTTCAGGATATCACTACCTAATTCCCGTCAGTATTAATTTCACTGTCATCTTCAAGAGATCATTTAGTTCATTCTCTATTTATTTCATCTAATTAATTATTCCATCGCATTTGTTTCATTCTCTATTTATTTCATTTCAGGATTCATCTAGCTCATTTAACAATGGATCATGAATTCGAAGCAGGTGAACAATTGAAGGATCTTAATTATAACAGTGAATTCGAATACAATGATGATTCTTCACAAGCGAGTGAAGAAGATGAAATGGATAACAATGATGATCATTATTCACTACAGAGTGAAGAAGATGAAATGGATAACAATGATGCCCACATCGACAATCATGATGCCCAACTCAACAATGATGCCCAAGTTACTGAGAATGAGGAAACTACAACCTCTGATCCCCAAGAAAACAAGAGGGGGTTGACGCGGTTGGCAAAGTGGCATGCCAAATTTGAGAAAAATGGTGGGAAAAAATGGCCACTAACATTTGATGCGCTGGGAAGGGTTGGCGGGGTGCATAGACCAAAATTTTTGAGTTTTTTGGGAGACATTGCAAGGTCAGAGGTTGGATTGATGTATCTAAAATGGAAGAAGGTGCCAAAAGAGGACAAGAACAAGATGTGGGTAGGGATTCAGGTTATGAAACAGATTAAACATTTTCTCATATTAAGTTTGTTAAGTTATTGAATTCCATACATGTGACTAAAACATCCTGTCATATGTTATTTTTTCAGCAATTATTTGAAATTGATGACTGTCGAAGGGGTCCTATAATGGTACGGCTTGGTGGGTTGCTAATGAATTTTAGAAGAAACATGATCAAGAAACACGTTCGTCCCAATCTAGCAAAACCCACCATGCTTGAGAAAGTTCCAAAGATGTATCACGCTATTGTGAAAAAAGAAGACTGGGACAGATTTGTAGCATATACAAAATCTGAAGAATTCAAGGTTTTTATTCAATTCAAACTGCAGATTTCATTAATTAGGCTAACTATTAATTAATGAGATTATAATTATATATCCTATTGTTCTGTTGAAAAGGCTGTGTCAAAGAGTGCAAAAGAGGTTCAAGCACAATATGTTTATGATCATACAATGGGACGGGGAGGATACGTCTATCTGCAAGAAAAACTGGTACTAAGCTAAGTGTGTTACACCCAGTCATGGTTAAGAACGTGCAATGTATGTTTCAATTCTGATATATATTATTATTATAATACAAGGTACAAAATAAAGAAATTGCAGCTGATGATTGCCCCTCTCGAGCGTTTATGTGGAAGAAAGGAAGGGTAAAAAAAGAAGGGGAATACAAAACGCCTGTGGTGAAGGGCGTAGCAGATGATATAGTAAGTTTAATTTCTATATATATACCTAAATTATTCACATGTTAAAAATTAACAGCACCTCACTACATTAACTAAATTAATTACTGCAGGCCAAGAATGAAACAAAAATAAATGCGGGATCCGTGAATGTAGAACCGGGAACAGGTACAATGAAATTGGTCCTTGGCAAGGAAAGGGGTGGATACCTAAAAGGTATTGGGTATGGAGTGACTTCCCGTGGATATTGGCAGGGTGCTCCAGAAGGGCGATCGAAAGAACGGATCGAAAAACTTGAGACGGAACTAAAAAATGAAAAACAGCTGCGTGAGAAAAAGGATCAAGAGGTTGAGCACCTCACTGATATGGTTAAAGCACAGTATGAAAAATTTGATAAGCTTACGGAGTTTATGCACCTCATGATTCAAGATAAACAAGTTAAAGCGGTAAATTCTGTAAGGGACAAATTATATACATATATATATATATACCTATAATTAATTATATTATATATACTTTACTTTTTATCAATTAATTATTATAAATCATTAAATCATTTCGTAGGTAAAGTCCGCGGAGGCGCCTCTTACTACAACTATAAGATCTAACAGTTGTGATCAGTATTCCAATGTAAATACAACGGTATTTAAATATTATTGTTGATATGATCAATCTCCCATGAGCGCATATTTATTAATTAATTAACTAATTGAATTAATTGTATATAAGACATGATCAATTCCGCGCACAATACATCGCGGAAACAATCTACTCCATCAAACTCATCTCAAAGGTCGGCCGATAAGGTACAGATTTGAAACAGTTCTGAATTTGAGTTGATCTGGAAGATTCTAGTTCATCTGGATGAACATGCTCTCTAGTTATAGTTCATCCGGATAATTAGAGTTCATCCGGATAGTTAAAGTTCCTCATGATAGGTAAGGTTCATCAGGATAGTAAAAAGTTCATCAGGATAGTTAGAGTTCATCGGGATAGTTAGAGTTGATCCGGAAGATTCTAGATTATCTAGATGAACATGCGTCTCTAGTTATAGATCATCTTGTTGGTTATAGTTCATCCGAATAGTTAAAGTTCATCAGTATAGGTAAAGTTCATCAGGATAGTTAAAGTTCATCAGGGTAGTTAGAGTTGTTCCGGAATATAATTAATAATCAATTGTTCCGGCTATGATAAGTTTGTACTTCATCCGAATGGTTATCTGGATAGTTAACTAATGTTTAGCCGGTTATGATCGATATGATTTTATTAATTAATTGAATTGTAGGTATGTTCTGCGACTCTATCACAACACACTCCTACATCTACAACAGCGTCGTAAAAGGAAAGGGTAACTATTTTAATTTACATAGTTGTGTACTTCCCTTATAACTAATTGCTATATGATCATTTAAATAAATGCTGATGCTGTCTTAATTAGGGGAAAAAGAGAAAAATAACAGAAGCAGCAACTGTTGCAGCCAGTACTGCTGGGGCATCAGAGCAGGAAGTGGTATATATATATAATTAAGGATTTGACAAATCGTTTTGACGTTATTGTTAATTAATATATATGTTACTAATCAGTTAATTACATGGTGTCAATTTAGGAAAAGAATAAGAGACATGCAAAACAAGTAAAACCTGCAGCTCGTAAAGTACCTCCAAAGAAGAGTGATCGGTTGGAAAAACCAAATAATTATGATGGCATTGCAGATCTTATCGATCAGCCAGTAATCCAAGAGGTATATAGATTAGTATATACCACAAATTTTTTATTCTATTTTTTGACTTTAATTAATTAATTGTTAATATATATATATGCTATAATTAATATTATTATTATTATTATTATTATTATTATTATTATTATTATTATTATTATTATTATTATTATTATTATTATTATGTCACTTCTGATCAGCGGTGCGAAACTGCAACGTTGCACATGGAGGGGGATCCAATGAATGTCTTGGGAATAGCTGAATTATTACCAAAACAAAAAGATGAGAAGATTCATGGAAGTCCATTACCTCCTGGTTGCCGTAGAATTAAAGTTTATCAGGTCAATAAGGGTGCAACATTTTACCATTCCCAATAGATGGAAAAACAACGCTTTCTAAGGTTGAAAATAAATATATTATTGCATGGCCGATGAAACGAATGATCCTTCATTCTAATAACAAGTCAGATAAATCACAGTCGGTTGATCATTCTACGGTTCAAAAAGTACTGGAACAACCACTGGGTAATAACTACATTAGTTAATATATATATATATATAATATATATATATATATATATATATATATATATATATATATGATCGGTTTTATTTGTCATTTTCCAGGTAAATAATGATCGGAAAAAGATGCTGAAAGTGTACTTAAATCCAAACCAACTGACTCAAGATCTGATAAACAGAAAACTTATTACAAGGAACCAGCAGAAGCAGCTGATGAGCACGGACAAGAAATTATTATTAATTATTATACAAATTAAACTTTGAATAGTGTATGTTATTTTTTTAACGGCATTTGATTAGTGTATGTACATTAATATTTAATTATAATATGATTTTAAGGTTTCTCTATATTAATTAATATGTAGTTTAATTAATTGTAATTAAGAACATATATAATACCAAAGGCCACACTTTTGATATTTTAACGTGGTTGTTGCCACCCTTTGGCCACGCGTATTGGGACAAAATATCTGATTTCAACTACCCTTTGGCCTCTTTCTTTTTCCAAATATAAGTGGCTAAACACAAATAAACGTGACCATTTAATACCAGAGGCCACACTTTTTATATTTAAACGTGGCCGTTGCCACCATTTGGCCACGCGTATTGGGACAAATTATCTGATTTCAACTACCCTTTGGCCACTTTTTTTCTTTCCAAATATATGTGGCTAAAACACAAATATACATGACCATATAATACCAAAGGTCACGCTTTATATATTTTAACGTGGCCTTTGCCACCATTTGGCCACGCGTATTGGGACAAAATATCTGATTTCAACTACCCTTTGGCCACTTTTTTTTTTCAAATATATGTGGTAGAACACAAATATACGTGACCATATAATAGCAAAGGCCACACTTTTTATATATTAATGTGGCTGTTGCCACCCTTTGGCCACGCGTATTGGGACAAAATGTATGATTTCAGCAACCCATTTGGCCACGTTTTTTCATATCATATGTGGCTAAAACACAAATATACGTGACTATATAATACTAAAGGCCACGCTATTCAGATTTTAACGTGGCGGTTGCCACCCTTTGGCCACTGTTGGTCCCGAAACAACAATTGAACACGATATCGTAAACACAAACGAGTGCGGAAACCTCGTTTGTGAGTGATTCGAGAAGAAGACAATGAAAGAGACTTGATATGAGATGAAGAACACAACAAACACAATCAAATCTTGAATGAAGAACAATCAAACTTCTATTGAGTGATGATTACGATCGTAAATACAAAGAGGAGGCTGGAAATCGTAAACCAACAACTAACCCTAAACAAGAATTACATGGGTATTTATACTACCCTATCAAAAGCCCTAGAGCGATCGTAAACCCACTAGAGAACTGGCCCATCAAGCCCAAATCGTAAACCCGAAGACCAAATCAATGAAAGCCCAATCTAATGTTCATGCCTTACAATGTATAGCCCAACAATCTTCCCCTAGGCATGAACCATTAGAGCGTCTACGGAAGAAGCAAATCAAATCTGAAGGTATTAGACTCCTTCGCCGACCACCATTCACGTTCCACAATCCGGTTCACTGTTCCATGAAAGATTCCCACCCTTATAGCATTCTCAAGGTCATGCTCATCACCTAGGATAGGTTGGGTGGCTAGGAGTTTGATATCGCGCTCTCCAAACCTCAGCAAATCAACCGGATCATAGAAGCGGAATTCTCACATCTTCTTGCAGACCACCACCACCTCATGAGTTGTTGGATCATTAAACCAATTATCAAAATTCTTCACAAGCGTACCATCTTCAATCTCGTCCAACATGTTGATCACTCGAGTTCTTTTGGTGGGTGGTTGCCTCACTTCTCCTACAGGCTCATCTGTAACAGGGTCAGTTCCAGTTTGAACCCATCTTGTTTGCTTGAGCTCAAAATTTGCAAAGTTTTCTTCAAGGTGGCTCATTAGATTGTTACGAATGAGGTCTCCATGAGCATTCATCCATGTGTTAATAAATGGAGCCCTCAGCAAATTTCTCATCTCTGGTTCAGTCCAGGAGTGGAATTGTTCTGTAGTACTCCACTGGACTATAACCATCTCTGATCATAGCAAACAGCTTCTTCTCAGCATCGTAGAGCCAGCACAAAATAGCTTCACGACTCACCCTCTTGTCAATTTCACTTTCTCCTACATCAATCGAGTACAACTTAGGGGGAGCTCCATGGAAGAAATCCTTGAACCAATTCTCATGACTTTCTGGTGCTTTCGAGATGAATCTTCCTCCCCGTACATAGTCAGACAACTCAATGGTGTCATCACCTTCATCTTCTTGCATTGCATCAGCAGTTTGAGCAGCTTGAGAAGAACTCTGAATGTTTGAGCTATCAGCACCCTTCAAGTCTTCCAACTTCTTCCTTAGTTCAAGATATCCCGCATACAAAAATCCAATACTGGCTTCATTCTTGCTCTCATTCTCCTTCAACCTCTTGTTTTATTACTTTAGTTCTTTAATCTCTCCCTCTCTCCTTCTGTTTTGAGATAAGAGGAAGTTGATCTGAGGATCGGCACTTATCCGTAGATCTACAGGGAGATCACTAACTTGAGCAAGTTCTTCAACAAATGCTTGGTACAGACGAAAGCTTGGAGTGGTTGAGCCCTGGCTAGCTTCAGTAGAAATGTTTATCCTTACCGGGCTGGGCTCAACAAACGAGCTGTCAACTTCAAGGAATTGCCTTTCTTCATGAACTGGGGTCTGGTCATTCAGAATAAGACTCTCAGTTTGCATTGGAGTTGGATCTTGAACATCAACTTGGTTATTTTCCTGAAGTGTACTCTCCACATTTGCAGATTCAGACATGTCATTATTCTGCACATTTGCACCCGTATGTTCAAACACCATCAGGCTTGAGCTTGTCTTCTGAAACTTGAATCTGATAGATCTTGGATCAGATTTCTTTCTCGGTGAAGGTTCACGTACTGGAATGGGTTCTGTAAGCACATCATCAACAGCAAAATTACCATCCAACTCTTGTGGAATTGAGCCACTGCTTGAAGAAGAGTTCAAGTCATCCCTCGTTCTCTTGTGACTGATAGGCCCTAGATCCCCATAGATATCGTCAGTCAGATTCTCATGTTCCGGGAAAATGTCATCCATCACATTTTCTTCATCAGAAGGTATATTCTCAGTTTCTCCCTGAACATTCAGAGGAACAGTTTCTAACACATCATGATCTTCAGCAACAGACACATTCACAGGATGCACTTCAGCTTCGGAATCTTCTTCTTGTTCTTGTTCCCTTGCAACCTCAGGGAAGGAACCTCTTTTAGTCCACTCGAGTCTTCCTTGAAAAGTGCTCTTTCCCCTTCTATCTTGGGTTTGCAGACCAAAAACACTGTCATCCATGAATTTTATATCCAGCTTCTCTACCCTCTATTTGATCATCGGATACTTCTTCATAACCACCATCTGTGCAAACCTTGGAGTCATGAGGAATTGCTCTCTGGCACTCAAATAAACATTACTGATCCAGTCTAAGAGCATCATCTTCGAAAAATTGAACTCCCAATCCAACGCCAGTGCAACAAATGCTGTGCCATGCACCTTGTTCAGCTGATCATAGCTTGTTCTCTTGTCCAAGAAGGACTTCTGCAAGTAGTGGGCCAAACACCTCCAGTAGTGTGGCAAAAACTTCTTGAAGATTGGTGGAAATTTTCCTTCATACCCCAAGAGACGTGCACCATCTAGCACTGCAGTTTTAGAATATTCCATCGTGTCTTCAGCTATATCATTTATATTCAGCCCTGGGCGAATATCTTCTTCCACGATCTCTATTCTGCAGTTTTGAACCGTTACTGTGATCCTTGTTTTATCGAGATTTTCCCTTGCAGTTCCCCAGAAATCTCTGACAAGTTGTTCATCAATCAGCACGCTTGTTCTGAGAGCATGATTGATTTTGCATACGTTCATCCGTGCAACCAGTGAGTAGAACAACTGCATATGTCTCTCTGGAGGGTCATCAAGATAAGCAGGTATGCAATGATCCCTCTCAAAGTGAATCTCTTCGTCCATCATTTCTTCTGCCATCTGAGAAACCGAGACAAGTGCATCAGGCTTAATAATATAAATGAGCAATCATGTTTGATAAAATCTTCTTTAAGTTCAATTGATTATCAGATTATCCTTTTAATTTCCAAAAACATCAATTGAAACTTTCAAAGGAAAGTGTGTGATTTTGAACCACAATTTTAACAACTCACATTCTTAAAATCAACACATTCAATTTTATCTTAAAACAATTAAGTTTGATAAGATAATATAATCATTTTGTGTTTAATTAAGTGTTTACGATTTTAATTCCAACTTTTTAATGAGTTTATGATCCAATTAGGTGTTCACGATCGGGTTAAATTGATTCCGACATAGGCCTAGTCGCAAACCCGAAGCCCGATCATAAACAACCATTTGTCGTAATCTCTCAGAATTGTAAACCACGCAGTCGTAAACGCCGATCGTAATCGCTATCGGAAACATGGATCGTAAACACCGAATTGTCGTCTTCAACCTCGCGACGATCATAAACACCGACGGTCCGCCATTTTTGAACCTGCAACTTCACGTAAACACATCATAAACCAACATTTATGGAAAAGAATTATCAAAACTACCTTTTAAATCGACTAAAAGATGAGGAATCTGTCGATTGAGATGTGTTTTGTGGTCAGAAAGTGAAGACAAACTCGATGGTGCACTCGATATCTACCAATAGGGATCGGAGGTTACCGAAAAACGATTTTCCGGTGACGGAAGGCGGCGGTTAGGGTTGCCGACGGCGGATCATAATCACAGAGAGGGGAAGGTGTGAGTCGTAAATGAGGATCGAAAATGAGGGTGTGAGAGTTTTGTTAAAAAAAAAATTTCCATAATGCCTCCTCATGTTTTCAAAACATTTCAAATATGCCCAAACCTCCTTTAAATGATAACTCTCGTGAAAAATGTTAATTTTGAAAATTTAAGAATTACAAAACTTCCCCTCAGACTCATACCCCGAGTATCTGATCTTGATTATAAAAAAATTAAATTTTAAATATTCAAAGACTTAAAAAATGAATATAAAAAGCATAAAATTAAGATAACCTAAACCGAGATAAAAAAATACTTTCCTTGAAGCTGATGCTTTTCATGGATCAAACCAGACTTATCTTTGACTGAGGAACCCTTTTCAGCTTCTGTTACTTGACGTTTTAGACAATTGCCAGAATTTTTTACCACACAAACTCACACCAAGTTGTTTTGAATTGCTTAATTATGGTACAATATTACCGTCATGTTTAACCGTCCCCACACCCAATTGTTCATAGCAAAACCTACCCAACCTGAGGAACCATGCAACACCGTCATGACAACCACTTATTTCCTTAATTATCAGTTGGTGATCAGGTCGGCCACATAAGCACGCAGAGAAGACCAAACAAAATAATTATTTTATTATTATTATTTTTTTCTTTTCATTTTTCTTTTTGTTTTCATTTTTCTTTTCTGTGGTGTGAGAGAGTGAATACTAGGTAGATACCACTCTCAACCCATTTTTGCTGGGACTCAGTTTTTTTAAACCATGTAAACTAGGAAGGGAAACTAAAAATATATAGAAGTTAAGTTTACTGCACTTACATTGATGATCATAGTTTTGGGTTGAGCTTACCGACATATCATCTTTGAGCAATCTTTCACTTCAGCCTTACACGTGTCAGTCTCCGATTGTCTTGGACATTTATATCACTTCCTACCAACTCAAGACAAACACAAAAGACTTCATAAAAACCTCAAACATATTTTTAGATTTTCTGAAACTATAACATCTTTTCCCCTGTTTTTAGGAGGCTTTTGAAACATAAACACGCCTTTTTTTTAAATGAAACTTAAACTAAAAGCGAGCAAACATAAAAACAAAACTATGTACAAACAGTTTTGATCAGATCATTCCTCGAAGGCAATCATCCTTAGGCCTTCAACACACATTTCAAAGTTTGGACGAGGAAGGGGTTTTGTGAAAAGGTCAGAAACATTTTGATCGGAGTTTACCTTTTCAAGCTGAATCAACTTCCTATCATAGCAATCACGAATGAAATGTACCTTGATATCTATGTGCTTTATTTTGGAATGTTGAACAGGATTCTTGACAATTTACAGAGCAGCAGCATTATCACAAAAAATTGGAGTATTAATAAATTCCATACCGTAGTCAGTGAGCTGATTCTAAATCCATACTACCTGCGAGCATCCAGCTGATGCTGCCACATATTCAACTTCGACAGTTGACTTAGAAACGGTATGCTGTTTCTTGCTCTGCCATGAGATGACTCTGTCTCCCAAATACTGACACCCACCAGTTGTGGATTTCCTGTCAAGGTCACTACCTCCATAATCACTGTCAGTAAACGCAAATAATTGAAAATCAGTATTCTTAGGATACCAAAGTTCAAGCCGAGGCCTGCCCTTCAGATACCTAAAATTACGTTTAACAGCAGCTAAATGAGAGAGTTTAGGATTAGCCTAGTAACGTGCACACACACACATTGCATGCATGATATTTGGCCTGCTTGCTGTCAAATACATAAGTGAACCGATCATTGAACGATACAAGAATTCACTCACTGATTCTCCATCTGCATCTGCTGTCAGTAGTGGTCTGGATGCATGGGAGTGGAGATGGGCTTGGAGTCCTGCATCTTGTACTTTTCCAGAATCTCATTCACATATTTTGCTTGATGAATGAGAATCCCAGATTCATCTTGTTTCACTTGTAATGCCAGGAAAAAGTTCATCTCCCCTTGATCGCTCATCTCAAATTTCTTTCTCATGATATCCTCAAACTCGGTGCATAATTCTTCATTCGTTGACCCGGAGATGATGTCATCCACATACACTTGCACCATAATGATATCATCTTTCACCTTCTTTCTGAACAGGGTTTGATCAACCACTCCCCTTGTATAACCATTTTCCACCAAATGCTTTGATAGAGTCTCATACCACATGCGTGGAGCTTGATGTAATCCATATAAAGCTTTATCCAGAAGATACACATGATCTGGATGTTCTTCATCCACGAACCCTGGCGATTGAGCCACATAGACCTCTTCATTCATTTTAGCGTAGAGGAAATTTGTCTTCACATCCATCTGATGCACTGTGAAGTTGAGATATGTTGCTACAGCAAGGAATATTCGAATTGCTTCTAACCTGGCCACTGGTGCGTACACCTCATCATAATCAATCCCGTAAACCTGTATGTGACCTTGAACAATCAACCTGGCTTTGTTTCTCACAATCACACCCGTATCATCTTTCTTGTTCTTATACAACCATCTCATGGGTATAACCTTTTTATCTTCTGGTCTTTTCACCAGACGCCACACTCCCAATTTTGAGAATTAGTTCAGTTCATTGTGCATAGCCTCCATACAACTTGGATCTTTAAGTGCTACCATCACATTTGGAGGCTCTATTTGGGAGATAAAACATGAGTACATGCAGAAGTTGATGTCACCCACGCGGCTTCTAGTAGTAACACCTGCTGACACTGGTCCGACCACATTGCTTAGAGGATGATCTCTGTTGATTTTTGTGGCTTGTACATCTGGTACTGAAACAGAAACAGGCAGGTTAGTATCATTAACATTATCATTCATACCTTGGATTTCTGACTCCTTCTGGTCATCATGAGTTCCTGAAGATTCTGGAACATCCACTTTATCATCCTTAGGAGTTGCTGCTGATACTCTGTCACTAACATTTTCCACAGATGGCCTTACTTCAGGAGCTGGAGCAATGATGTCTTCTTCTTCTTCCAGACTAGGAAACATGTTTGAGTAGTTGAAACCTTCAAACAATGATCCATAATCAAAAATCCAGTCCGGTCCAGTTCCAACATCAGTTGGATTGTTTTCCAACCAGTCAAAATTGAATGCCTCAATTATCATTTTGGTGGTTTTGTTGTAGACTCGATAAGCACTATTTGCAGAATACTCGACAAAGTAGCATTCATCAGCCTTTGCTTCGAACTTCCCCACATCAGACTGAATTAGAACTGTGCAAGGACACCCGAAAGTCTTGAAGTACCCCACCCTTGGTTTTTCTCCGTAAATAATCTCATAAGGCGTCTTCTCATGTCGCTTGTTCAAAAGTACCCGATTCTGCACATAACAAGCGGTGTTGACTGCTTCGGCCTAAAAGAAAATTGGTAATCTTGCTTCACATAGCATAGTTCTTACGGCTTCAATGAGTGTTCTGTTTCTTCTTTCAGCAACACCATTCTGTTGAGGCGTGTACCGTGCACTGTATTTCCTTTCTATACCTTTCTCTCCACAGAACATATTCGATTCAGTATTCTTAAACTCTGTTCCGTTGTCTGATCTTATTGCCTTCACTTTCTTGTTCATCTGATTCTCTATGAGAGTGACAAACTGTTTCACAAGTGCTGGAGTTTCATACTTGTTTGACAAAAAGAACACCCAAGTAAATCTAGAGAAGTCATCCACTATCACCAGGCAATACGAGAACTTGCTGATACTTAGTACTTGCATTGGGCCGAAGAGATCCATATGTAGTAGTTGCAACACAGACTAAATAGAGTTTGTCATTTTAGAACGATGTGGCAACTTGTGTTGCTTCCCCTTAGCACATGCAACACACTTCTTAATTGATGTGAAATTCTTAATGGGAAGGTTTCTAACATGCTCTCCCTTTGCCAGCTTGGTCAGATTCTTTATGTTGGCATGTCCCAGACGACGATGCCATAACAATGCCAGATTTTCATTTTGCTTTGAAATAAGACAGGCCACATCAGAAGGCGGAGGATTACCCATGTTGAGAAGATAAGAATTTCCTTGCCTTGGCGTACGCATCAAGATACACTCCTCAGGAATCTTGACTCCAGGCTTGAGAATGATACATTCCTTGCTATTGAACAACACAGAGTATTCTCGATCACAAATCTGAGAAACACTGAGCAGACTATGTGATAATTCTTCCACATAATGCACATCTGAGAACGTCAAGCTACCATTCTTCACCACACCTTTCTTGCTGATCCTGCCACCTACTCCACCAGCAAACGATACACCTCCTCCATTGAAATCTTAAACCTCTTCTAAAAGCGATAAATCTCCGGTTATATGTCGGGAGCAACCACTATCAACGTACCAGAGATTGTTGACAGTTCTTCTTGGCTGTCCCTTTGTGTTGTCAACCTCGGCTGCAAATGCTTCCTTGTCTTCAACTAGGTTTTCTTCTTTCTCTTCTGACTTTTCCTCTATGACCATAAATGCATGTTCCTCCTCATCATTATTCTCCATCTGTGAAATCATAGCACCTGTCAGACTGAGTTCCCTTACCTGCGAAGCCCATTGATACTCTCCACAATCCTGCACAACCAAAACCTTTGTCTCTGCTCTTCCTTTACCATCCCCAGCTTTCTTCTCTTATGGTTTCTCCCTCTTTCGCTTGGTACATTCCCTTGCAAAATGTCTGTACTCATCACAATTGAAACATCTGAGCTTGCTCTTATTAAAACCCATCCTTATCTTTGTCCTGATCCTTCCAAACATTCCTTCCAGTTTTTGCCATAAACTTCTTAGCACGAAAAACTGCTATAGCCATTTGCCAGGAAACATCAAGCATTTCCACATCTTCAGGATTAATCTGATTCAGCTCGCCTGACAACATGTCAGTAGGTACCAATGTTCCAGCCATAACTGCATGGTAACTATTCATAAATCCATTCCAAGGGCAAGGTCGGGATCATTAGTAGCATTTGCCTCATCAGGGTTGACCATTCCACTAGAACTTGCTTGAGATTGTGCCACGAATGCAGTTGGCTTTGTGTTAGCACTTGAATCATTTCCAGACTAACTTCCAGCTTGCTTTGACCCTGCTTCTTCAGATAAGAGAGCCTGATTCAGTTTTCCTGCCATACTGAGTGAACTTAAATGATTTAGCTCTCTCTGTGGATCATCAATCAGCTTTGACTTCAGTTTGTTAATAAGGTCACCAACAGTTAACTCATCCAGCTTGTTGTTATCCTTGATGATTGAAATGTTGGTAAAGAGTTTCAGATTCTTATCCTCCTGTTCGGGTTTAACTTCATAGCTTGACATCTCAGTAATTAAGGATACAAATCTTTGAACTTGAGCTTCAAAGGACTCTCCTTGAATATGATTGAACAAGTTGAACTTCTGCTTCAACATCTATTTACGGCTTGCCTTGATATCGGGATTTCTTTCATATGCAATCACCAGAGCATCCCAGAGCTTCTTTGCAGTCTTGTACTTTTTAAACCCTTGTGCAATCTCCAGAGTTAATGCCATTGTCATGATAGCATACGCTCTTTCATCCTTGTTACACTTTCCCAATCATCATCCGAGTATTCTGCTTCAGTTTTCAGCACTCCAACCTTTCCTGCTTCAGTATGAGTAGGTATGAATGGTCCATTGACAATTGATCTCCAAAGTCTCAGATCAACACTTTTCAAATGGTTCTGGAATCTGTATTTCCATTCAAGGAAGTTATCAGCAGATGTCAGTCTAGGAGGACGGGTAGTCGATCCAATCTCAAAGTCCAGTTTTTGGTACATGCGCGGTTCAAAATCCATGACGAAAGCTTAGGAAAGATAAAAAAAAATAGTCCAAATGAGATTCCGATCGTAAACACCAGTTTACGATAAAAACAGGCTAGCGGATCGTAAACGTAATCGTAATCCCTCCGGATCGTAATCTCAATTCCGATCATGAATGCTGTCGTAAACACTTTTGAATCGTAAACGAGGTCATAAACACATAAAAATCGAGTCTTGAAGTCGTAAACACAACGACGAGTCGTAAACACGATCGTAAACACTCAAAAATCCAATCTTGAAGTCGTAAACACCGATTTGATGAAGAACACCGGTCGTAAACTCCAAGAACTGCCCAGAAACAGTCGTAAACACTTAGAACAGCAACAATATTCCACTTTTTCCAGCCAAACACTCGAATCCAATATCATGGAACCTCGAATCAGATGATTCTTAGCTCTGATACCAGTTGTTGGTCCCTAAACAACAATCGAACACGATATCGTAAACACAAACGAGTGCGGAAACTTCGTTTGTGAGTGATTCAAGAAGAAGATGATGAAAGAGACTTGATATGAGATGAAGAACACAACAAACACAATCAAATCTTGAATGAAGAACAATCAAACTTCTATTGAGTGATGATTATGATCGTAAATACAAAGAGGAGGCTGGAAATCGTAAACCAACAACTAACCCTAAACAAGAATTACATGGGTATTTATACTACCCTATCAAAAGCCCTAGACCGATCGTAAACCCACTAGAGAACTGGCCCATCAAGCCCAAATCGTAAACCCGAAGACCAAATCAATGAAAGCCCAATCTAATGTTCATGCCTTACAATATATAGCCCAACAGCCACACGTATTGGGACAAAAATTATAATTTCAGCAACCTATTTGGCCACGTTTTTATAACATATGTGGCTTAAACACAAATATACGTGACCATATAATACCAAAGGCCATGCTTTTGATATTTCAACGTGGCCGTTGCCACCCTTTGGCCACGTGTATTGTGACAAAATGTATGATTTCAGCAACCCTTTGGCAACGTATTTTTATAATGTATGTGGCTAAAACACAAATATATGTGACCATATAATACCAAAGGCCACGTTAAACAAACACATGTGGCCGTTGGGACCCTTTGGCCACGTTTTCCAGAAGAATTGTTTGATTACAACAATAAATATTGGTACCCTTTAGCCACGCTTATAGGTGGCTTCAGCCACTGATATTGTAACGTGGCCGTAGGGTACATAAGGTGATGGGACCTTTGGTGTCGATTGGAATGAAAAAAAAAACGTGACCAAACACCTTTGGTCACAGTTTTTTTCCATGGCCAAAGGTTCAGTGTTTGTAAAGGAGTAAGAAGTGTAAACGAGCGGTCTTTCAAATAAATCCGGTTTTTGCTAGTGACTTTTCCAAGAATATGCTACACTTTTAGAGAACTTTGTCTTTTTATTTAGCTCAGGGAATATATCTTGTGAATTCCCCATGTTCTATCAGCCAAAGAGAATTATTATTTTTTGACAGCATCTGAAAGTGAATCCAGGACCCACGGATCAACATTATAGCCTTATTTGATCCTGAAAAACTCACAGAGTTGAATTTTTATAAAAGCACCGCTTTTTACGAACAATGAATAAGAAACAAAAGGGGTAGTTTATATTGCATAAAGGGGTGATTTTTGCAAAATATAAGGGTTTAGAAACGAAAGGCTTAGGCTCAAATGGGGTTAACTACGAGAATTTTATGGGGTGAAGGAAAAGTGGTTAAGAAACGAATGATGGGAAAAATCCTAGGTGCTTCAAACATTTAAATAAGTGTTCTCAATTTTGTCCATCTCGGGACGTATCCACATGTCAAGTTCTACCTCTGTCGGATCACCAGGTTTCTCTCATTATTTAGGAAAAAAGAGCATGTATACAGGTGATCATGCTATATTTGGGCTTAAATCCTTACTGAATATGGGGAAGACGAAAAACAAGCTTTTTAAAAAATTAATTGGTTCATTTTTCCATAAAGAAATATTTCAATTTATATTTTGAAAATTTGTTTATAATTCACTGGAATTTAAAATCATTATAATTAGGAGGAAAACTGTTATGCGTATCGTTCCGTTTAAGACGACAAAATTTTGAAAAATTGGGGGATATCAAGGCTTATTTGAAAAATTTTGTGTGTGGGTTGATATCGGACAGAGCAATTGTTTAAGTTCCCAAAAACATTAACCATTATTTTCCCATCCCCAAACTTAAAAGTTACATTGTCCTCAATGTACCTATACGTTAGTAAATTAGGGATAATGAAAATAAAAAAATAGTTTGGTTTTGGAAAAAATTTGGATAGCCCTTCCACTGTTTTCTAAATCTTTGTCCCGTGGAATGGTTACCACGCCAAGTGTATCCCATTCCGGATCAGACTATAAAGACGGTACGCGTAATACAAATGTTGAAGACACAAATATTAAACTACAAAATAAAGATAATACTAAGCTAATTTAAACATAAACTACTTACTAAACATAGTCATATCAAGAGATACATGTTTTTAGAATTACACTCAATCCAAGATCCTATCAAATGTAAACCTAAATAATGTCAAAATAATTCCAATACCTAGGATGTATTAAGGTCAGTCATCATACAAATGTCATAGTGAACATTAAACACAAACAAACTACTTTATTCAAATCTTATTTCTTCTACTTGCTTCCTTCAAGCTTCTTAACCAAGAACCCCCTAGTGACCGGCCTAGTCGTGCGGGAGCTGGGGAATGTCAACGTCGTCATCCAGGTTGATGAAAAGTCGTCAAAAACATCGTCAAGCACAGGGATACCGACAAACATGTCATCATCCAGGATGTGGGACTCGAAGTTGATATCTCCTGCCACCTCCTCCTCAGGCCACGGGCGTCTGAGGGTACGAAGTTGGGTTCTAAGATGGGGTCGAGCGTTTTGATAAGATTGGCCATACACCTAGCTAGGAACTAAAAGGCTATAGTCAAGAAGTTAACTCTGTCGTTAAGTTCCAGTTCTCTCTCGTAGGCTTCATTCAAGTTAGCCCTTAAAGTCATAACTTATTTCATCAAAGTCATGATTGTGGGAGGCGCACTGGACTGAACGTTGTTTTCGTTGAGCTCGTTAATGACCGACATCTCTAAAAAAATGCAAAACTCAAGATTTATGCATGCACAAGAGAATGGCACGGCCCGTGCCTAGTTTAGCACGGGGCGTGCTGTTCTTCGAACAATAAATTTTGAGCTTCGAGTTCTCAGAAAAGCCTTGTTTTCTCATCCCATTCCAATTTTTGTTTTCAAAAATTGGATTTGTGCAGGTTTTGGTCATGATTTTGAACAAAAAACTTTGATTTAGAGAACTTAACACAACCTTAGTGGGTTTTGTGACAAAATCTTGCACTTGGGGAGTTGAGATAACCAGAGAGTTTGTGAGAGAAAGCTGGAAATGTAGCATGAGCACTAAGAATTTTCTTGTTTTCATGACTAAAAAGAGCGTGCATAAGAAGATGGAATGTCGAAGACAAAACAAACTTATCTCAATGGGTGTGTGTGTAATTTGACTTCAAATGGGGCAGAATGAAACTGAAAGAATAATGCCATGAGCATATGTAGCCAAAAATGTGTAGAAGATTCTGATCTGCTGCACTCTATCGGATGGCACGACCCGTGCCAAACTAAACATGGGGTGTGCTAAAGTGTCAGACATCGAATACAAGCCAGTCATTGCTCACATGGGATTACACAGTTTAGCACGGGGCGTGCCTATTTGAGCATGGGGAATGCTAAACTAAAAACTATGTTTTTCTTGATTTTGACTTTTTATTAATTTCCTAGTCTACGGATAGGTGGCCTAAATTTATTTCTGGGTCCTAGGCGGAGCCCGTTGATACACTATGTGCATCACCCTCTAGGGAATGTTTTCTTCCTCATGGTCGAATATTCCTTCATAGAGTTTGAGACGGTGGCTGTTGACTTTAAATATATATCCATCTTTATCGCGTGTGTCAACAGCACCGTAGGGATAAACACGCACCACCTTGTAAGGTCCAGTCCACATGGATTTTAGCTTTCCAGGGAACAATCTTAGACATGAGTTGTATAGCAGAACCCTATCTTCTTCTTGAATTATTTTCAGCTTCTTTAGTTGCGAATCATGATATTTTTTTGTTCGGTCCTTGTAGATGCTGGAGTTGGCGTAAGCTTGGGCGCGTAATTTTAATTAACTGGTAATTTACCAGGGGAATATACTAACAAACTAGGGCAAGTGTACCCGTCGCATGTAGCACAGTTTTGGCAAATACCAGATGTCAAACTTAAGGATACGTTGGTTTAAAACAGTCAATTAAAAGTAAGCTATGTTTTGTTTTTATGATGAGATTTATATTAAAATACTAAAAGTAAATATTAAACTAAGTAAATAAGTAAGCAGTTGCAAGCAATAGAGATTCAGATATTATAAAAGGATAGCTCATGCATTGACTCCCCCACCCATGATTTAATAGATGCCTCGGTTACGTTTATGCCTTATCTTGTAATGTGAATTAGGGTTCCTAAGACAAGGCCGCCTAATTCCTATGAAAATGATTCACAAAACATGCCCTCAACGGTTACTAATGTTCCACGGTGAATATTAGATAAGTTGGTTGGCTATGAAGTGCTTCAGACTAAGACCCGACCTATCGGTGACTTAACCTACAACTTGTTGAAGGGCTAGGGTTGGATATCCTAATGGTTCTAAAGTTGCTAAGAAATTGTGTTACTAATGCAATGGTTAACCTAGCAGGTTCCTAAACATGACTAAGCAGTGGCAGACCCGACCTATCGGTGACTACGGGGCTACTGGACAATGCAAAGGACAACTACTAGCTAAGGGAAAGATGATTTCTCATTCAAACCCAAAGGATGAACTCCTAATTGGCCACTAGAACTTCTATAATTATCGCGACTATTTCTAGCTCACAATTACACCACAGATTTTGTGATTCGGTTATACGATAGATACCTAACTATAGTTGACATGAACACCAAAGGTAGGGTTCCACAAGGTTATAAAAATGACTAAAACCAATAGAGAATTTAAAAACAATACCCAATTCATAAGCAATCAAAATGTCTACTTCATAGCACAATCATAGCGAAAACAAAGTACATCACGAAATCAAACCATGAATGGGTTCAGCTAGCCTAAACGATTCAAAAGTTTAGCCTAGCATACTCAAATGTAAACTGAAATGAGAAGTTATTGTTCACAATGATAAAGAAATGCTAAGAATTGATTCTTTGAGTATAGAATAACACCTATTTATAGGTGTTTTACACAATATAGAAAAAGGAAACCATAATCACTAGCTGGTATACAACCCATGACAGTTGGACACAGACACTAAATGATGATACGATCTGATCCTTGTAATAGTTTTTATTCCCTTTGACTTTCCTTTTTAACACTCCCCCTCAAGTTGAGTAGTGGGATCACCAATGCTCAACTTGATAAGACATTCTTTGAATACTCTACCATTGACAGCTTTTGTCAGGATGTCTGCAAGTTGTTCCGTTGATTGGACGAACGGAAGCTCTATTATACCTCCTTCAAGTTTCTCTTTGATGAAATGTCTATCAAATTCGACATGCTTTGTTCGATCATGTTGGACTGGGTTTTCTCATATTTTAATTGCCGCTTCGTTGTCGCACATGATTTTGCTAGTTTTAGTTGGAGGAAAACCGATTTCGACTAGAAATTTTCCTTATCCATAGAATCTCAGCCAAACCCCGTGCTATTCCTCGAAACTCAGCTTCAGCACTAGAAAGGGCAACAACCTTTTGTTTCTTACTCCTCCAAGTGACCAAGTTTCCACCCACCATAGTGAAGTACCCAGATGTAGACCTCTTGTCTCCCTTATCTCCTGCCCAGTCAGTATCAGTATATCCTTGGATTTCAAGATGTCCATTAGGTTTGAAGAGGACACCATGACTGACCGTTCCTTTGAGATATCTTATAATCCTTAATGCAACTTCCATATGAGTTACTTGAGGCTGATGCATGAATTTACTAACCACCCCAACCGCATAGGCTATGTCAGGCCGCGTATGAGAAAGGTATATTAACTTTCCCACCATTCGTTGATAACTTTCTTTGTCTGCTAATTCCCCCCCCCCCTTATACCATATGTAGGCCATGGTTAACCATCATGGGGGTATCCGCAGGTTTGCAATTTATCATCCCAGTTTCGGCTAGAAGTTCAAGGATGTACTTCTTTTGACTTATAAATATTCCTTGTTTTGACCTAAGGACTTAGATTCCAAGGAAATATTTGAGTCTTCCTGAGTCTTTCATCTAAAATTCCGTGAATAGGCTTTTCTTTAGGTTTGCCATTTCTTCTTCATCATCTTCTGTAATGATCATATCGTCAACATAAATGATCAAACATGTTCTGAGGTTGCCTCTCTTCTTGAGAAACAGAGTATGATCAGAAGTACTTTGTTTGAACCTATATATTTTCATAGCAAGGGTGAATCTCCCAAACCAAGACCTTGAAGATTGCTTGAGCCCATAGAGAGACCTTTTTAGCCGACATACTTCTCCTAGTTTGAAGTTTCCTCTGAATCCAGGGGGAGCTTCCATATAAACTTCTTCTTTTAATTCACCATGTAAGAAGGCATTCTTTACGTCAAGCTAATGAAGGGGCCAATTTGTTTTGGCAGCAATAGAAAAGAGAACCTGCATAGTGTCAAACTTAGCAACAAGATGAGCTTTGTATCTTTCAATAGTGCCATCTTGTTTATGTTTGATGCTAAACAACCATCAAAATCCGACAGGTTTCTTTCCTGTTTGTAGAGGGAATTTTTCCCATATGTCATTCTTAGTCATGGCTTCCATCTCTTTCTCCTTTGCTTCTTTCCATTTCTTTGATCCCAAGGTTTCCTTTACATTGTTTGGTATCTTTTCTGCATACAATGATGAAACGAAGGCTTTGGCTTCTATTGACAAGTTCACATATACTATGTTTCCCCATGGGATACCTAGAGCCACGAGTAACCCTTACGGGAGAGTATCTTTTCGGAGGGACACCTCTACTCACTCTTGAAGGTAGAACATATGTATCTTCGCGTTCTCCATGGACGGGGGATGTTTCACTTGTTTCATCACCTGCTATCTCATTGGTAGACATATTAGTAGATTCATTAGTTTGATCAGACAGATTACTTACCTCGGATATCATGTTGACGTGAGTGTTTTCATTGATGGTGGCACTAGTGGTTGGTTCCTCGGGTTGTGTAGGTTTTAATTGTGACTCGTCTTCGGTACCATGATTTTCTTCTCCTAATGATGAGGTCAGATGTAACCAACTAAGTGTTTCATTACATTCTATCACCCCCTGAACACTTTGCTGGGAAGTATAATAATATTCGGTTTCGAGAAAGTTTCAGTTCATGGTAGTATGCATGTGCTTTGTCTTTGGATTATAGCATCTATACCCCTTCTGATTTACATCATAGCCAACAAAAACACACTTTTCCGCACATGGGTCAAGTTTAGTTCTATTGGTTTTGGGTATATGAACAAAGACAGAACATCCGAAAATTCGTGGTTGAAGGGTAAGGATTTGAGGAACTTTGGTGAATTCATACAGAGTTTGTAAAGGAGTTTTGAGTCTTAGAATTCGGGTCGGGAGCCGGTTTATTAGGTACATGGCAGTAGCCACAGCTTCGGGCCAAAACCTTTTAGGCACTTGAGATTCGATTATGAGTGCCCGAGTAATTTCTAGAAGGTTCCGATTTTTACGCTCCACAACACCGTTTTGTTCTGGGGTGTGAGCACACGATGTTTGACCGAAGTATATAAATTTGCTTTTGAAATTGGGTTTTAATCATGTTATAAAATGACGTAAATTTATCACAAACTTCAGATTTGTGTCTCAAGAAATAAATCCACATCATTCGTGTACAATTGTCCACGAAAAGAAGAAAAAATCGAAAATTTTGTCCGTCACTAATCGGGGCAGGCCCCCAAACATCCGCATGAATTAAAGTAAAAGGTAAGTCAACCCAAGTATTATTTGGTTTAAATGTTTGTCTGTGGCTTTTGGCTAACACACATGTATCACAATTTGAAATAGTTTGAGAAGGGAATAAATTCGGAAATAAAATATGCAAATAACCAGTGGAAGGATGACCTAATCTCCTATGCCATAGCCAAGCCTCACGGTCTCTAGATCCATGGGCTAACATCACATTGCCTTGTTGAGTCACCTCATCTACATAGTACAACCCTCGCCATTCAATGCCACGCCCAATAATCACACCCGTCCCGATATCCTGTAGCACACAAAAGGTAGGATGCATAAGAACCGTGCAATTGAGTTCCTTTGTCACATGACTTATAGAAAAACGTTTATGTGATAGTGCGGGAACATATAAGCAATTTGACAACTTTAGTGTTGGAGAGATTTCAATTGCCCCCCCCCCCTTCTTTCACTTCCATTATTCCCCCTTTAGCAGTTTGTATGTGTGTTTTCTCGGGTTTGGATAATGATACATGATCCGTCATTTCATACGTCATGGTGTCCGTCGCACCGCAATCTAGTATCCATGACTTATCTTGTCTTTTATTAAAGTTTTGAGCCATATTTGCATTTCCAGAAAGTTTGGGATCTAGTTTGATAATTTCCCATTTTCTTTCTAATAAAGGTGCACTATTTTTTGATGAACACATCTGATCATGGCAACCATTTATTCTTTCATTTAGCTTAGGGGTAAAATGGTCAAATAATGAATGATTTAATAAAGAGGGGTGTAGGTTTCATTCCCACACCCGTTACCTGGAACCGCAAACGAAGATTTTTCAACATTTCCCCATTTTGTCGCCCATGAAACGGTCACCTCCGCCTTGGTTATTTTCGCCGGAGTTGCCGGCATCCATGTCACCCACGGCGATGGCAGCTCTTCCATGGAGATTGAATGATTGAATCTTGTCTTTTCTACTGCTGTAGGTGACCGCGAGAGCGTCCCATAGCGCTTTTGCGGTAGGAAACTCGGTAAGATTGCTTGCTAAGATAGGTTCCATGTTTTGTATCAACCATGAGAAAACGACCAAGTCGTTTTGCTCCCACTGGTCGTATTCTTCACTGTTTTTTTCTGGAGGAATTTTGGTTAAATGATTCAAAAGTGCTTTGGACTTGCCACCTATAGCGACCCGAATCATTCGGGTCCACAAAGCATAAATTTGGTTATTGAGTTTGAGGTTTATTTGGAGGCTATCAGAAAGTTTAGGATTTTGTGGCTGGTAATTCAACCCATTCTTTAGTAGGTTCGCAAGTTGGGTTGAGAGGTCGGAATTTGGGATGCTGTCTCCAGACGTGGTGACCCAAATTCTGGCTAAATTGGTTGGTATGAGGTAGATGATGAGGAGTTTGGTCCTAGAACCAAGAACACTGCTCTGATACCATGTTCACAATGAGAAAGAAATGCTAAGAATTGATTCTGTGAGTATAGATTTTTATGACTAAACAAGATAGAATAACACCTATTTATAGGTGTTTTACACAATATAGAAAAAGGAAACCATAATCACTAGCTGGTATACAACCCATGACAGTTGGACATAGACACTAAATGATGATACGATCCGATCCTTGTAATAGTTTGTATTCCCTTTGACTTTCCTTTTTAACAGTTATGCTACAGGAGAACATGGTTAAACTTAATAAAATACCAAAGACGAAGCCAATCAATGAAATCGGAGTGTCGAATGCTTCATTCTAATGATTCAAGCCTTCAATTCTTCATTCCCTAGCCTTGAAGCACGTCTCTGGTAGCCTTTGGTCATCCTTCTACCGTCACAAGTCTCTGGAAGGTGAACCCCTTCATCCCTAAACATCCATTTATATTTATAGGCCCAAAATTAGGGTTTTTTTCTCAACAAAAGGGCCGTAACGGCCCGTTTTGCTGTCACTGGTCGTTACAGAGGTTCTTTTGACTTTTCTGGCAGCTTTGACTCTTTCAGCAATTACCTTTAAACGCTCATAACTTCTTCGTTTTAACTCGGAATTGACCCCCGTTTTCGCCCACGTTCATAATTTTCCATAATCTATCACCTAACATAGGTTTCACACTCTCATGAGGCTGGAAGATAAGGGGTGAAATTCCAATTCTCTTAACTGAACACTTTGGTTTTTGGTCGAATCCTGTTTTGATCGTGATCCATCTTCGGTTTTGGCTTGTTTTCCTTCCCTTCTATACCATGATACCTACGAAAGAATACAAATGAAAACAAAAACAAAAACCAACATAAACTTAAGCAAAACAATACGAAAAAGTAACTAAACGATTAGGAAATTGCAGGCAAAACCTATGTGTTTAGAAACACATCAAACATCCCCATACTTAGCATTTGCTTGCCCTCAAGCAAACCATTATCTTAGCACTACACAACTGCAATTTCAAAAACATAATACTCTACCCAAGCATACTTGGTCCGCAAGAATTACAATCAATATTGGGGCTTACAATCTCTAAAGTTCAACTTATTATGCAAACTCAGAAAGTTTCCCAACCAAGGTTTGCAAACTTTCTTTCACTCTATCTCACTTGCTCACCAACTTCACTCAAATATCGGGTGTTTATTTGTGGTGAACACTCAATAGTCGAGCATGCTAAGAGTATCTTGGGTTTATATATCGATCAAGCCGACGCGTTTGTTATAAGATCCGACCAAAGAATGGAGGGGGATACTCAAACGTTTGCTCACATATACGGGTGTATGAGCTACCATCCTAACGTATATCTTGGCGTATACGTACAACCATGTCACAATTTGCATTGTGATTTATTCATATATTTTTTCTTTATCTTGATCTAGAGACACCCGACTTTCAATACAAGACTATTTTTTTTAATTTTCTAGTTTTTTTTACGTATATGTTGGAGTTATGCAGAAAGTCCAACATCTTCGGGCAATTGACGACCCAGAAAAGATCCATAACAAACTCAAGGCCATTTCTTTTGGCATGGTCTCAACATAAACCAAGAAATTTATATTAGTCACGCGAGATCCCTCATGCATATAAATTTTTTTCTTTTTTTTTTCTTTTTTTTTCTTTTCAAGCTAGCTCACAAGGGAAATCTGGATTGGTATTGGTTGGTTCGCAAAACTCGATCGAAAAACCCTGATCATGTATTTTTTTCTTTATAAAATAAATTTTACAGAAAAACCATTCTTGCGACTTACAGACACCGATGAGGCATGAACTCTATGATATACATTAAAGCGGCATACTTTCGTGCAAATTTGAGATAAAAAATATTAAATTTTGGGATTTTGACGGTGTGAAGGGGTCACTTATTTCAGTAAAATGTTAACCCATCCTTACATCCCCATACTTAAAACTTACATTGTCCTCAATGTAGAAAAAAACTATAAGAGTAAAGAAGATGGAAGCAAATAAGAAAGTGACTCCCCTGTGTTTGCAGAAATAGCGTCAGAACGAGCCGTGACAGCGTAACGGGTCGTTACTCGGTTGATTGTTCCGTTCTTCATAATGGCAGCACCATGAGCACTTCGAGCATATCTTCTGCCATTCCATGCATTTTGCAAATAAATTTCCTGAAATTTTAAAACACACAAAAATAAAAATATAATTAGATCACACCACGGGTTGCCTCCCGGAACCGCTAAATTTATTAATGAGTCTTCAGCCATACTTGGCCCCTTTTAGTCATTCCGGGGGCTTCTGGAAGCTTAGATCTTCCCCATACGCTCTGCTAATGGGCCCTTCAATGTAGTGCTTTAGTGGATGCCCATTAACCTTGAACGGTTCTCCATCATCTCCCATTATTTCCACAGTTCCATATGAAAATACTCGAGTGACCGTATAAGGACCACTCCATCTAGATCTTAATTTCCCAGGAAATAACTTCAAACGGGAGTTAAATAGCAGCACATGATCCCCATACTTGAAGGTTTTCCTCTCTTTGATTTTGTGATCGTGTGCCTTGGCGGTGTTCTCCTTGTAGCGATGAACAGTCTCGTATGCTTCTTATCTTAATTCTTCCAACTGTTCAACTGTAAGAACCTTTCTTCTCCTGACTTTGTAAGATCCATGTTCACCGATCGCATAGCCCAGTAGCACTTATGCTCTAGTTCTACAGGGAGATGGCATGACTTTCCATACACCAGCCTGAAAGGTGTAGCGCCAATTGGTGTTTTATAGGTCGTTCGAAACGCCTAGAGTGCATCATCCAACTTTTCAGACCAATCTTTCCTGTGCACACTACAGGTGCACTCCAGAATGTGCTTAATTCCACGATTGGTCACTTCTACCTGCCAACTTTTTTGTGGGTGATAGGGGGTAGCAAATATATGATTAACTCCATACTTCTTTAGAAGTTTTTCCATTTGGGAGTTGCAGAAATGATTGCCTCGGTCGCTGATCAGAGCCTTGGGTGTACCGTTCTTCAAGAACTTAGTAACAACTCGTACGTCAGTGGTTGGTAGGGCTTGAGCTTCTACCCAATTTGAAACGTAATCTACCGCCACGAGTATATACTTATTTCCGTATGATGATGGGAAAGGTCCTATGAAATCAATTCCCCAAACATCGAAGATCTCGCATGCTTGGATGTGGTTTTGAGGCATTTTATATCAAGCTGAGATATTTCCTGCCCGCTGGCACGAATCACACCCTTTCACATTGTCACACCCCCAATTAACCACTAACGGAGTTTATACCGTTAAGGGGTGCGAGCAAACAAGGACCACAACCATTAGTTACAAATACTAAACGAATCAGAGTAAGTCCAAATACATTTCATAAAATAAAGTCTCAAAATACGCAGCGGAAAATATTGTCTTAGCACTAACCACGTGCTTTACAAATCAATGTTTAAAATCCCCAACTTAATTTAAATAAAAGAAAAATGTCTTCGTGTGCCATGCCAACCCGCTCCGGATACTCCTCAGCGATCTGCAAAAGTTTAAACCACGCAAGTGTCAACCTAACGGTTGGTGAGTTCACGGTGGGCTTGTCATGCAGTGGCCCGGTCTCATAATCATAATCGTGTCAACATATACTTATCTAATATTTATTTGTGAAAAGCAATGCTTAGTGATATCCATAATCATAGTATTGTGATTTAGTAAAAGTAATGTCCGTAACATACGTTATCGGGTATGTACTAGTTTTGTATAGTTAAAGTGCTCAACCGTTATCGCGGGAAGCTAATCCGTTGTTCCATGCACTAAGGAAGTTTGTACCAAAGCTGACTGATAGTTTTCGTAGTGGCAGCGCCATCATCTATTTTGTATTGCGGACCTACGTCATTCCGGCTTTGCCTCCCCCGTATCCTCTCGGGATCACGGTCAGATAGGCTGATATTGTACCTCCGTGCACTTCCCGTGTCACGAGGCGGAGTTTGTCAGACTCCAGTAGATCTACCCAACATCGCCTCGCTTTACAATTAATGGCACAATTAAGTTGACGACTTTTTCAGTTATAAGGCAATCCTTAGAAATCATGTGATATCATGTGGTTAGACTTTAACCTACACTAGCCATATTAAAACGGTTTACTTTGGGTTCTCATGAATCCCGAAAAACATTTTCAGTTTCGTTTTAGAAATAGTTGTTTAGGTATTTCACAAGTGTCTCCCATAAAACACTTCAAGTTCATCAAGTGGGTGCCAAGCACTCCTAATTTTTCAAGTTCATCAGAGAGGTGCATAGCACTCATAAGGTTGTCAGCATTGTTTTTCATTAAGTTATTCAGTGTGACCCAAACGGGTTCACGGTAAATGGGTTAGTGACACTCACCTTTGGTTGCACTGCTACACTTGCTACGTAATCCAAATATTGTTTGCTTAACGAAGACCTAAGAACACGTTTAGGTCTTAAGTATTAGTTTTGTTTCTAATATTTAACTTACGTCACTATGGCCCATAACATAGCACGTTGGAACTACGACTCGACATACCGACACACGACACCGATGGTTGATCATAAACGAGGGTTCACATAACTCGGAAATCAAAGCACGTCTTATTATTGCATAATCATGTAAGTCATGGCATAACATTCAAATAAGTTGCACAAGTTTGGGTTTTGGTCTAGGCTTTGTTTCGCTAAACAGTGTCGCTACACAGTTTCGCTGTGTGCACGGGCAGCACTTTCGCTAGGGAGTACCCGATGACACAGTTTCGCTAGCTAGTTTCGCTCGAAACTGCTGACACAGTTTCGCTAGCATAGATTCGCTCGAAACTGGTTTGAACTTTCGTTCAGGTTGGTTCGCTCGGTAGTTTCGTTCGAGCAGGTCTACTTAGTTTCGCGGGCAACACTATAGTTTCGCTACATAGTATCGCTGGATGCATTTTAAAACAATTTCGGTGAACAGTTTCGCCCAGAGAACACACAGTGTCGCTGAGCGCAGAAAACTCGTTTTTAAGACCGAAAATCAATCTAACAGCTTCCATACTTCATGTAATTCATTATCTAGCATGCATAAACATTTACCAACGTCACAGAAGCAGTTTCAACACCTTAATCATGGATTTTCATCATCAAATCACCAAAAACACATTTTAAACCTAAAATGACCTAACTAGCATAAATATTCATTATGGCATGCTTTTACACGTAAAGTTACAGACTTTATGATAGATCTAGCATTCCTAAGCATCATATCAAAAGATCAAGTGATTCCATGAAGATCTAAGCATGCTTTAAGGTAAAACACATAGAAAATGCATGAAGAATAGTTTTGGGACTCACGATTCGATCTAGGGTCCGAATGGATGAGATGAGATGATGGTTTCTTGGTGGTTTTCTCGGATGGCCAGAAATCTCGAGAGAGCAGATGGAGAGTGGTGTGTGTTTTATGTGAAATGATGCAAATGGGAAGTAACTAGGGTTTTATAAAATATATATATCAGGGGCTAGGTTCGCTGGCAGTTTCGCTGGCCAACCGAAACTGGCTCTGAGCACTTGTAAATCAAGCAGCTTAGCCGGCTACCGAGCGAATCTACAGTTTCGCCCGGTAGTTTCGCTGGCAACCAAAAGTGGACAATTTACATTCTATTATCAATACTAAATCATGCGTTTAAATCACATTGCACATAATGACAATAAATAAATAAACACATAACACATATGGACGGGTTCGGTGATCAACTAAAGGTCGTGGACGTATTCGGCCTAGTTAAGCATTAGTTACTAAGTTACCACTTATAACGTAACTAACGGAGATTGTCTAATGGAAGTTAACCTTGGAATTCTCGGATGTCACACACATGCTCTTGTGCATCCTTAAAGATTATAGGCCAATAAAAACTAGCATCAAAGACCTTCCTTTGCCGTTGTGTTGGCGGCATGGTGTCCTCCAGTTGGCCCTTCATAACAATGGCGCAGAATACCTTGGGCTTCTTCCCCAAACACAAAACTTCGAATGATTTGATATGCGCCTATCCGATAGAGGTAGGGGTCCTCCCATATGTAGTATTTGACGTCAGCGAAAAATTTACTCACTGTTGATATGTCATCCATTTCCTCATAATTCCCCCAGCCAGGTAGTTTGCAATGTCAGCAAACCAGGGGTAATCATCCTCCATAGCAGGATACATATTTGTGGAGATAGAAAACAAGGATTCCTAAAGGAACGTCTCATTGATCTCTGATTCCTTGTTTTGCGCTTCAGAATTCTCCATTCATGAAAGGTGATCGGCAACAACATTTTCTACTCCCATTTTGTCTTTGATTTCTATATCAAACTCTTGGAGTAATAAGATCCACCTGATAAGATGTGCCTTAGCATCTTGCTTGTTGAACAGATACTTGATAGCAGCGTGGTCTGTGAACATAGTTGTCTTGGATAGAACTAAGTAAGAGCGGAATTTATCGAAGGCGTACACTATAGCCAATAACTCTTTCTCTATGGTAGTGTAGCTTTCTTGGGTCTTATCAAGAGTTTTGCTAGCATAGTAAATGGGATGAAATATTTTATCCCTACGCTGCCCTAGAACGGCTCCAATGGCATGATCGCTTCCGTCACACATCAACTCAAAGGGTTGTGATCAGTCGGGTGCGACAATTATAGTAGTGTTTATTAGTTTCTTTTGATTAGATTGAATGCTTTTATGCAGTCTGTTGAGAAGTGGAACGTGACATCTTTCTCTAGAAGTTGAGTCATGGGTCTGGTGATTTTTGAGAAATCTTTGTAGATACAAAATCTATGTGTCATGTGAAGTATCAAGCCTAGACAAAAGACCAAGATCAAGACAAGATAGCTGCCAGCCGAATCTGGTTCGAACCTGAGGTTCGGATCAGACGAACTTCATGTTCGCCTGAAGTTCGGCAGGTCGCTATAAATAGATGTCCTATACTTTGTAATCGAGGACTGAGCGTGTGAGAACAGGTGTTAAGTGTGTGTTTTATGTGGTGTTTCTGTGTCTCAATTCTGAGTGTTTACTGGTTGTAATTGTTAACTTTGATCAATAAAGAATTAGTTAATTACTTGTTTCGTATTCGAATTAGCTAGATTGAGTAGACCATCCGATGCTCAACGTAATTTCAAGTGGTATCAGAGTTATCTGGTTCATTCTACTGATCTGTGGTTGCTTTTTCGGATTTTTTGAAACAAAATGTGTTGTTTTTGAGTGTTTTCACAAGTGTTTGATCATTTTAATCGTGTATTTCATGAAAATCACATTCCTAAGTCATTTTTGGTCACTTGTTCTGATCAACTGTTGCAAATCTTATCAAAATCTGTATAAATTCTAATTTTCGAGCGAAAAATGGTGAGGTTCGGCATAACTGCTCCGAACTCCAAGTTCGGCTAGAGTTCATTTGTCCGAGAGTCAAATTCGTTCAGAGTTCGGTCAAAGTTCAGAAAAGTTTGTTAGTTCGTTCGAGGTTCGTTAAAGGTTTGGAAAAAGTAAGGTTCGGAAGAGGTTTGGAGAAGGTTCGGAAAGGGTTTGGAGAGAGTTCGGTTAACACTCGGCATCGTTAGGTTCGGAAGAGGTTCGGAAGAGGTTCGGATAAGATTCGGACATGCAGAATTCAAATTTTAAAGATGTCGGAATTTCAAGCTTTTGCCGCCATGCAAAACGTAATGCAAACAATGTTGAATTTTGACAACGAAATTGGAACAAGCCAGAGAGTTCCCAAGTTGTTGAAATTAGAAGATTATCAAAATTAGAAGAAATGATTTTTTGCTTACATAAGCATGAATGATATCTATTTGTGGATTCTAATTAAGAAGCTATACCACCACCCAACTGATCAAGGAGATTTTAAAAAAGTTCATACCTTTGACATTGCTGAATAAAAATCATATGAGCTTGAACAAAAAAAGCATTTGGTTATCTTACGATGGCATTACCTACTAAGTTGTTACATCAATTTAGTACTTGCAAGAAATCAAAACAATTGTGGGATGCTTTATCTGCAAGGTGTGAGGGGAATGATTAATACAAGAAAAGTCAGAAGAAGGTGTTGAGTAAGGAGTTTGATAATTTTCAGCATTACGAGAATGAACACATCACGACTCTTGTTTCAAGAGTGTCACATCTTATTAGTGAAATGAAGATTGTAGGGATTGAGAAGACTGATGAGGAGTTAAAAGAAAAGATTATGGAGGCTTTACCAGAAAAATGGGAAAATTATGTGTTGCTACTTACACATGATAAAGAGTTTTCCACATTGACATTTCATGATCTAACTGGTAAACTTCATGTTCGTGAGATGGAAATGATGAATTCCATCGAGTTTAAAGCAAATCTGCAAAATCCATAGTTGTATCATGGTGAGAATGCTGCTAGCATGACAGCTAAGACTAACCCAAGTCTGAGTTCTGCACCGCCTACTGCTTTCATTGGAAATATTTCGGGAAAGTCTGATAATAATTCATCACGGGGTTCTAGCTTTACAGTTCCAGAATCAACAAATCAGAATGCTTTTTCTGCATATACAACAGATGATTGTGCTAAAATGATTGCTGCTTTAATAAAAAATGTTGTTGATGCAAACTCACAAGGGATGATCTTGATGAACTTGATGATGATCAATTAAATGAATTGGATTTATCTTGGCAGTATGCTATTCTGGGTCAAAGATCAAAGAGGTTTTTCAAGAAGAATGGAAGAATTACTTGTGATTTTAATGGAAGATTGGGTTTTGACAAGTCAAAGTTGAAATACTATACATGTTCAAAGCTTGGACATTTTGCTAAAGAATGTCAACAAGCACATGTTAACAAACCTGGTTTTACATCTAATACAGGTTCTCAACCATCTTTCAAGCAATTCAACCAAAACATCTTTAACGGTTCAGAATGATGGGGTGTATGACTGGGGAAAACAGTTTGAAACATCTGCTTTGATTGTCACACATGAGCAAGATGACTATTATTCTGATTCTAGTTCTTATGAAACTGCTGAAAATGAAAAATTTGAATCAAAAATTGAAAGTTTGATGAAAGAAAATGATTTTTTTATGGATGAAGTCAAAAAGCTTACTGATGAGCTTAAGTTGGTGAAAGAAGATTTGGAAGTTTCTAAGAGGCATGAGAAGGAAGTTGAATTAAAAAATGATTCTATAATGAAGGAAGTGAATATGCTTAACGAATTTCTTTATTTAGTCAAAGAAGATGTAAAGATGCTTGAAGTAAATAATGAGATGTTACTGAAAGAAAAAGATGAATTGTTGAAAGAAGTCAAGAAATGGAAGGAGGAAGCCGAAGATGCTGCGAATGACTTCCAAAATCTGTTTGATAAATCAAAAATCAAACTTGATTTGCTCACAAAGGATTCTGAAGAATATGCTGCTAAAATTGAAATTTATCAAGTTGATATGGAAAAGTTGTTAGATGAGAAGCGTGAGTTGGTTAATGTCAATAAGGTACAAACTGTAAATCTGGAAATTCAAAAACGCAATGAGGAGAAGCTGAAGAAGGAGTTGTTTGAAGGGATGGAAAATATTTGATTACAAAACTTTGAAACTCATAAGGTTGCGAAGCGGTTGATAGCTACTGAGAAGGAGTTAGCTGAAGCTCAACAGCAAATTTCCAATTTTAAGATCCAAGTAATTGATACTAATCGATTGTTGAACAATGTTTCAAACTCACAATTGTTCACGAGATTCTTAGCAAATGATGCTAATTTTGAGAGGTTGTTTGATAAAACTGCATCACCCCCTACAAATATCAAAGAAGCTTTTAAGGAAGTGACAGAGAAAGTTGAAGAAGTTGATTATTAAAAGTTTTCTTTATCTACTTCTAAAGAAGAGAAGATTGTGAAAAAGAAGAAAAACAAGAAGGCTAAGAAGAAGAAGGGAAAGAAATCTGAGGTTCCTCCGACTCCATAGTTTTGTGTCTGGTTCATCATCGACAGAAAATGTCAAATCAGCTATTTCAAGTGAGAAAGTTCGTTCTCAACTGGATTTTGATGAGACGATTTTCTTTGAGCAGAAAAATAATAAAGAAATAAAAGCTGAATTTTCAAAGTTAGCAAAGAATGGACATCAGGATTCTATTTCTGAGGAGAAGATTTCTGGAAGAAATATTGGTTTGGGTTTTAATTCACAAACTGATAAAGCTGAGGAGATTCCAACATCAACACCACAAGATCTAAAGAAGCTTAAAATGAAGCAAGTAAAGAAGGAAGTTTTCAAGGCTAAGAAGGTTCAACCCGAATGGTTTTACAAACTCAATGGTTCGGAACAAATATTATCCGATAAAGAATCTCCTCTTCATTGTGTGGATGCTAGAAAAAATTATGAAGTTTTTGAGAAGAATGATGCTTCAAGAACCTTGAAGAATCAAACAGCAAAATTTTCTTCTGAGGGTTCTTATTCTCGGAGCCTAACATCAAAATGGGTTCATGATCACATGCATCAGGTATATGATTCTACTTTTGATCATTTTAGAGATATTCATGTTTGTAATTCTATGCAGGCACCCAGGAAGTGGGACAAATCACAACGTATTTGTTATATTTGCCGCCAAAAAGGGCATATAGCAAAAGATTGTCCTCTTCCTGGTGAATCAAAATAACGATCTCAACAGATACCAGTTTTTGGTAAATCTGCCAAATCAAAGTTCTTTGATGAACAAGACAGAGTTTTTAATGAATGTGAACTTACATTCTTTCTCAAACAAAAACGTTTTGTTCCTATTTTCCAAAAGGTTCAAAATTTAGGTTCATCATCACAGACACCTATGATTGATTCATAAAAAACTGATTTACCAAAACAACAATTCATCTGGAAACCAACGGTGGTTTCAAAGCAAAACCAAGACACTGGTCGACCAGAAGTAGTCACTTCGGGTCACGTTAAAAATTAATTAGTTTGATCAGTGTGTAGGTACTTCTAGAAGACCTATCGACGATCGCATAGTTGTTTATGGAAGAGTAGTCTGCTTATTTTAACTTAAATTTCATGATATATTTTTCTAACCTGCAAGTTTTCTGAAATTCTAAACTGGAAGGTATTCGTGTTGATTGATCAATTTTCTTTCTTTATGTTTTGTTTAATAAAAACCAAAATAGAGTCTTGTTTTTGTAAAATGAAAAATCCCAAAATAGAGTTTTCGTTTTAAGGGGGAGAATTGCATGTAAGGGGGAGATATTGCAATTTGCATGTTATGGGAAGATGGTGAATACATGCAAAATATATAAACAAAATGAATACATGCACAATATATATAATTTTGAGAAATTGATCATTGGGAAATGATGGTACATTGGTTTACGTATCTGGCTCATGGTTAAAATAGATGAAAGGGCCATAAGATCATTGTTTGATATGTTTGGTAGGCTCGGCAAATAAGAAAGTATTCATATGTGATATACACTAAATACTAATGCTTGACCCTGTGGATAAAATCTTGATGCATATATAATGACAAAAAGAAAAATAAGTGTGAAAATCAAAATGAGAAGTCACTGTGTATACATGTGTTCATTTTGCAAAGATTTTGACTTGTTTGATTTTCTTTATTTTGTCAAACGATCGAACTTTCTCTGCGTATCGAAATATCGACCTGATTGTTGTTCGTTTGACGTTCTACTTTATTTTCTTTTGTGTTTCATATAACTCATCGGACTTTCTCTGCGTGTACGGGTGTCACACCCCGGTCAACGTTTTGGGATATGAGCGAGACGGAATGATAGTCACAAATATACAGAACAACTTCTACTAAATTCAAACGTCATTTAAAACATAATACCATTCTTGTAGCAACGGAAAGTTGTGGTGAAATGATATTGTCTTATATTTTAATTAAATTCTTATTTTGATATTAAAATCGTAAAGCAGTTTGTTTAAGATAGGTCGGGACTACGACTCCGGTAAAGGAGGCTCGAAAGTTACAGTAGAGCCCAATTTGCACGTCTTCCATGATAAGCTAAGTTACCTGAGAAATCATGAGTTTCAAAGGTCAGCATAAAGTTGGTGAGGTTCACAGGTTTAGGACTCGATAGTAAGATTGTAAAACAGTTTCAGAAAACTCAGAATGTTAAATTGGCATACTGCTGTAGTTGTATGATCTCACTTGAACCTTGATTTCATGTACTAACGGTTTACCCACCCCTGGTATCCTCGCCCGAGAGATACCGAACAGAGCAGAATAACTAACGTGTACCCCATGACAATGTACGGAGTTAGGATTGGAGCGACCAAACATGGGCAGGGTTGTCAACCCATATAGATCTATTCACTAGTTGTCGTTTTGAGCAGAACTAATTGAAATCAACTAATGGTGGAATTCAGTTGTACTAACGTTTATAACGATAAAGTACCAGTTGTGGGTAATCAGTAAGAGAACAGATAGTCATACGGCTAACAGTAGACTATAACATTAAGTTAAAACATTTTATCAGTTCATGATTTCTCCCCCATAAGTATAAAACATTTATAAGGAAAAAGGGCCATGAAACTCACTTGATTCGGTGATGATGATGGATTACCGAGTGGCAACTAGCAAGTAAAGTCCTAATAAAACATAAGACAATATGCATAAGGGTCCACATAATCATTTGAGTAACGAACGTTACCCAAATGATACCGGTCAAGTCTGGACGTATAATCCCGTTTGTAGCGTTTGAAAACCCGTTAGTTAATCGGTTTACAAAATCATTAAATGTGAACGTTCACGTATATAAGCACTTTTTTTAAATTGAATACAAGTAACGAACATGCAATAACGTATCATGAAGACATGTTCAATCAAATCTTGAATTTTGTTTTAAATAATAATATTTATTATTATTTTTAAGTTTGCTCTATCGATTGAATATTTAATCGCGTTGAGTTATAATATATAACTAGGGTTCATAATTATTATCGGAATAATTATTCTAACTTGCCAGGATAATTTATCAAATTATTACAAGTTAAAGATTAAATAACTAAACTCAAGTTTAGTAAAATATTTAAGTTTATTTAATATTTAAACTTTAGTTAGAAAAAGTAGGGTTTCCATGTAAATATAAATATAATTATTATTAAAATAATTATCATTAACAATCCTGATGAGTTTAACTCAAACTAGGGTTTCTAAACTCATAAGGATAATTATTTGTCGAAAATAACTATCTACGTCGTGTTAGGTCGTAAGACGTTTTAAAGATTTCGTTTATTCCAAACGTTTAAAAATAAACATTTGATCCGGTTAAAATGTTTTGATTATTTTGATTTATTTAAAATAACCAAAAATGTTTAAGATATGTTTTTCATAATATCTATAAGTCTCTTGATTTTAATTTTATAAAACCATTTTTTTAAATAACTTTATTTATCAAATAAAACTAGAGTTCTAAATTAAGACTTTTTATAGAATATATTCTTACAACATAAAACATTTCCATTTTTGTATAAATCCAAGATTTTATACTTTTCAAGTCAAGTGTTATAAGAATGTTTATTTACCATTTTGATATAAAATATATTTATATATATTTTAATCCATTTTATTTTTATGAAATCCAAAACACGCATTCAAGTCTTGTGTTTTTAGATATTATATATTTATAAAATGTGTCAATTTTATATAATAAATTCCATGGTGAGATTTCATGGTTTATATTATCCAAGTAATTTTTATAGAATTACCAACTTTGTTGTTAAACCATTAAAAAATTCATTTAAAGTGTTTTAAGCCATGATTTTATGTCCAAATATTAAGTGGACACACCTAACGTCGATATTAATTCCATGTATGTCACTATACGTCATTTGTTCATGTTGATTGTCATTAGCATATCTTAACTAATAACCAAGATGCTTAACAATTAAAATCACAATTAACAATTCTAACCATTTATAACATATCAATACATGATTATATCAACATATAACCATACAAAAACATATATAAACATCATAAAATCATCAAATAACCAAGTAAATCCATTTTCATACCTTACAACTCTAAGGTTTTAGAAAATAAAGAAAATAGTTTAGGTGTTTTGATCGGTAAAGAGTTCGTGTTTTAACGGTTAGTTATCAAGACTCGGGGAAACATTTGGGACGTTAATAACGATAAAAAGAAAACATAAGGGAGACGGTTTTTAAAGACTCACAAAGGAGAGGGATTAGAAACCGTGAAAAGGAATAAAGATGGTGGCGCGGGTGTGTGGTGGTTCACGGCTGCAGCAACGGAGGCGCAGCAGCTCCGGCGGCGGCAGAAGGAGGCATGGCAGCAGCTCAGCGACGGAAGGCAGCAGCAAGGTGGATGGTGGTGTTGTTTTGTCCGAAAGAAAAGAGAGGAGAGGGCGCACCATTTTCAGGAGCCACAAAGTCAGGCTTGGCAAAGTGACCTATCAATCTCTTCACCGGTGGGGGTACGTTCGCCCCTTTTCTTTTCTGATAGACCAGTAATTTCCCGACAGCAACTTGATTCATATGCTTCAATATCAAAACAGAATTTGCATTCTTTGGAAGATTTGGATAATCAGCATCAAAAATCATTTGAACAAATCTAGGATACATCAAACTTTTCTTTTGCTTCACAGTGGTGTTTTCTTTCATGTACGCAAAAATCCATACAGAAAAGTTGAAGTTTCCAAAGCAACTAATAATGCAAATTCTTCATGCCCTCTCATTTCGTTTCCAAAGCATCTAATAATCACATGCATCAAATACTTGTAAGGAGGAGACATATTAGCTTTGACAAACCATTTATTAGTTATGTTTCCATCATATTTGATTATTCGAATCAAACCAACCAGATCAGGTTCATCAAATTCAACAAGATAATCAGCATTGTCGTTGAATTGTAATACTCGACGAGTGTCATCCTCTGAAATAACAATATTAGTCTCTTGAACCCTTGATCTTATCAACGGAGGAACAACCGAACAATCAACCTGAGCTTCATGCCAAAAAGTATTTAAAATATCCTTATATGGCTTACACACATGTGTTGCAGCATAGAAGATTCTTGATCTTTGCATAAAGTCAAATATCCCCCTCCCCCCGAAATGAGGTCTCCACCTTGCAGATGCACCGAGATATGTACATATATTGTGTTCATCATTTGATGGTAATTCAGCTGCCATTTCTGAAAATTCACAAAAGTAAGTCACGTTAAATTTGTATTGAATAATCAAAAACGCTATCAATTGACTCTAATTCGACTCGAAACGCTTGAACTTTTAACTTTTGACAAAAACCAAGTTGGCGTACCACAACACGTATCACTTTGGTCACATGGACCAATCTGGTACAGACATACCAAATATCGTTGACTGCATACTAAAAAGTCCAACATACCACCGCGTACCATTTTCGGACCACGTACCAAATATGGTATGCGCATACCACTTCGTATGGTGATAGAACAGTTACCGAACAGTCAATCATGAATTTCAGTCCAAAAATTGTATTTGATTTAAAATCCAACACCAAAGTTTTGTTCTATAGCAAAAACCGAGTCTACACATGTGATTATAATCGACAAAGACACTTGTTAACCGACTGAACCAAAAAGGTATTCGGTTTTGCGAAAAAACCAAAACTTAAAACTCAAATTTCATGATAGTTCGTTATAGATCAAGAAATCAGTGAAAAACAGGTACGGAGGTGTTAGGGTTTCGCAGAGGGTTTTTGAGAGTGGTACGCGAGTTATGAAATCGGCGTACCAGGAGAACCCTTTTATACCCCTGGTGGTCCGGTCCAGCGTACCATGTGGTACGGACGTACCACCCACCGTATCACTTTGGTACGTGCGTACCAAATTCAAATTACACTTGTAACCCTAATTTTCAAATTTGTCAATTCGTACCAAAAAATCATAACTTTTCAATTTTGGACATTTTGATGATGATGAGTTGATGTAAGCTTCGATTGTGGTTCAAACAACAAGAAATTTACCATTACCGTATCCAGTTGATAAAAAATAACTCAAAAGCAAAATCTTTTTGTATTTTAGCAACTTAATATCAAAACACACTAATTTTTTTTTGATTTTTCGAATTTATGCTAAAACACACCAAAAATCTTTTTGAGATTTTCTAAAAACAATGAACCAACAAAAATACAACAATGTAAATGCGATAAATTATGTTTTTGTGAGAAAGATCACAACATGAGATCATATAAGTGATATGCACTTAACACATTTCAATTTCAATCTAATCAGCATGAAAGTCAAGTTGTCCACGAATACAACACGTTCATGTTTATTCAGCTAAACAAAATCATTTTTTATAGCTTTCTGATATGCATTAGGTACTTTTCAAGCACATAAATCATGGTACCCATGGATTCTAATAATTGATAATCTGACTTATGATATTTTTGATATTTCTTTTATTCATCACATAATGTATTCACTAAAATATAAGTTGTTCATAGTGTTTCATGCAAAAAGAAAGCAGAACCCTAAACAAACAACAATCAGGTCGGCCTTGTGAGCACACAGAGAAAGTCCAGTTGTTTAGGAAAATAAGAAAGCAAAACAAGTTGAAATTGTATAATTCAACAGCAATCAGGTCGATACTCCCGTATACGCAGAGAAAGCCCGATGAATTATACGAAACACCAAGAAAAATAAAGCAGAATGTCAAACGAACAAAAATCAGGTCGATCTTTCGATACGCAGAGAAAGTCCGATCGTTTGACAAAATAAAGAAAATCAAACAAGTTTAAATCTTTCAAAAGAAAGCATGCATACACTAGAACACTTATTTATTCTATTTTTGTATTTTTCCAACTATAATCAGTATTACACAAAAACAAGAATCATGTTTCACCACTGATTTTAGGTCTGCGTTATATTTATATCATACTAACATGTATCAGATATGATTAGCACATTCAATGAAACAAGAAAGAACCTACAGCCTTTCAATCTAATTTATCCATGGTCAGTAACATTCACTGGTGTACTATCATTTCTTGGGGTTGGATCACATTTCTCAATTTTGAATTTTCCCATTTTTTTTATTTTTCAATTTTTTTATGCTTTTTTCATATTGAATACAAGAAATCCCACTATTTTTGTATTTTTCCATTAATTCTCCCCTAAAAAGTAGAAAAACAAATGAAAACATAAACAAAACAAAAGTGATCAACTGAAACGGATTACTTGGCATTTAATTGAGTAACACCATTGATTTGCAGCGAGTTTTATCAAACGCTTTTGTAAACAAATCAGCTCTTTGAAAATCTGTGTGTATTTTCTGCAAATCAATCAATTTCTTTTCATAGCAATCACGAATAAAGTGGTATCTAATGTCAATGTGCTTTGAATTGGAATGTTGCATGGGGTTTTTCGTGATTGATATAGCAGCCGAGTTATCTATATAGATAGGAGTAGTCAGAAATTTCAAACTGTAATCGTGCAACTGCTGTTAAATCTACAGAACCTGTGAACAGCAACTGGAAGCAGCAACGTACTCCGCCTATATAGTATGTGTTAATTTGTCGTTGTGTGTTGTGTGTTTTTGTGAAAGTCAAGAACAAGGAATATACGACGGAGTGAGTTGATGAGGTTTGTTGTTGTCTTGTTGACTGTGAGCTTATATCTCCACTTGGCCATAACGTGCTTGCCTTACATAATTTATCCAAAGAAAAATACTTATCTAACTAATTAAATGGTATTAAATAAACTCTTTTTAAATATGCATTGCCATAACACGAGCCTCTCCCCCAGAAATTGGCACCCGGCGGTAGTAGATTTGAGTAGGCTGATAACTCGAACTTATTGTCATTAGGATACCATATACCAAGATCTGGATAACCCTTCAATTAAGCTAAGATTCTCTTTACTACTAACAAATGTGAAGCTTTGGGAGCTGCCTGGTACCTAGCACACATGCAAACTACAAACATTATGTCGGGACAAGAAGCAGTTAGATACATAAGAGAACTAATCATAGCACGAAACAACATTGGATCAACATTTTTACCCGATTCATCTACTGAAAGTCCATGAGAAACCTGAATAGGAGTATTAGGAATCCGGACATCACCAATCTTGAATCGCTTCAGGATATCCGACCCATACTTCTTTTGATGCAAAAATATGCCGTTTGCGGATTGATTCACCTGGAGACCCAAGAATAAACCCATCTCTGCCATTGAACTTATCTCGAATTTAGTTTGCATAACACGCTCAAACTCTTTACACAGCTTATCATTGGTGCTTCCAAAAATAATATCATCCACATAAACTTGAACCAATAGCAGATCTTTCCCAAACTTCTTTGTAAACAATGTGCAATCAACTTTGCCACGTCTGAAACCATTTTCCAGAAAGACGTGTAGATAACGTCTCATACAAAAGCACGTGGAGCCTGGTGGAGACCATACAGGAGCATAGACCTCATTAAAATCAATGCCTTTAATTTGTGAGAAACCTTGAACCACTAATCGAGCTTTGTTCCTGACGATGATACCGCGATCGTCCTTTTTACAATTAAAGACCCATTTAGTACCACAAGGTTCTTTTGAATTGATGGGTAAATCAACGAGATGCCAAACACTCAATTTATAGAATTGCTGCAACTCCTCCTGGATAGCCTCCACTCAAGAAGCATCTTGCAACGCGTGGTCTACATTTGTAGGCTCAACTTGGGATAAAAAAACAAGAATGAAATACTTCATTTTGAACCCCAAAATCCCGAATCTCAGCAATCAAAGCATCAACAGAATCAGACAATAGATGTCGTGTGCCTACTCTAGAAGTCGAATCTCCAATAATATTCTCTTGAGGATGTATCTTATGAATCCGAAGTGTGGTTGTGTCGGGAACCACAATATTTTCTGCAAGAATATTTACATTTTCATCTGCATCATCTGAGCTAGAAAGAACACCAATCGGTAAAGTAACTGGAACCGAAGAACTAGTTCTTGGTAATGTAATCGGATCATCAACCGGTGCCGATTCAGCTTCATGAAAAGTGTTGTCATCATCATCAGATGAACTCATAGTTTCTAAATTAGAAACATGCTGACTTGATGAAGCAGTAGTAGAAACACTTGGAAGCTTCGGAATACATGATCCATGACTATTCATTGAATGCAATATAGAAGCAGTTATGAGTTCTTCAGAAGGCTCATCAGCAGATTCAGTACGTGTAACTGAGAAAGAATCAAATAAATGATTGTAGTCAAAAGCAGGAATATTCTCCGTCTTGGGTGTTATAAAAGTATATCTTTGACAATCAACATTCAAGTGACACTCAGTTGTCTTTGAAGTTAGAAAATAAACCCTTTTATTGGATTTTGATATCCAACAAAAATGCCATCAACAACCTTTTCCTCAAACTTTCCACCTTCCTTGAGAACAGTGCACTTACACCCAAACGGCTCTAAAGAGCTTAAATTCAGCTTATGACCTTTTAGCAAGTGATAACTTGTTTTCTTCGACCGGTTTACAATCAGAACACGATTTAGCACATGACACGCAGTATGAATTGTTTCAAACCAAAAAGTAACTGGTAATTGTGCATCAAACAACATTGTTCGCGCTGTCTCAATCAGTGTTCGATTCTTTCTTTCAGCAACTCCATTTTGTTGTGGTATATACGGTGCACTAAACTCTTGAACAATACCAAGAGCATCACAAAAAGCTGTCATTTTTGCATTTTTGAATTCGGTACCATTATTAGTCCGAATGCAATGGATTTTGAACTTGTACATAGATCTGAATTTGGTTAACAACTTCTGAATTGTTTCCGGAGTTTCATCTTTCGAATGCATGGACGCCACCCATGAGATCCATATGAAGTAGCTCTAACGGCGTAACAATTGTATTAATTCGTTTGGAAGGATGAGACTTTTTCTGTTGTTTTCCCTTCTTGCATGGAACACACACATCATTAATCGAGAAACGATTCTTATATAACGCCATCCACCAGATTATGACTAACCAAATAATTCATCTTCTGGTAGTTGATGTGTCCCATACGGCGATGCCACAAAACCGACTCTTTTCCGTGGCTTTTGAGATGAAACATGTAGCTGAAACAACAGATGAAGTTTGATTCATATTCAGCACATACAGATATCGAAACCTTGGCGCACGCATCACGATCCAATCTTCATGAATCTGGATTTCGGGTTTCAGAATTTAGCATTCACAACTTGTGAAAGCAGTTCTATACTGCTTATCACAAATCTGTGAGACATTAAGCAGATTATGTTGCAGTTCTTCCACAAATTGAACTTTGTCGAATGTGACTTTCTCGTTACCCATTTTGCCTTCACCGGTCATTCTTCCACCTTTATTGTCAGCAAATGTAACATTCCCACCATTAATTGGTTTGAGATCGGAGAGTAGGGAAATATTACCAGTCATGTGCCTGGATGCTCCACTATAAACCACCCAGAAGTTGTTGATAGCTGGCTTTCGAGCACCTTACACAAGGTAGCAAATAATTAGTTGGAATTTGGACCCAAGCTTTCAGCTTTGGGTCGACCGGTATCCTCTGAGTAATCTTCAGTGGCTTTTGAAGACAGTTTTGGCAGCCACTTTTGCCTTAAAGACGGAATAGATGATATCAGTTATCGAATCCGAAGTAGATGAACTACTAAAAGACTTTTGAGTATGTCGAAAAATTTTCCTCTCCTAAAAAACTGTTTGGTAACCACTTTCTCATCTATTACCTTTGGCTTCAAATCAGATTTTGAATCTGAATCAGATTTTGAATCTGAATCATATTTATAACTATTGACAGCGGAAGTACGTTTCTTAGCCAAAATTGGACATCTATTATGCATATGACCATACTTATAGTAGTGATAACACCTCCTACGATCTAATTAAGAACATAGGAAGAACATTTCCAGAATCAATTGAGGTGCTATCATCACTCATTTGCTGAAAACCTTTCTTGGGTTCTTTGGTCTTAAACCTCCGAGATTTGGAGATCGGAAGAGGCTTAAGCAAAGGAGTAATATACCCAAATCTGTTATAGAACCCATACTCATCCATCCCACACTGATCAGAATAACCCTTTGGATTGACCTGTTTGATTTTATTTTGCTTAAATTTCCCAAAGTCATCATAAAAATTATAGTCTTCACAAAAACCATATGACTCATAGTCAAAACTGTTTAATTTGGGGGAAAACTGACCATAAGAGTTGTAAAAACTCTTTTGTGAGTAATTTGAAGGTTTTGAATTTGATTTAAATTTCTGATATCTTTGAGCTGGTGGAGAATATGATCTGTTGTGAGAGCGCTGATCATTTGACTTGGATTTATAATCTGGTAATGAAACATTTTCCACAGTTTCATGATCAGATACAGCTTGCTCTTCAGACTCAGCATAGAAAACTTTAGCAATTCGTGTTAGATCAACACAACACAGTGGAAACATCGCATCAGAAAAAATGGTATCACTACCTTTGAGACAATACAGTTTCATTTTCTGAGAGGATGATTCACCAATCTCAGTTTTACTTTTCAGTTTATCAGCAGACTTTCCACACTTAGTGTCACATGTGTTGACACTTTTCTTGCCATGCTTCTGAATATTCTAAGGTTTCTTCTGATTGACCTCAGAATTTTCAGAAGTTGATCCAAAACCAACACCACTAAATTTCACCGATTTAGGAGGAGGAACCGGAATGGAATTAACATCAGGTGTGGTTTGATTGCTTTCAGTTACTGAATCCTTTTCATAAAATAAATCACGACCTTTGATAAATTTTTCATTTTCAAAAATTTTCATTTTCTTTTCAGTTTCTATAATTTTCATGGCTTTCTCCAAAGGTGTCAGTTTCACACCACCTTTTGGTTTAGTCTCAGTGACAGGTTTGTCACCCACAGAGTCACTTGATTCAGCTTGTTTTGGAGCATCATGGTTTGATTTGGACACATGTTTGCCCGACCTTTTCTTATAAGTACTTATATGTCTATTAGATGATCCAATCAAGTTCTCAGTGAACTTGGAATAGTCAAACACAATGGATGGTTTGGTCTCAGTGTCAGTTGGTTCTAAACCATGAACAATTGGTGGTGGAACTGAATTGCATCCCGACTCTTTGAACACTTCTTTTAAAGTTTCATTTTTGCACGGGAAACTTGCAAAGGAAGTTAAATTTTTTAAATATTCAATTTGTCAATGAAGATCTAAAATTTCAATGTTTAATTCAGAAATTTTAGCATTAGCTTCTGCAAGCTTCTTTTCATAATAAATGCATTCCTTAGTTTTGTTACTCAGTTCAATTTTCGTGTTCAGAGTCAAGGTATGTTCACTCTTCAGTTCAACCTTAATGGCCTCCCACCTTTGTTTATAAATTTTGGTGTTTTCTTCTGCTAACATGTACCTATCATAATACAAAACCTTCTCATCAGAAAGTTCCCTTAATTGGTTAGCAGTTAAAATGCAATGTTCACGGAGTTTAGAATCAACCTGAACATTAGCCATGAAAGCTTGTTGACCATCTCCAAAGAAATCTTCTCCTGGAAGTTTTGAATTATCTTCCATCTTCACATTTAGATCTTCAAAGCTGCATAGAAAAGCAGATTCATCAGGAAAATCTGCACTCCAATCGTAACAGTTTGAGAAACTAATGCTTTAGAGTCTGAACTCGAAGCATTAGCATTTGCATTTTGAACTAGATGGATTAGAGTTACTCCCTGATGCTCTAGCATTTTGAGTCGCATATTTCTGATACAGTTTTGAAGTCTCTTGCTTCTTTCCATTACTACATTCCTTAGAAAAATGACCGTAGTTCTAGCAATTGTATCAACGAACTTTGGATTTATCGAAACCAAGTTTTCCTTCAGGATTAAGATCCTTGCGCCCCGTCCTTTGCATGTATTTCTTACCCCTCCGGACACGCATAGCCATTGACCAATTTATATCCATGGGGTTCTAAATCATCAGGATCAATCTGCTCGTAATCTTCATCAGTTAATTCAGCACTTGTCAGCTTTCCTGCCACTACACCATCATAAGAAGAAATCATTGCCGAAAACAATGCCATGAAGTCATTTGTATTTTTACTGAGAAAGCACTCTGGTTTGATGCAGAAGCAGATTGATTTGTGTAAACCGGATATGTCAACGCAGCCTTGTGAGTATAAGTATCCCCAGATGAACCACGAGACACATTTGCATGACCAGCCGAAGAATTTTCCACATAAAACGCAGTAGTCGGTGGATTTGATCTCGCTTTGACTTTTGCATGGATAGTGGATGCATTTTCCCCCAAAATATACATCTGGGTTCTGCACTTGTGCTGGAAGTGTTTTAACTCTCATCATATCCAATTCTTGTGCCAACAAATTCCTGGTTAAATCATCATATGATACATCGTCAAATCCTTTATCATGAATTAATAGCAAAATATATCCTTCCCATTTAGCCGGAAAGGAATCCAATAACTTTTCTTTCAACTCATTTGCTTCCTTCTTTACGCCAACAATTTCAAGCTCGCTCACCAGATGTGACAATCTTGAAATAAGATCATTGATTGTTTCGTTTTGAACATGGCAGAAATTATCACATTCCCTCAACAAGACTTTCTTTTTGCTTTTCTTGTACAGGGCGTATCTTTCACATCGGTTACATAATGCATCCCACAATGCTTTTGAGGTTGTGTGTATCTTAAATTGATGAAGAATATCTTTCGGTAATGCCATTGACAGATTAGAATAAGCCTTCTTCTCCAATTTGAATGCTTCTTTTTCAGTGTCATTCATTTTATTATATGGCTTGATTTCACCAGTTGTAAACTTTGGCAAAATATACCCATCTAACATAGGACTCCAAACCGTAACGTCGGTTACACCTATGTATGATTCATAACAAGTCTTCCAATTGTGAAAATAATCGAACTTTATCAACTTCGGAACCTTGTTCGTAGTTCCACTCTCGTTGTCGTAGTTAAGTAAAGCTTGAACCGTTGTTGACATCACAGCAAATGCTTGGAACGGATCCATGATGATTATATCAAAACTGACTCGGCGTACCAGATGATCGACTTCCGTACCAAATCAACTTCAGAGGAACAATTTCAAAATCCGTACCACTGACGTACCAAACAATCTAAGGCGTACCACCTACGGACCAGAATACCTTGCGTACAAAAATATGCAGCGTACCAGACTGGTACGGCATAACCGTCTACGTACCAACGAGTAACCGTCATGTACCACCTATACAGATTGTCCTACTTACCAATTTGAACGTACCAAAACGCTGAAGGAGATTGCCTTGCGTACCAACATTGTACTAAGGTGTTCTACGGACGTACCAACAGCGTACCAACAGAAATCGAACACATTTTGATATTTTTGGCTTTTTGGACAGGAAATTGACACAGAACTCAGCTAACACACTCAAATCTCATTTTGAAATCAATTTTCGTATCGAATACACTCAGAATTGAGATGAAATGAAAAGAATTGACTCAAAATCCTACATTCTCTCTCTAGACTTTGAGAATACGACCAGAATCACTGCAATAGAGCAACCAAAGCTAGGGTTCCACAAGGTTATAAAACCGACTAAAACCAATAGAGAATTCAGAAACATTAACCAATTTATAAGCAATCAACATGTCTACTTCATAGCACAATCATAACGAAAACCTAGTACATCACGAAATCAAACCATGAATGGGTTCAGCTAGCCTAAACGATTTAAAAGTTTAGCCTAGCATACTCAAGTTTAAACTAAAATCAGAAGTTATGCTATTGGAAAACATGGTTCAATCTGATGATTCAAGCCTTCAATTCTTCGTTCCTTAGCCTTGAATCATGTCTCTGGTAGCCTTTGGTCGTCCATCTGCCGTCACAAGTCTCTGGAAGTCGAACCCTTCATCCCTAAACACCCCTTTATATTTATAGGCCCAAAATTAGGGTTTTTCTTGAAAAAGGGCCGTAACGGCCCGTTTTGGTGTAACTGGTCATTACATAGGCTATTTTGACTTTTCTGGCAGCTTTGACTTTTTCAGCAATTACCTTCAAACACTCATAACTTCTTCGTTTTAACTCGAAATTGACCCCCGTTTTCGCCCACATTCATAAATTTCCATAATCTATCACCTCCCATAGGTTTCACAATCTTAAGGGGTCAAATTCCAATTCTCTTAACTGAATGCTTCGGTTTTTATTCGAATCCTATTTCATTCGCGTCCATCTTCGGTATTCACTTGTTTTCCTTCACTTTTGTACCATGAGACCTACCAAAGCATAGAAATGCAAACATAAAATTAAACAAAACAATATGAAAAAGTAACTAAACGTCAGGAAATTGAAGGCAAAACCTATGTGTTTAGCAACACATAAGCTAACAACTCCTTTTCAATAACTGTATAGTGTTCCTAGGTGTCGTTAAGCGTTTTACTAGCATAGTAAATTAGGTGAAAGTGCTTGTCTTTCCGTTGACTTAATAGTGCCCCCCACAGCATAGTCACTTGCATCACACATGATCTCAAAGGGTAGAGACCAGTCTGGTATAGTCATAATTGGTGCATGAACAAGTTTGTCCTTTAGGAGGGAGAACGCTTCCATACAGTCTTTGTCGAAGTTGAAGACTGCTTCTTTCTCCAGCAATTTTGTCAAGGGCCTAGAGATCTTGGAGAAGTCCTTGATGAAACGTTGGTAGAACAAGAAAACTACGGATGTCCTGAACGGAAGATGGTGGGGGTAGATGAGAGATAGTATCTATCTTTGCCTTGTCTACTTCTAACCCCAGCTTGGAAAACTTTATGACCAAGAACTATGCCTTCTTGGACCATAAAATGACACTTTTCCCAATTGAGAGCTAAGTTGGTCTCTTCACATCGGGCAAACATTTTCTCAAGATTTTGCAGATTGTGGTCAAATGAGTTGCCAAAAACCGAATAAACATGCATGAATACTTCCATGGATTTCTCTATCAGGTCATGGAAGATGACAACCATGCAATGTTGAAATGTGGCAGGAGTATTACATAAGCCAAAAGGCATTCGTTTGTAGGCTAAGGAGCCGTATGGACATGTAAATGTCGTTTTCTCTTGATCTTCCAGATCTATAAGGATTTGGAAGTATCTGGAAAAACCGTCGAGGAAGCAATAGTACATGTATCCAGACAAACGCTCTATCATTTGGTCTATGAATGGCAAGGTTAACCCATGGGCTATCAGATATGGGGTATATAAGTCCAACGTCCAAAAGTTTTACAACTTCTTTCTTTACCACATCTTGTACGTTGGGGTTTACCCTTCGTTGTGGTTGGACGACGAGCTTATACACGTCTTCCATTAGAATTTTGTCAGTGTAGAGCAATGGGCTTATTCCTTTGATATCTGATAGCTTCCATACTATAGCCTTTCTGTGTTTTCACAAAATGGCGAGTAATACTTCCTTTTCTTGTGGGCTCAAGCGTGTAAAGGTGATCATAGGCGAGTTGCGATCGTCACCCAGGAAGGAATATTCAAGGTGTTCTGGGAGTTCCTTCAGTTCCAGTGTCGGTTGATTCGCAGCTATCGGCGTGCTGTTAGAATATTCGTCTTCTGGGTTATGTGTCGCATGATCGGAGATAGGAGTTGGGTTTGTCTCCTCTTCCAGGGCTTCCTGGGTGAGTTCTTCTTCTTCTACTTCGTGCAACCAAGGAGGATCATCGAAAGTGGGATATCCGAGAGATCTTTCAATCTTACAGATAGCTTATGATATCCGAGCTATAGCCTCATTTCTTCATTGTCCGGGTTGATGTTGATACACAGTTCGTGATCGTCATGTGAAGTATCGAGTGCAAGACAAGATGTGCAATTGTGTTTGTGTTCGAACCTTGGGCGAATTCCAAGTTCGGACACATGCTAACCTGGTCCGAACCTGAGGTTCGACCCATCGTATTTCAGCACTATAAATAGATTGTCTTGTGTATTGTTTAGTAAGCTTCTTAGCCATATCTTGTATGTGAACTATGTGGTGTTTCTCTGTGGTCTAATACAAATCATTTGTATTTACATCTCGTGTCGTCCTTGTTTAACATTGATTTCGATACGATTGAGTAGACGATCATACGCTCACGCATTTTCAGTTGATCACGGACCTCCAAGTTTCTAAGAGGGGTCTTTTGAAGACTAAGGGGGTATCATCAAGGATGACGAAATCATAGGGGATGTTAACGTTGTTAACACGGATTAGGACATCTTTGATAACTGCTTTGGATAAATGGATAGAACGATCAGAGAGGATGAATGGCAGGCGGAAAGGGGTCATTTCTCCTAACTCTAGTTTATTAAGCAATATAGTAGGAATCATATTTACATGTAAACTATCATCAAGTACAACAATTTGTATTTTCTTTTTAATAAAGCATTGCACAGAGTTTTTATTAGAAAGTTGGCTAAAGTGCAATGATTGTTCTTTTGTAAATATTACTTGCTATAATTCTTCAAGTTTAGGTGAAGTGAACAATTTCTCGAAAAATCTAGCATTAGTAGGGATGCTAGAAAGACTTTCAAGAGAAGGTGGAGAAATGCATGCCTGGGTTGAAACGGTTTTACTCCTACTATTACCTGATGTTGATGAGACATGCGTCTCATTTGGTCTAGGCATTTCTTCTGTTTTCTTGTCTGGTTCATCGGTTTGGGTGTTTGGGATCTGAAGGGAAGTGGTTGCGTCCAACTCCTTTGCTTCAGGACTTGTTGAAATGGACATAATAGCTGGGATGATGGGTTGTGGGAGAACTTCCTTGATTATGACTTCTTCCTTTTCCTCCTACTTTATACGACTAAATTAGTCCTCGAGAACCTTTATATGTTCTAACATTCTTTCTGTGGTTTCTTCAAGATCTGACTTAGGACGTATATAAGGTGGTTTTTCTGTATGTGGTGTGTGAGCAAAGCTTTTGCCTTGCGAGTTTTGCTCATTACTTCTTATGGAGACAAATAAAAAATCATGGGAGGAAGAAGTAGAGGTTGAAGTAGATGGTTCATTTTCAAAATCTTGTGCTTTAATATTTTCTTGCCAGTAATTTTGGTTAAGCTGAGATCGATTAATATTTTGACAAAAATTATTTTTTAGCAGAGATTGTGAAAAAGAACTATAATGATGACTGGGGGACTTATCTGGTGGTTCATCTACTCGCAAGAACGCGGGCGTTCGTGCTAATATGTAGTAGTCCCGGGAGTAATGGGGACCACCGCAGATTCTACACCAGACAGATTGAGGCCATCCATAATTATAACTGAAATATTCCTCCGGATTAGTATCCATCCTTGCAATATTTCTCAGAGAAAGATGAATGAAGAGAAATAGAAAAATTACAAGAAAAATAAACAAACTTTAAATCTAAGCTAGTAAAAGAAAATCTAATCTAAACTATTGGCTAGGCTGTTAACTTGGACTTTTTTCCAAATCCTTGTTTGTGTCCGGCAACGGCGCCAAAAAGCTTGGTGTGTGCTGAGGTGTATTTAAAATATGGCTATATTTTTAAACCTTTTTAGCAGTTTATAAGCTTTTAAATTTATAATACCTGATTTACTTGACAACTACTATTTCACCACATTACACGGGCAATAATACCTATCATAGGCAGTATAGTAGTGGTAAGTTGAATCGGGGTCGATTAGGACACAATGGAAAGTGAGAGCACTGTATACTCAGTCCGCTGTTATCATTTAGCCAGTTCTAAACTTTAGTTTTAAGAAAATATTTAAAAAGAAAATAAAAGAAAAGAAAAGTAATAAGATGGTATTTTAGATAAATGTAAATCAAAGTTAATGCTATTTGGGAGAACTTACCAGTGGTTGAAGATGGTTGAACGAGTACTTATAGACTTTCTTAAGATTATTCACTACCAGGTAACTAGACCGCTTCTCAGCCTCAAATCTAGTATCACTACTCTCCCAGGCGATCGTCTACGAGGAGTACGGGTCCCGGGGAGCTGTGCTTTTAGTGAATAAATATAATAGTATAATGCCACTTAGTTACGGGGTCCCTTAAATCGGTCGACTTACCGTACTCGACATGCCGTCATGTACCGGTAGGGGAACAACCCTGTGTGCCAGATTATTTATTATGAAAATTATCTTTTTAAGGGACTAAGGCCCATTTCTTTCATACGCCGTTCTCGCGCATGTACGTCCGGCATAACCAGAGCCAAGTTCACAAACACCTACCATCTCAGCTTCCGTGAAGTGACAAAATTTTACCAACCCTCATTCCCAACCAAATACTATCAGCCTGCACTTATATGACAACCGAGTTTGCTTACATAGACATAAGGACCTCGAACGTATCATGTAGCATAGGGCGCGAGTCATCTTAAAGGATAATGCATCGTCTCCCGACCGGGTGCAACAGGTACGACCTTCGGGATTTCGACTCCCCAAATGGTCTGTGATACGTAGGGCACGTTTGATTTAGAAAATCAATTATAAACTTTAAATAAAAAGGGTCTTCATAAAGTCATTAGACACACCTTAAGCGAGCTTATAAGGTCATCAACCAAACCACCAAAGGTTTGTTACATCACAAGTAAGTATAAGGTAGCGTTTGGTACGCAGGAATGGAGGCTGGAATGGAATGAGTCATTACGTGGGAATAAAAAATGACATGTTTGGTTGCACATTGGAACAGAATGAACCATTACATAAGGAATGAGATTCCTTCCATTTTTAAAGATTTTCATTCCATATGGGAGGGGTATTTTTTTTAAAATACCCTCAAGGAATGGAATGAAATTTTCATTCCCAACTAGATTTCTTCCTTAATTTTTACGGAAAAAAGTTAAAGAATAAAAATAAAAAAAAATATAAGGGAAAAATAAAATTAAAAAAATAAAATAATATAAATAAATAAATAAAAAATAAAAGTAAACTAGAAAAAATAAAAAACTAAAAAATATAAATTAAATTGTTTAATAAAAACAAATTAATAAAAATTAAAAATTAGAACATTTGAAAATAAAAATATAAAAACTATATACTAATTTTAAATGTAAATATTAGTAAAATTTTATTCAATTACTTCGTTTGTTGTAACCATCAAACAACACAAAGCAATGATTTATTCTATTTCCACATAGTAACCAAACATGACGATGGAATGGTAATGATCCATTTCATTCCCTCAACCATTCCATTCACTCGCTCATTCCATTCCCTCATTCATTCCATTGCCCCATACCAAACAACACAAAGCAATGATTTATTCTATATTGATTTGCTTAAGAGAAGGAGAAGATTTCATAGACAAAAGCTTACAAATTCTTACTTAAGTTAGAGTACTTATAAACTTGATTACAAGACTCGAAAATACCAAATGACACAATAAAAAGGAGAGAAAGAAAAGAATTAAGCGGTTTGCAAATGAGGAAGGAGGTCGATATTTATAAGTTGGTCATGGAGTTTGGCACAGCCCGTGCCTAGTATGGTAAGAGGCATGCTGACTCAGCGAGATCTTCTGGAATCGGGCTTCTGACATCGCACGGGTGGCTGCCCAGTGTGGCACGGGCCATTCCATGTCAGAGGGAGAATTCCACGGGGCATGCTGATTCAGAGGCACGGGGCGTGTGAATCAGATACGTGTTAGAGAAGCTTTTGGGCTTAGGCACAGGGCGCGCTTAGCTGGGCACGGGGCGTGCTTGGCTTAAAAATCTGGAACTTTATATTTTTCTTCTATTTTTTTTATCATAATCTGTTCCTTTTGTGATCTTTGCCCTTTTAAACCTGAATAACTAAAAAGAACACAAAACAGACTTGTTTTTTGTTAGCAGATCAGATTTTAGCCGTTTTGTGAGAGATATTTCATCTAAAAATATGTATAATTTGATGTTCATCAAACCCGATATAATTTCCGAATGTGTTCGGTTAATTATTGTGTTGACGAGTTATAGTTGTGTCGTAGGCCCATTAGGTTTAAAAATGGTTGTGTGGGCTTAGGTTTAGTAATCAAAACTGGGTCCTAGGCCCGTTAGGCACAATCGGTTTTATGGGTGTAGCCATTATTAAATAAAGTCCTAAAATAATAGATTAGTTATTGTGGCCCGATTATAGTTTAATCCAATGTTCAAATATTCGATTATGGTTAGTATATAAGAATAGGTTGGTTTATGTAAAACGTAGTGGGCCACAGACCCGTTTTAGTTTGAACAAAAATAGTTGGCCTTGGGGCCCGGTACTATGGGTTTAGTCGATGGTGGGCCTCGTGGCCTATTTAGCCGTGAGGGTTTTCCGTTAGTGGGCCTAACCCACTAATCTTGGGTTTTTTGTCCGAAAATGATAACAAGCCTGTTTTTAGTTTATTAGGTTTTAACCCGACCCGATTGAATTAAACTAAGTTTTAATTATTTGTAAAAATCCTAAGTTGTTAGCAAAGTTAGTTTTCATGGCAAAATCCTTGAATAATCCCTCGGTTCATAATATTGTTTTTGTCACAAAATAAGTTTAGCTCCTAAGATCACGTTTTATTCAGTTTTTTCATAGGATGAGTTTCTAAAATCTTTACCAAACTCAAAAATGAGTTGTCGGGTCACGGGTTCGGTTCACCCGATTTTAGTAAACAAATGAAACTTTACGTGGGTTTTGGGTCGTAGGCCCGTGTGGTGCGCTTGGACCGATTTCAATGTTATTTAGCCCATTTTATATTTTTGGTTAAATATAGCTTTTGTTGCGTAGACCTGTCATATAATTTGTAACATTTTTAACGTGTTAGGTTTTTTGTTTAGCCTATATCTCAACCACATGGAAATAATGCAGTCAATTGGTTTCAAAATAACGTTTGAAATGGAAGAATGGACAAGACTCGGTGATGGTTTATACCTTTGGAAACCATGAATAGGAATTGGACGAGAGGTTACTATCAACCTTGAATATCTCCATGAGTGTGTTGGTTATATCCGTTGAAGCCTTAGAGAAATTGTAGTTGTTTGATTATCATGAACTTATGACACGAACAAACGAAAGTGGAATATGGATAAGACATATCCTAACCGTAGGTTGTAGAGTGAGTGGTGGTAGGACTATCACCTTCTTAGCCTTTTGTTCGAGTATTGCTTAAGGATTGATATTAGACAACTATGGGTTTGAGTTGTGCATGGGGGTATTTACAATGGTGTGGTGGTTTAAGGTGGTTTAAGGTGGTTTAAGGTTGTAATGTGGTGGTTGTTTCCAATGGTTAGTGGTGAGCCAAGAGAGAACGAGATCGACAAAGAGTTTAAGTTAGCTGGGAGTGAAAGAAATGAGAGGGAGATCGTGATTCGGCCAAAAATAAATAGAAAGAGAGGGAGATAGAGAGAGAGAGAGAGAGAGAGGAGAGAGTGGTCAATAAGAGGAGGTGATGGTGATGATCGGCCAATGAGTAAAGTTGGTTATGCATGGCCAATGCGTGAAGGTATTTGTGGATGTGTTTTGTGGCACTTGGATTACTATGATCTCAATCGTTGAAGTTACATGGGTTTGTATGTTAGTGCTTTTAGGGTTTCAAAAACTATGCAGCGGATTAAAAACAAAGCACTTACACCAGGATCAACATACTGATTAGATGATGATTAGAATGCTTGAGTGTGGATGGTGAAACCAAGCTCTAAATAAAGAACTTCTCTAGGAGATACCCATACTACATGTAGGATTGGCGCTATTTGCATTAACCTTGCGGAATGAAGTCATATTTCACTTTACTTAAGCATAATTTAGTTCACTTGTACAATGTAATTGTTTGATTGCATAAAGATAGTAAAAAGGAAGTATAAAATACTTGGCACTATTTGCATTAACTCAAAGTTACACTATTACAAGGTGATCAAGAACTGTGTGTAAACAAAGAGCTAACTAAGCTATATATAGTGTAGATGAGATCAATGACAGTCATTGATCGTAAAAATTTAATCTAAACCGTTAAACAAAAAGTCAAATACTACTACCAAAAGAATAAACTTCGACAAATGTGATATCTTGCGTGTGATCAGCAACAATCTACTTTGGGAGAGCGGCTTTGATTGATGTAGAAGAAACCATGAAGCATTTGCAGGATTAGACAACTGAGAAGACTTCACAGGAAAACTTCGGTTGAACTCATTATCTAGTGGATAATCGAGTTCACCCGGAATATTCACTATAGGACAAATTCGCTTCTTCTAGTTGAATTGCCTGTTCCGCTTGAACTCAAGATTTCCGCTTGAACTTCGATTTTAGCCGGAACAACTCAAAATTGGCTTTCAGCCGGAAATTACCAGAGTAATATTCCTTACAAAATCCCCCTAAGCTGATGCTGTTAATAATAATCACCAGAGTAATATTCCTTACAAAATCCCCCTAAGCTGATGCTGTCAAATTATTATTCATCTTCGAAGGCTATTTCCAAAAATTGACTTGTACCAAAAAATTCTTCAATCTTCAGTAGCACTCAAGTCATCACCAGGGCTGTTTTTCCTCCTGTGAACTATTAACTCACTCTTCTCTTCTTCAGTTTGCATTTTCTCCTTTCCTTTGACTGAAGAGGAAGAAGGCATAGTAGAGATAACAGATGATTTTGCAGTGACAGTTGGTTCTCTGATGGTAAGAGGAGGTAGGCTAGGAGTTTTGAAAGGTGGTTTACTGGCTGTAGGTGCAGGGCTAGAGGGAGGTGATAGAGGAAAGATGTCAGTCATATCCATGGTAGGAGTGGGTTTCTTTGGGAAATGGGATGATGGGAGTGAAGTTATCGGTTCTGTATTTGGGGTGAAGATACTTGGTTTTTCTTGAGTGGAAGGGTTTGGACCTGGGAGGCCCTTTAGGTAAGGAGGCTAAGCTTGGTCTTTTGAGAGTTGGAAACATGTCAGTGATGAAGGGAGGTGGTGCAACTGGTGCATCAGTATCTTCTACATAAGGTTCTGGCATGATGAAAGGCAGTGTTGACATACCTGAAATTGTTGTAGAAGGATCTGGCATTACCAGTAAAGAGTCAACAGCGTACTCATCTCCTTTCAGCTTCTGATAGATGAGATCATTGTAGTTGCAGAGTTCTTTGACCTTCATGTGGTACACTTCCTCTTCTGACTTCCATTCCCTTACTATCAAAATCCTCTTTATTTTCTTGAGGAGCTCATAGTTATCATCATTCTTAACCAACTTAGTGGGAATCCTTGAAGCTATACCCATTAACATTTCCTTCTCTGTATCACTCATCTTGACCAAATCATAAACTTGCAATCTCCATTCAGCCGATCTCCTTTTGGCTTCTTCAAGTGTTCCTTCAACAACAAAGTCAATAGAGTATAGTTCTAGTTCTTCTTGGTACTCTTTTGCTAACCTCTCATTCTTAGCTTCAATCATGGCATCTTCCACCATTTTGTTTATGGCTTCAGATTCTGGAGTATGAATAGCTTGATAAATAATCAAAGAATTGTCAGCTTGAACTTGCTCTTCACTTTGGATTGGCTCTTCTGCTTGAATTGACTCATCAGCTTGAAAAGTCTTCAAGGCTATCAATGTCTGAACCACATCCTCAGTTTCATTTTCAGGTTGATTTTCAGGTTGATCTTTTGGAAAAAAGTCATTTCCAAATATAGATTGATTCCTGCCAAACACATGGTCAGGTGTATTTTCATCAATTTTGATTACCTCGACCTGAGTTTCAGCTTGGACTTCCGGTTGAACTTCAGCTTGAACTTCAGCCTGAACTTCAACCTGAACTTCAGTCACCACTGGTGGTTTGGTGACCTCAGGTTCTTTGTCAACCGGTTCTATAACCTCTATTCCTTCTCCTTCTCCTTCTCCTAAACATTTTCATCTCCTTCTTCTGTAACAGTTCCTACAAATGCTGTTCCAATGCTCTCTTCAACTTCAACATTTTTTGTTGTTTCTTTGCTGGGTAGAGGCTTTGTTCTTTTCAGCCTAATCAAAGGCTCTTTCAGCCAGAAAGATCACTTCCTTCAGTAGCCTTGTAACCATATTTACATGCTTAGGGAGAGCACCAGCAATGAGCATGGAAGATTGAACCAATTCAGTAAGATTGGGGTCTTCAAATGGTGAGATAGCTATTAGTTGGCTACTCTTAACATTTACCCAACTTTCTTCAACTGAGAAGGGTTAAACACCAGCTTTTCTAGAGGTAGTGGCTTTTACTTCAGCCAGTATTCTTTCTTGTTCTTCAATTTCTCTTATGGCAGGTGTTGAGATAAGCTTCTCCCCGAATTTAACAGTATCAGCTTCTAATATGTTTGGGTTTGAAGGACCTGCTTCAGCCTGAATAAGAATAGCTTGAACCAATGATGCAACAATGACATTAAGTGAGTCAACCTGTTGTTGGAGAGATTTGTACAAGTTCCTCAATTCTGAATTTGTATAACTGTCCTCAACTGGCTTTTTACCAGTATCCCTGGATGAAACCAAGTTATCAATCCTAGATTGATCAAACCTGGTACCCGGGATTCTCGTAATCTGTCGAAGCAACCCTTGGTTCCAATGAAGGACCATTAGGTGCTGATTCAGAGAAGATTGTCATAGATCGGGTCTTAGCTATGTTACTACTAGCACCAAGGTCCAGTGGGGACTCATGGGCAGCAACAACCCTTTCTGTATGAATCTCATCATCACTCCTGAGATTCACCTCCGGTAAAGAGTGGGGTCTCAATGTAACAGGGTCATAATCCATCAATGTGTTCTCATGTAATGAAGTGGGTGAGTTAATAACACCTTCATTTGGATCAAAGATGTATACATTGTCACTCCTAGGTGATTGGAGAGTTAGGGGTGAAAATCTTTTGGATGGGGATTGTACATCCTTGTCTAATGACTCCCCCTGAAAAGAAGGTTCATCCCTAAGAGATAATCCCAGTTTGGTTAGTTTCCGCTTGGGCTTTTTGCCTTTAGCAATGCTAGAAGCTTCAGGTTGGTTGGTGGGCATAGGTGGAGGAGACCTAGCAACCACATTACGCTATCTTTTGAAAATGACAGGTGGAGAGTCAGATGATGAAGTGGAAGGGGTGGTAGTTTTTGCAGTGGACTTCCTCTTCTTGGAATGGTAAGTCTATAGTGTAGAGGAAGTGGGAACTGATGTGGGATTAGAAACTATGGGGTCAATAGTCATGTCATCAAGAGCAGGTTGCTCATTTGCAGCAATAGTTTTCGTTTGAACCTCAGCTTGTGCAGGTTCATCAGGAAACTGCCTCAGAATTGGTAGGGGGTGGTCAGTGTCCCTTCCGAGAAATACTGTCTTGTTCAAGGCCAAGTTAGAAAAGGTTTTCTTTTTAAGAAGTTTTGGATGCAAAATTGAACCACCCAAAGTAATTTGGGGATATTCTTCCCTGAGAATGCAAGTAAAAAACCTGGGATATAGGTAAACATATAATGGTGTGGCACTCAATTTTAGGGCATGAAAAATAAGCTTTGAGAAATCAAAATTTTCACCTTTTACCACCATGTAGAATGTTGTAGCATGTTTAGCGGCGAGTACATCAAAGCCTCCTTTCTTGGGAGTGAGACATACTAAAATCATGTGGGCAAGGAACCTCTATTTTTATGGCAGTTGCCCCTTTTTGATGGTCTTGCTTTTGGTTGAACCGTCATACCCAATTGCTCTGAACAGTGGCAGGTATTTCTTTGAATCCACATATATATCCATTTTCATCCCTCAATCTTAACAATATTCTAACTTTCGCTTAATCGATTTCCACTGTTGTGCCCTGAACCGTTGAAACAATTGTTTCACCACCGTCACTGTCTTCGACTACCATAGCAGTCGACCAAAATTCCTCCATTATTTCTTCAAAGATCACCGCATCAACTGGCAGCGCGTGATGAAGATAAGAATTCTTCAAGAACTCTATCATGCCTTTGTAGATGTTAGTTTTTCTAGGCACTTCGAGATACGCTACCGGGTTGTGTTCCATTTGGAACTTTGAATCACTAGCAGGTTTCTTGCCACTTGTGCTCGCTTTGGGAGCCATTGATTGTTGAGTTTTGAGAGAAAGATTGACGGTTAGTGGAAAGTTATGGAGAACTTGGGAGAGAATTTGTGTGTGGAGTTTGTAAGAAGTGAGGAAATGATGGAAAGTTATGGCTTTTTACCTTTTTCGTCAGTGATGTGGAGGAGAGAGGTTTTAACGCAACCGTTCAGTAACTGATGTGAATTGTGCTTAGCGGTTTATACGGTACAACACGTTAAAGCATGTAATTATCCAAAAGGATATTTACTGAAACCACAGATATTTAATGGTTAAAAACATAATGGAAATTTTATTTTGTATCCGCTTAAAAAGTTGTGCCTTTCGGGTAATTAAATGAAAGGTGACTTTTGACTTTTACTGCGAAAGTTCAAGCGGAACCTATATTCTCCTTTATTTTAAAAACCAAATTTCTTCCGTCTGAACTTCAAACGGATAATTTTTCCGCTTCGAAGAATTGTTTTCAAAAACTTTTTCCACATTTATTACAAAGCATTTTCCGGTTGAAGTTCACCCGGAGATTATCAAAATAGTTCTCTCACAGGTTGAACCGGAACTTGGGACGGTGTAAAACCATGGAGGGATATTACTACTGCTAGATTCGGTAAATTGAGAACGAACACGATGTAATTAAAGCTTTTCTTTATTGATTCACTAAGAGTTACAATGTAGAAAGAGAAACACACTCAGAACACACAGTTAAGAAGATGAAGAATGACAGAACTACTTAATTCTCTCTAACACGATCTATTTATACCCTTCACTAAGACTGACGTACCAAGTGACATACCAATTGGTACGCCAATTGGTACGGCGTATCATATGGTACGGCCATTAAGGTATTTAGCCACTAAGACTCACACAAACTCTCTAGTCTAGATACAATACACAAGACACATCATAGCATAGGAATATGCTCTAACAAACTCCCCCTTAACGTGTAGTGTATCTAGATATCTATCTATCTAACAAAACTTCAGTCTTTAATCTTCAACATCGTTGCGTTCGATCTTCAACTTGAAACCTTGTCAGAATTAGAGCTTGCATGGTTGGATCAATCTTGAACAATCTTTGAACTTCAAGATCCACTCGTGAAAGATATTACATACTCCCCCTTTCACCATGCTTGAGTCTTGTCAAACAAAACCTGCAATTTTAGAAGACAGAAACGTGGCTTTCTTTTTCTTTTTAAAAATTAAGTTAATCTTGGCGCAAAACTTCTCTTCGAGAATCCAATATATAGTTTTGAAATCAGAAATTTTGTATCTTGTATCAGTTGGTCGAAAACCAAAAAAAAAACAAAATCTTTTTGGCTTTTCGAACTTTGCATTAAAACACACCAAAAATATTTTTGATTGTTCTAAGATTATGCTAAAACACACCTAAAATCTTTATGGATTTTTATCATATAGGAAACATAAATGCAATACTGAATTAGACACTATTTTTGTCTTTGTGAGAAAGGTCACAACTTGGGATTATATTGATCATGACATGTTGAACTACACTTCAAATTCAATTAATTCAGCACACAAGTCATGTCGATTACGGGTATAAATTGTCCATTTTAAACTCAGGCACAATCATACTCATAACATCTGGATATGTTATTGTATTGATTAGAATTGCTTTGACAAGTGTACCCCACACTATCAGACATACTCAGATATGTATTTTCTTTTACATCACACTTTGTGATTTCATTTGTGATTTAATCACATATTTATTTATGATATCGTCAACTGTGTTCCATGCAAAAAGAAATAAGAATGTTAAATCGTCTACCTTAAGGTCGATCTTTTGATACGCAGATAAGGCCTCGGATTTAACAAAATAAGAAAATAAATCAAGTTGAAATTGTATAACTCAACAACAATCAAGTCGGTTCTCCCGTACACGCAGAGAAAGTCCGATGAGTTATCCGATACACCAAAGAAAATAAAGCAGAACGTCAAACGAACAATAATCAGGTCGATCTTTCGATATGCAGAGAAAGTCTGGTCGTTTGACAAAATAAAGAAAATCAAACAACTTTAAATCTTTGCAAAATCCGTCCACGCAGAGAAAGTACGATGAGTTATACGAAACACGAAAGAAAATAAAGTAGAACGTGAAATGAACAATAATCAGGTCGATCTCTCGATACGCAGAGAAAGTCCGGTCGTTTGACAAAATAAAGAAAATCAAACAACTTTAAATCTTTGCAAAATGAACACATGTATACACAGTGACTTCTCATTTTCTTTTTCACATATCTTTTCTTGATATATCATGAGATATGCATCAAGATGTTGTCCACTTGGTCAAGCATTTGTATTTAATGTGTTTATCACATCTGAATACATACTGATTTAATGTCGAGCCTACCAAGCACATCAAACAATGATCTTATGGTTTTTTCATCTAATTTATCCACGAGTCAGACACGTAAGCCAATATACCATCATTTCCCAATTTTGTCGGATACAATTTCTCATTTTTCATTTTTTTTGTATTTTTTGCTTTCTCAATGTTTTTGTATTTTACCATTTTCTCCCCCTTAAAATGAACACTATATTTTTGGATTTTCATTTTAACAAAAACACAAATACATTATTTTTGGTTTTTCAATTTTCTCTTACTAAGCTACATATAGAATGTAAAAGAAATAAAATTGACCAATCGATACTGATACCTCATTAGTTTTTAGCTTTCAGAAAAAACTTTCAGTTTAGTAAGATGAAGCATTCAATTTAAGTTAAGCAGGACACTCCACTATCAGCAACTGCTTGAAGCTTTGAACTTCACAATCACCAACAGGCCTTCTTGAAGTACGTGCACACTGGTTTTAAATGATTAGTACTCAAATGACCCGAAGCACACAACTTCTGGTCGACCAGTGTCTTCCTTAAAATCGGTTGCAGCGTGGCTGACCACCTTAGGTCGCCACTGCATTTTTGCAGGTGCAGTTTTTACTGAAACATCATCTTGTGATGAATCACCAACACTAGAATCACTTTTGAAAACTTGTTTACTTTTCGATTTAAAATGTGAAGGTGGTGAGTCAGTAAAAATTATGCCTGATTCATCAATTATTGTGGTAGTTTTTTCAGAAAACACTCTTTTGGCAGTTACAGGATAATCCTGGGCCATATGTCCCTTTCGGCGACATTGGTAGCACAAATGATATGATCGTTTAGATTGTAGCTTGTCCTGAACTGGGTGACATTTATAAGTAAACTCGTATCATCAGAAATATCATCAAAAACTTGAAATCGATTAGAAAGTACCCATTTAGATGGAGGACTTTGAGGTATAGCATTAGAATCAGATGAAGAAGATTCTTTTGGAAATCTTTCAGACGAAAACTTCTTCTTTTGCTTTCCCCCAGATCCCTTCTCCATAGTAGAAATGTAAACTTGAGCCAGGTGATATATTTGATCCAAGCTTGTATCTTTCTTTGCTTTCTGAACCTTTTTTGACAAAATTTTAGGTTCTCTATTTGCAACTTTCTTGCCTTCACTACCCAAACCAGCTTGTTTATAACTAGGTAGCTTGGATAGATCAACCTGAGAGCTTGAAGAACTAGATTTAGCAGCCTGGGTAAATTTAGCCTTAATATCCTTCAAAATGTTATCTTCTACCAAATTAGCAGCCAACTGTTCATCAAACACTATCTTATCATCTTTCTCTACCATCTTGTCATCAAACATTTCTTTATCAACTATACCGGTTCCACCAGATACAAATTTAACAAACGTTGGTGTACCAGATGTTGAAGATTCCACTTTCTTGTTGAAAATCTTTGAATTCTTCTTCTCTAATTTATCAGACATAAATTCAGAGTAATCGCCAGTAATATCAGAAGAATGAATATCAGCTAAAGCATCAGATTTAATAATTGGATGCGGAATTTGATTGAAATCATCGCCTCCAAACACCTTCTTGAAATTATCGTCTTGACACTGAAACTTGCAAAGGAGTGAGAATTCTTCAAATTATGCAATTGACGAATTAGATCCAAGATTTCAATATGCAAATTTGCTATGGTCTTTTGAGCTTCAGCAACAACCTTTTCTGATTGAATCAATTTCTCAAATGTGCTATTAACTAACAATTTTTCTCTTCTCATACCATCATGAGCAGCATGCACTTCTTTTGTAATTTTATCCACTCTTTCCTTATAGATCTCAACATTTTTGGTTAACAAAATCTTGTCCTTCTTTAGAGTAGTGATCTTATCTTGCAATTCAGACTGAAAAATTTGATATTGAGTTCTTTCAGCAGTAACCACATCTAAAGCTTTTTGAAGTTCATCGTTAGATGCTTTAAGTGCTTCTACTCTTGCTGTGGAATTTTGAAATAGATTCTCAAAATCTTCACACACATCTTTAGCTTGAGACTTATATTCTTCAACCTCCTTGATCAACTTTTCATTAGGAGAAGTTAACTTGACAATTTTTGTCATGAACTCATCATTCTCATGTTGGAGTTTTGACTTTTGGTAATCATTCTCAATACAACCTTCTGACAATTTTTGTTGAATATATGCTAATTCTTCCAACAACACACTTTTTTCTTTGAATAGCTTCTCATTTACTTTGCAAATTTCATCAAATTCTTGACATTTCTTAAGATAATTTTCCAACTCTTCATCCTTTCTTTTGAGTTTAGTAACTTGACCTTCATTTTCCTTTATCAAATTTTGAATTTGAATATCCTTTTGTGAACAAAATTCACACACGGATTCATAACCACTCACTTCTGTCTCAGAATCACTTGAGTCCACTTGCACGATAGCAATAAAAGCAGATTCATTTGGACGAAAACTGGATTCATCCGGAAATCCTTAGCCCAATCATACCCCTCATCATTTTCAGATATCATAGATTTAGCTTCATGATTTTTTGAAGTACTTGGTTTAGATGAAGATTGATGGAATTATCGAGCAAAATGTCCTAATTTGGAACATTTGTAACATTTCAGCTTAGACTTATCTAATCCCAGCTTGTCTCCCTGAATAATAGACTGTTTTCCATGCGTATTCATAAATCTTCTTCCTCTTTCGACAAGCATAGCAAACTGGCAATCCAAATCTATCTTTTGCAACTGATCATCATCCAACGGTTTTAAATATTCGGGAAATAAATTAAAATTACCAATTTGACTAAAAATCGACCCAGAAGCAGATGATGTGAAAGCAGAAAACAATGCTGCTAAATCTTATGCTGTTTGAACAGGAATAGAATTGGTTTTTGATTTTTCAGGAATCGTGAAACTGCAACCTGAAGAATAACCAGATCGTTCAGACTTTCTAACTAGAAAAGCTGTTAATGGTGGATTAACACTTGAATCATAATGTAATTTTGATTTAGCATTCACAGTGGCTGAATTATCTGATTCTGATTGAGAGCATGTGTAAATCTTTTCACCTCATTTCTAACTCACGAGCTTGCAACTTTCCAGTTAATTTGTGAAAAGAACATTTAGAATAGTCATTATTATGTGTCAGTAACAGAACATAATTCTCCCAGCTATTCGGCAATGCCTCCCAAAACTTTTCTTTCAAATCATCATCATCTTTGGTAACTTTGAGTTCTCCAAGTTCACTAACAAGATGTGAAAATATAGAAACCAGGTCTAAAATACTTTCTTTTTCACAATGCTGAAAGTTGTCGAATTCTTTTAGCAAAAATTTCTTTCGACTTTTCTTATATTGATCGTTTCCTGCACACCTATCTTTTAATGCATCCCACAAAGTTTTAGAAGTTGTGCAAGTTTTAAACTGATGCAAAAGTTCTCTTGGTAATGCCATAGTGAGATTTCCATACGTTTTCTTTTCTCGTGCATAAGCTTTCCGCTCATCTTCATCAAGATCATTTCACGTGACTGGTTCTCCATTTTTCTTAGGATACTTGTATTCTTGTTCAATTGTTATCCAAAGATCAACATTAAGTGCATTTATATATGCTTCAAACCGTTGCTTTCAGTTGTGATAATCTTCCAATCTTAACAATTTGGGAACATTCTGATTTGTTCCAATTTCATTATCATAATTCATCGGACTCTGTAATGAAGATTGAACAGCTGCCAATGCGTGAAAATCAGACATTATTTGAAAAACTCCGAGTACAAAAACGAAGATCTTAGAATCTGATTTTGAAGATCAACTTTGAACAAACAATATAGATCTCGTAGAGACGATCGATTGGAGTACTTATGGCTCTCGTAACGACTTACGATGCAAAAGTTATGAAACTTTTAATATACTGCCAGCGTACCAATCTTGTTCTCAGTGTATCAGAAACAATGAACATACAACCAACGTACTAGATCAAATCAACGGACCAGTCTAAAACAGGGGACCACGGACGTAACAAAATAAGCAGTGTACCAGATCAATCTCAACGTACCAAATAACGACCACAGACCAAACGGTCTCAGGCGTACCACCAATGGACCAGACTAACTTGCGTACCACAATTTGAAGCGGACCAGACTGGTACGGCTTAACTGCCAACGTATCAGTGAGTAACCGTCACGTACCACCTAAGAAGATTGCCTTACGGACCAGACCTAGCGTACCAGAACCACGAAGGAGATTGATGTGCGTACCAACCACGTACCAAAGTGTTCTTCGGACGTACTAGTGGCGTACCACGCTAATTCGACTGAATTGATAAAATTGACAATTAAGACTGGAATTTAGATCAGTGTGATGCGAGAACACTCTAGGAGCACTCAAAAATCATTTTTAACCTTTGAATCACTCAGAATTGAGAAAAATCAATGAAAAAAGACCAAAACCCAACTTTCTCTCTCCAGGGATCTCGAATTGGACCAAACTAAAGTAGTAGAGCAACCTGGATTGCTCTAATACCACTTGTAAAACCACGGAGGGATCATACTACTTCTAGATTCGGTAAATCGAGAACGAACACAATGTAAATAAAGCTTTTCTTTATTTATTCACTAAGAGTTACAATATAGAAAGAGAAACACACTCAGAACAAACAGTTAAGAAGATGAAGAATGACAGAACTGCTCAACTCTCTCTAACACGATCTATGTACACCCTTCACTAAGACTGGCGTACCAAGTGACATACCAATTGGTACGTTCGTACCAATTGGTACGGCGTATCATATGGTACGGCCACTAAGTTATTTAGCCACTAAGACTCACATAAATGCTCTAGTCTAGATACAATACACGAGACACATCGTAGCATAGGAATATGCTCTAACAAACGGAAAAAGCAAAACACATGATTTTTGAAAATAACTCGTGTTAATTTTTTATAGCTTAACAGCAGTTACTGACTATGAACTAAAATGGTTTCTAATTAACACAAGGTTTTTCATTTTCTTTTTCTTTTTGTATCAAGAGACGGGCTCTTTAACACAAAGGTCTCTTTTATTAAGGTTGTGAAAAGGTTTGTTCTAATAAAAGTTCATCATCCCGATGGCTGTGATAAGGTAGAAATATCTTACCACATCAAATGCTTTGGTAAACAAATCAGCCAAATGATGATCAGTGTGAACTTTGAATAACTTAATCAAATTCTTTTATGCACAATCTCGAATAAAATGGTACCTGATATCGATGTGCTTTGTCTTGGAGTGCTTGACTGGGTTGTTGGTGATGGAGATGGAACTGTTGTTGTCTGCAAAAATGGGAGTTTCCATGAAGGTGATCCCATAATCAAGCATTTAATTTTGGATCCAAAGAACTTTACTGCAATAGCTTGAGGTAGCAATGTATTCCGCTTCAGCAGTTGATGTAGAAACACGGGTTTGCTTGTTGCACTGCCAAGATACAAGTCTTTCACCCAAAAATTGACATCCGCCTAAAGTAGATTTCTTGTCTAAGTCACATCCTCCATAGTCACTGTTAGTAAATGCTTTAAAAGAGAAATGAGGATTCTCAGGATACCACAATGTTAGAACCTATTTGTTACCAACACAAACCTTTTATTGTCTTACCTTGTAATTGATAATTTGTTTTGTAATTGACTTTGAATATGTACTTGGTAAACTTTGTTTATGTGTTAGCGTACTTATTATGCTTCTTAGCGGACTTATGACTTATGTACCTAGCGGACTTGTTTTACACTTAGCGTACTTGTTTGATTGCTTGTCTTAGCGAACTTGTTTATTCCTAGCGAACTTGTTTACTTAGCAGTCTTGATCTTGTTCCTAGCGTACTTGTCTTGTTCTTAACGAACTTGTTAGCGTACTTGTTCATGTTAGCGGACTTGTTATTGCTTAGCGTACTTGTTAGCGAACTTGATAATGCTTAGCGTACTTGATTTAACTCTTAGCGAACTTGTTGTCCTGATGGAATATTTTGCTGAATACTAGGTAATGATTGTATTGTGTCAAACATTCATTTTGTCCCAAGCTATCAGGTAGTATAAATACCAATTGGAAAACCCTATTGGGTATGCTGCAAGGTGTATTTTCTACAGAGAGCTTTTGTGTGTGTGTTCTTGGTGTTAGTGTGTGTTCTTGAGCTTTAGGAATCATCAATGGGTGAGCATTGATGCAGATTCATCCAGAATAGACCATCACACATGATTTCCGCACTTGTGTCATGAATCATATGAGAACAACGAGCTCAAATCTGGTCCTGATAATTGGTATCAGAGCATTGTTCTTCATTTTTGAAGGTTTTCTCAAAATGGAGAAAATTTCATATGAGTTGTCGATTTTGGATGGATTTGCTAGTTGTTTGAGTTGATTCTTGGTAGAAATCACACAATAAACTCAATGCCATACTCAGATTTCTGCAAATCTCAAGTTTTAATGTCCGATTTTCAGATTCAGCCGTGAATAGTTAGCGAACTTAAGGTTCATGTTCTTAGAAAATTTTTCCAAATTCGTTTTTCTGATGAATCTATGATAAAATTGATGAATGGCGAGGATTACACTACTAAAACCGAACCTAATGGCACTGATTTCTCTCAAAAACATCAAGTATTGAAGATTTTAGAGGCTAAAAGTGGTGATTTTTGGTGTTCTTCACATAATGTTACTATTCCATAGATTTAGGTCATCTAGAGTGATTTTTGGAGTTTGTGTCAGTTGAGTAAAGTATTCTTACATGAATTTCGAATCTATTGATGATCTTAAACATTGATTTTGTCAACATTGATTTTTGAGTTTGAATTTACTCAAGAACAAGTTGTTCAAATTTTGGCTAAGTCTGAAAATTTGACTTTTCAAATTTTTTGCTGAAATCTCGCTTACTAATGACTAATGATGTTTATTATTGTTTGTCTTGTAGGATTTGGGTGATTTGAAGCATTTTACAACTTTGCAAGAAAGTGAACTGATTTCAACCCGTTTGACCCGTTAGCTTACTTGGTGTTGAAATTGACTAGTGTTGATCATTTCAACATGTCGGATCACTTCACTCCTGCCACACAAGGCAACAATAGGCCTCCCAAACTCATGGGGGCAAGTCACTTCGATGATTGGAAGGCAAAATTCCTATCTTACTTGGAATTCGTTGACTTTGACCTTTTGACTTCTGTAGTCGAAGGTCCTGCTGTGTTTGAAGTGGAAGAGGCCACCATTGCTGGCACTGCTGCAGCTGCCACTGGTGCTGATCCTCCACCTAAGAAGATGATTCCCAAACCAAGAAACAAGTTGGATGCTGCTGAAAAAGTTCAATTGAAAACTGACATGCGTGCACTTGGGTGCATAAAGATGGCTATCAATGATGAGTTGCAATACCAATTTCGTGCTGCCACATCGGCTCATGAAATCTGGGAAGGCATGGAAAAGAAATATGAAGGCAACCCGGCTACTAAGGAAAGAAGATTGGATAAGATCAAGTTGGCATTCAACACGTTCTCTCATAAGCAAGGGAAATCGTTTGAAACTCATGTCAATCGATTCTGTCGTATTATCACTGAGATGACGACAAAGAACGTCCGACCTGAAAATAGTGCCATCATCAAGAAGGTCCTTCACTCCTTTCCTCAAGAGTTCGCTTCATATGTGACTTACTTGCTCGACAGTAATTATCTTTCTACTGCCGACTATATGGATATGATCGACAAGGTTCGTGAGTATGAAGTTCGAGCCGTTGAGCGCAACGGAAAGTCTCTCATGGGTGCTGTGACTGTTAGGAGTTCTTCAACTGCTCCCAATGCTGCTTCATTGCTCCCGACCTAAATGATGAGTTCCAATTCTTTGTTCCTGCAAGTCAAAGCCCACCTGCCACTACTTCTGTTCCAGCTGTTCCTCCAACTGAAGCTGTCATTGCTCCCGTCCCTGGTCAGACTCCAAATGTGAATTTTGTGCAATAATCTCCAACTGGTTACTTCGTTTAGCAATCATCTCCTACATCCCAACCGAACACAAGCATGGATTCCGACTTATGCAATGCTTTTCTAGCTTGCATGAATTCTCAGATGTCCGGAAGTCTTGAGTCCATGACCGTCTGTCAAGAAGACCTTGACCAAGTTTCTGCTGATGATCTCGAAGAGATCGATATCAAATGGTAAATGGGTATGATAGCTGCCCGAACTCGAAAGTTCTCCAAGAAGACTGGAAGGAAGCTTTTTCAAGCTCCATCAAACACCAACATCGGCTTTGACAAGTCAAAAGTGCAATGTTACAACTGTCAAGAAATGGGGCACTTTGCACGTGAATGTCCTAAGCCGAGGACATGTAACGGGCAATCCAATTCTGGTGGAAGTAACCAAACTCATCAAAAGCAGGGTGGTGGTGTTACCCAATCTTATCAGAAACAAGGCAGCTCGTCATACCAGAAGCCACAAGGCACCAGCTCAAATGTCTCTCAACGAGTATCGTCATCTTCTCAGCAACCACAAAGATCAGATTATAGCAATAAAGTTTTGGTATCACTTGAAGACTCAAAGTACAACTGGACCTCCTCGTCTCAGAATCCGTCTTCTAGCCAGACCAACTATGCTCTTGTAGTGAAGGCAAATGATGGAGAGATAGACGTGTTTAACACAATTGACCATCTCTTTCCAACTAACTTCTGTTTAATGGCTGGAATTGATGATCTGACTGAAGACAATGCTCAAGACACTGGAACTGGAATTGATGATCTGACGGAAACAACTCTAACAATTCAAATAACTGATCTTTTGGAAAAACTAACTTCTCTGAGGACGAGCTATGCTTAGGCTCGAGAAACCATTGATTTGTTAAAACTCAATCCGGCAACTCTTGGCAATGCCGTTGCTCATGATACTTTTGCTAGACTTAAAACTGGACTTGGCTTGACATGGGAAATTGATGATAGTGCGGCAGAGCATCCGCTTAACCATAACTATTATAGAGTTCCCGAGTTAACCAAGATTAACTCAAAGAGTCACTTAAAATTCATTAATCCTGAGTTGGTTCCAAGTGCTTCCGAAATCCAAAAGAGGGAAGATCAGCTCTCTACCCACACGAGTGGATCTGATATCTCACCAACCGATGTCGCACTTCACTTTGATGAAGTCAATTCTGATGTTTTAAAAGGTGTTGATACTAGTCTTTCTGAGACTCTGACTAAAGAGGCAGCTGAACATGAATTCCTTGATTTGTTGAAAACATCTGTCGTGGATGGTCAATCGTTTTTGTTTGACGACAACTACGAGATTTTCAAAACCACTGTTGCTCCAAAACGAGCTAAAACCACACGAAGGTGAATGAGGATGAGTTCAATCGTGCATTTGCTGAAATGGCACTCAAACATGGTAAGACTGTCATGCACACACAAGCTGGTCTTGTGATCACCGATGGTAAGGTGAAGTCTATTCCAAGTGCCTCAACTGGAACTCACTCTACATTAACACCACATGTTGGGAAATCTCCTCAATCAAGCAAATCAAAGGTTGTTGTTGAACTGGTAAAGATTGTCAAACCAATGATGAAGAGTGTTCCAAAACTAACTGTAGCAACCTCTTCTACAACTGATGAGTCTGCACTGATAGTGGTGGAGCCTTCTGTTCCAATGACAGAATGTACTGAAGCTGTTGTTGTTGAAAAGAAGAAAAGAACAAGAAGAAGGAAAAAAAAGGTTATTTCTGATGATGAGAAGACTCATGTTGCTTCATCTGTTGAACCCACATCTGTGGTTCCTATTACTGAAAATGCTGCTTTTATTGTTCCAAATGCACCAACTGTGCAAAATGGTTGTGCTATCTGTGGCAATCCTCATCACGATGCAAGGGGGTGTATCTACAACCAAGGGTACAGCACCTATGGCAACGCACCAATGCCACCTGTACACTATTATGAGCAACAAGCAACTACTGGTCAGAATACACACCTCCACTCGAGAAACTACGGTAATTGCAGTGAAGACTTCATGGAATTGCGGGATGATTCTATGTTCCAATAGTCTTATCCCAACCAACCGTACATTCCGAGTCAAGCCCCGTATCTACCACAAGGCTTAGGGGGAAGCTTTTATTCAATTCAGCCTCAAATCAGACAACTACCAAGGATGAAAGCACCGAGTCTGACTCCAATCAGGTCATGGAACCCAAGGCCAAGACTCGGCTTTATACCAAGGCCATTTCCGTCTCAAAGGCGAATGATAGCTCCAAGGCCTGCAACTACCTTCATTCCACCTTCAGTTATTCCATCTGCTCCATCGTCTTCATCCGCACCATCTTCATCAACTACGAAGAAACCGGTTATCAAGAAGACCCAAGGTCAAAATGACCGGGGTCCCTCCTTAAACTAATCAACTTCTTTACTTGTGCAGGGACGTACCCGGAAAGCTGTAAATACATGGTACATGGACAGCGGGTGCTCCAGGCACATGACAGGGAACAAGGACTTGTTGTATGATGTCAAAACAATATCTAACGGTAGTTCTGTTGCCTTTGGGGGAGATGTGTATGGTGGAAGAATAATAGGAAACGGTCTTTTAACAAACGGAGAAATTTCATTTGACAAGGTTAACCTGGTATCGAATCTGAAGTTCAACCTACTCAGTGTGTCGCAAATCTGCGATAACCAAATGCCAATGGTGTTCAATGATCGCGAGTGTCTAATTCTGAAGCCTGGTCTCAAGATACCTGAAGATCATATCTTGTTTCGAGCACATCGAAGAGGAAATTTGTATGCTTTGGATATGGCGGAAGCAAAGCCAGCAAATTCAATCGCTTGTTTTCTAGTAAAGGCATTGGAAGAAGACTCAACCATATGGCACCGGCGAATGGGTCACGTTAACTTTAGGAACATGAATCGACTCGTAAGAGGAAAACACGTTATTGGGCTACCGGAGAAAGAATTTGTCCATGTCGATAACTGTATTGCGTGTTCCAAAGGCAAACAACACAAGACGTCTCACAAGCCGAAGCCACCTGGTAGAACAACGACAATTCTTCAGCAACTCCGTCTTGATCTTTTCGGGCCAGTGAACATCACGAGCTTAGGGGGAAAGTCTTATTGCCTCGTTATCACTGACGAATACTCCAGATACTCATGGGTGTTCTTCCTAAGAGAAAAATCTGAGACAGCTGAGATACTAAAGAATTTCGTTACTCGCATTGAAAATGCCAGCAGAGAGCGGGTCAGAATAATCAGATCAGATAATGGGACGGAGTTCAATAATCAAACTTTTGACGTATTTTGCAACTTGAAGGGCATCACACGACAGTTCAGTTCACCGTACACGCCACAGCAAAATGGTGTAGCGGAACGGAAGAATAGAACCATCATTGAGTCTGCCAGAACCATGCTTGCGGATTCTAACCTTAAACTCTCTTTTTGGGCAGAAGCAGTGAATACTGCGTGTTACGTTGTGAACAGAACACTCTTGGTCAAGCATGCTAACAAGACGCCATCCGAACTGTTTTCTAAACAAAAACTTGTTTTAACAAGACTTAAACCGTTCGGATGTCCTTGCACTGTGCTTATACAGTCTGATCAGTTAGCCAAGTTTGCCCCTCGGGCAGATGAAGGTTATTTTGTTGGATATTCTATGTCCTCAGCGGCATATCGAGTATACAACAAAAGAACTCAAGTGATCATGGAGTCGTGCAATGTTACTTTTAACGAGCACTCTCGGATCACTCGAGAACCTGATTCAGATAGCATGTATGACCTTGACACTCTTTCTTCTACTTTTAATATTGTTGATTCTGGTGTTTCAGGAAATACCATCTCAGATGATGATGCACGTGAGGGAGATTTTCTGACCTTTGACACATTTGCTCCGGTTTCTTCATCGATTTTGGGAACTATTTACTCAGCAGACCCTCCTGATCTAACATGGGGAAATCAGACGAGTGAGTCAGTGAATCGATCCGGAGAATCAACTTCATCAGCAAATCCTGATGAAACAGTAATTCCAGTGCCAGATCTAGTTATTGTAGAAACAGAACCAGCACCTGCAGCAGTTTAGGGGGAAACCAACACGGAAACTGCTCCTGAAGATCATGATTCCGAATCAGAATTTGAAACTGAAATTGACACCGGTGAGATCCTGGGAAATGATCTACAAATTGGGAACCTTGAATCTACCATCGAAGACACCGTTGTTGAAGAGTCAAGGGTTCATAAAATTCATCCAACAAGCCAGATTATAGGCCCCGTAGACAAAAGGATCACCCGAAGTCAAATAGAACATGTTAACTCGTGTCTCTTTTCATGCTTCATATCTCAAGAAGAACCAACTTCAGTTGCTGCTGCTCTCAAAGATGACAATTGGATTGAAGCCATGCAAGCAGAGTTACTTCAGTTCAAATTGCTCAATGTTTGGCATCTTGTTGAAGCTCCAAAGGGTGTTGAGCCCATACCGGTCAAGTGGAATTTCAAGAACAAACGAGACGACCGTGGAATAATCATAAGAAACAAAGCTCGATTAGTAGTGAAAGGGTACATGCAAGAAGACGGCATTGATTATGACGAAGTCTATGCACCTGTCGCTCGTCTAGAAGCCATTCGGATTTTCTTAGCTTATGCTGCGTCTATGGACATCACAGTTTACCAACTTGATGTAAAGACAGCATTTCTTTATGGCGAGTTGGATGAGGACGTGTACGTACAACAACCTCCCGGGTTTGTGAACAAGTCATTTCCAAACAAATGTTACAAACTTGACAAGGCCCTTTATGGTCTGCACCAAGCCCCGAGGAAGTGGTACGAGATGTTGTCTACATATGTGCTAGTGTTATTGATCAGACTTTATTCATTCGACACGCCGGGAAGGATATGCTTTTGGTTCAAGTATACGTTGATGATATCATTTTCGGATCAACGAACGTGAATTTGTGTCATGCATTCGAGGACTTGATGAAGAAAAAGTTCGAGATGAGTGCCATGGGTGAATTAACATTTTTCCTGGGAATTCAAGTGAAACAGTCACCATGGTATACTGATCAGCCAAGGGAAATATGTTAAAGAAAATCTGAAGAAGTTCGGCTTTCACGACTCTAAGGGATTTTCTACACCAGTGGAAACTCGTCACAGACTGAATACTGATGCTCAAGGAGTCTCGGTGGATGAGCACTTATACCGTTCGATGATCGGGTCGTTGATGTATTTGACGGCAAGTCGTCCCGATATCATGTTTGGAGTCTGCCTCTGTTCAAGATTTCAGAGCAAACTAAAGGAATCACATTTGACTGCGGTAAAGAGAATTTTTCGATACTTGAAGTCGAATCCCAACCGAGGGCTATGGTATCCAAAAGATTTGGCCTTTGATCTTAGAGCCTACTCGGATAGTGACTATGCTGGTTGTCAACTCGATCGGAAGTCTACAACGGGTGGAACTCAGTTTTTGGGAAACCGACTCGTGTCATGGCAATGCAAGAAGCAGACTACGGTGTCCAATTCAACTCCTGAGGCGGAGTACATCGCTGCTGTATCATGCTGCTCTCAAGTTCTCTGGATCCAGAATCAATTGCTGGACTACGGTTTGAATTTCATGAGTACTCCTATACATATTGATAATTATGCTGCTGTGTGTATAGTTAAAAATCCAATTCAGCATTCTAAGACTAAGCATATAGAGATTAGACACCCTTTCATTAGGGATTGTGCTGAGAAGAAACTAGTCAGCTTAGTTCAGATTGATTCAAAAAATCAGTTAACTGACCTATTCACTAAGTCATTTGATATGTCTAGGTTCAACTTTCTGGTTACCTCTATAGGTATGATCAACTTTGACTAGGACTAGAACTTCTTGCTCTCTGATACGTTTGTGTCTTGCTCTCTAGGTTACTTTCTTTTTTTAATTATATGTGTATATATCCTAAGTCTTGCATTCCTCTCACTAAAATCACCAAAAAGGTTTTACACTTCTTGCTTGTTTTGCATTTTATCTAATTAGTGATGACTTGCTTATTTTATCTTATGTTATTGCTTCTGTTACTCTTTTGACTCACTTGAGTCTGTTCCTATGTTGTTTGACTTGTTTTGGCTGAGAAAAATATTTCAGTATGTTTGTGTCTCGAGTCAAAATGATTTATGACCTAAGGAAATTCTTTTAATTCAACTAGCTTGTTTTTGAGTCTGTCTACTGTGCCTGCATCTATGGAAGATAAAACCAAAAATAGTGTCAATTCCGTAATTGTTTAGTAATTGTCTATACACATGTGCAGTAAAAATAGCAGAAAAATACCAAAAACATTGAAAAAGCTAAAACCTTTTGGTCTGTGGTCGGACAATATGTTAGGAACGTGATATAATTCTTTTCTTGTAGAGCTAACCATAGGAAATGATCTAATCGACCGGTAATTCTATCATTTGATGTGTCAGTAGGCTCGACATACTTAGAAGTAGATTATTTCTTTGATTACACATTAATTTGCTTGATAATGTGAACCTTTAAGTCTACTAGTGCAAAATTATTTAAATTTGCCTAAGTCTGAGCTAAGTACGATATGCCAACACACACGAATATTTCTTTAGCATTAAGTCCCTGATTTCACTCATCAGCACACCATCTGTTTTGCTTACGCAAAGACCTTGGTGTCGCTTCATCCATCAATAAATCCGTGGCACATCTGCTTTGCGAAAGTGATGACCTTGTGACCACACGATCCCATCATCACATTCATCATTTATCCGTGACACATCTGCTTTGCGAAAGCAATGACCTTGTGTTCATGCGATCCATCATAACATCCATTCATGAAATCAGCTACTTGACACTAAAGAAATAGGGGGAAATAAATATGTTGTCATATGTTGAAGAAATTCCATATGTACCTTTTTAAATTCTTATGTGTGTGGGCTGTATCCGAAGTGCAAAAATGGCCTATGGTAGAATTCTGGTGACTTAAGTTGTGTATAAGGTTAATCACATCTTTCACTAATCGGACAAAACATAATAAAAATGTCACAGAAATTTGTTGAAAATTACCTTGTCTGAGCTTAAGTGGATAAAAAATACCAACAATCGGACTTAGGTTACCGGATCTGAAAGGTGATTTGAATTGTTAGTGTTATTGATTACGTAATTGATCGGTATGATTCTAAACATGTCTGACCACGACCATACAAAAATAGGTGAATTCTCAAAGCCAATGTGCTTGAATTTCCAAGTTTGGTAAAAAATTGACCAACTTGTACTAAAATTAATCTTGGTATTGGTTTGAAATGAACCGACTTGAAAGAAAAAGGGTTCTTGAGTTTGGGTGGAAAATTGACCCAATTCGGATAAAAATGGAAATTTTGAGTTCGGGTGGAATTTTGACCAATTAAAGTCAAATTTAGGTACTTGATGTGTCATTGTCAAATTTGTTGAAATTAACAAGAACTTGACTTATTAAAATAAAATTTATCTTCCTGGTAGGTTACTAATAGCAGGCATGCATTTCTGTTTTAAGTTTTGTAGTTAAATTGCAAATTTGTTAAAGTTTGGTAAATTTTTGGACTTTGAAATTTTCTTGCCTTTTATTTCAATTCTGCTCTTAGCGGACTTGTTTTTTCCTTAGCGAACTTCTGTCTAAGGCAAGTCCGCTAAGTATGCTCAATAAGTTTACCCTTAGCGAACTTGTTTGAATGACTTGTAATTGTTTTGTTTTATTTGTAAGAAGTCCGCTAAGAACAAATTGTTCTTAGCGAACTTGTTTGCTTTTGAGTCTTTTATATGGTGAGAAGTCCGCTAAGCTGAGCTTGTCCTTAGCGAACTTCTCCTGTGTTTTATTGTTTTGCTTAAGTGTTTGAGAAGTCCGCTAAGAAGGATTTTGCCTTAGCGAACTTCTCCACTTACATAATAAAGTCTACTGAGGCTAAACTGTTCTTAGCGAACTTGTTTATGCCTTAGCGGACTTCTTTATACTTAGAAAATTTTTTGATGTCTCAAGTTCAAATTGGCCCTAGCGTACTTAATTTTGCCTTAGCGAACTTCTTTTAGGCTTAGCGTACTTGTCCTAGCCTTAGCGAACTTCCTAGCTTAGCGAACTTCTCGTTGGCTTAGCGTACTTGTCTATGGCCTTAGTGAACTTGTTTTAAATACTCTCCCTTTAGCGTACTTGTTTCAGTTCGCTTATACTTAGCGAACTTGGAGCACCTGTTAGCGAACTTGTTTAAATTCAGGATATTTACAAGTCCGCTAAACCTAATAGTATATAAAGGAGACTTGATAGTTTTTCTTCATTCACGCATTCAAACATACATACACCCGCTCTCATTCTCTCGAATCGGCAACTCTTTCCAATCCACTGTTCGATCAAAATCCACACATTCTCTCTCGAATCTGTCTCTCTAGTTGCAATTAGGGTTTATTCGCACACTCTTCTTGCTTACACAAGTTCGATCTCACTCTTATTTAGGTAGATTTTAGTTTCCGGTGATAATGATGAGCCGTAGGTTAAATTCTCAACCTTGTTGGGTTTCTAATGGCTTAAATTGATGTTATTACAGATTCCCTCATCTTTACTTGATCCTAATTAAATTGTGTTCAAGTTTAAGGTATGTGAAACTTGTATCTCATTTATCACCTTGAATCCGAGAAAGTTGTGAACAGGGATATGAATGAAAGTGGTTGTACATGAAATTTCTTTGTGTATTCTATAACAGTTGGTTGTTATTGTTCTAGTTAATTAGTTTTAACCATGAAATTTGTTTAAATTGATAAACTATGAACATTAATGACTTTGACCTCAGTTATATAGAACTCAATGGGAACTGCTAACAGTTCCCTTTAGGATACCTAAATCTGATTGTGCATATATGCGTATGGGTCTACACTTGCCAACTTAGAAGTTTTAATATTGTTTTCTCTCAATGATTGGATAGACTTAATGAATTCCACATAGTGTTGAAGTTATCTAGTCTCCGATCAGAATCTGTTACTTTTAATAGTCTGTGACTAAATTGATGAGACTTAAACTTGAGAATCTGTTCATAACTGTTGATTAGCCGAATCATTTGAATAGGTTAAAGTTAAAGTTTCTCAATTAAGTCTTTTAATTCAATTTGCCTATATTGTTAGTGTTTGTCTAATACTTTAAAGTCTGACTTAGCTTGTCTGATCTCATAAACAGAAACAATTACTGTTGTGATTTGATCAAGATCATTGAATCTCTTCATTGTGATCTTAACACAAATTGGATCCTTAAAGAGGTATGTTGTTCTAAATTTTGACAATCTGAGTCAAACTCAAACTTGGCTACACAGGGGAAAATCTTTACTTTATTTTGGTCATTTGAAATCTACTTGATATCTAATATAAATTGCTTGATCCCAGCAGATTATCCACTGAGTCATTTAGAAATTCACTCCATCTTATATTAGATCTTAGTCATCCTTATATCTTCAGAAAGGTATGTGTTTCTCAATACAAGCATTCATGTTATTAATCAGGTAGTGCATCACCGTATTCTAATTTTTATGTACTTGTATGTCCTTCTCTGTGTAAATTGACATCCAATTGAGCCTAACACTGGTGGTTTAGACTGGTTAGGATCCACATGGGTCTGAAACTAGTAAATAACTCAGGAGGAAGGATCTTGGACACAGTTAACACTGGGATAGATAAAATTGAATATCTTGACCTATCTAAGTTAATTTGACCATCTTTGTGACTAATTGAGAGCATATCTACATAAGATGTGATCTATGATACCTCTAAGGTTCATATGAACTGTCTTAGGCATTTAAGCTCTATTTGAACACTCATTTGGTCAATTTGACTTTAATAAGTCAAACTTTGCATGAAATTGTTTTTATGAGACTTATGTGACTGTCTTAGCTTGAATGTGAATTTGGTGATTTGGGTATGTGTTATTTGATCCATACATGCTTATAATTGTGTGTTAGGATTAAATGTGACATGTAATGGCTCCATCTAATCTGTTAAGCTTAAATAATCACATTTTCTCCTTTAAATGATCAAATTGGAACAATTGACCCATTAGGATCTCTTACTTGCTTATAAGTGTTAACATGAATTTGTTGCATCTAGAAAATTCTTGTTAAATGTTGATATATGATTTACACTCTTTGTTGTCATTTCTAAGTATAGTGAATCTGCATGTGAGATCATTCTGGTCTTAGCGGACTTGATTCAGTCCTTAGCGTACTTCATAGCCTGCTTAGCGAACTTCTTTTGTTCTTAGCGAACTTGTGCCATTGCTTAGCGAACTTGTTGTAGTTCCTAGCGTACTTGTTCTCTCTTTAGCGAACTTAATGAGTTCTAGCGGACTTGTTGTTCTACTTAGCGAGACTTGAGTTAATTTACAGCAAATGTTTATATTTCTAATATAGTAGGATTGTTCTAAATGTTTGACATGTCATTGTTACACTTGTTACCTGCATCTAATTGGTCTTTGAATTTTAGTTTTGTTATATTCCAAGTTTCCTGTCTTACATTTAAAGCACTGTTTTTAACTAAGTTGTTTCTTGTTATAATCATATGATATCAAATCAAGGAGTTCACAAGCTCGGGTGGAACCAAGTCCCAATGTGACTTTCCTTGAACTGACTTGACAAATTGGGATAACAAAAACTTCTAGATGTTGATCCCAGATTGCCAAGACCTCCTTTGCTTGATGTCTCTGACTGTTGTTGAGACCAAGTAGTAGAATTCTCCTTGAAATTCTCCTTGACCCTTCAACAAATCAGAATTTAGTTAACCTATTCTTCATTTGGGTCATTTCTCAATTTTCATGCAAAACTTTCTTTTAAGTCAATGGTATTGGAGATTTAGATCTGGCTCCTTGTTTTCCAAATTTTAATTCATCACACACAACATTTATTTTTCCTGAGATACTTACGTTTGTTAATCATGATATTCCGGTTGCTTGTGATCATTTTGAAGTATATGCACTATATGAGTTAGTTTATGTCATTAATATTTAAATGAAAAGCTCTGTCACTATCACGAGTCTAGTGTGACATAACATTCATCTAATATTAAATTAGATATAATCTTGTAATTCTATATGTGCATATGCCTCCCAGACAAGCTGCTGAAGCTTTAGAGTATGGTCGCTTGCACAACGGAAGGTGCGTGTTTAACAAAAACTGGGGAGGTGCTGATGAGCAAGCCCTTGACCTTTTGCTGCAATCAAGTTGGGCAACGGCAATGCAAATTAACCCTGTCATCTACAAGAGTATAATAGAAGCATTCTGGTACAATGCTGAATCTGCAGAGCTTGATGATGAAACAAGTGTGATAAGGTCAAAAATTCAGAATATTGATGTTGAAATCACCGAAGACAAGATCAGAACGGTCCTGAACTTACAAGATGCTGACTTGCCCAAGACTTTTACAAGGGCTCAGTGGCAGTCAACACTAACAAGAATGGGATACTCTGGTGTTTTTCTCCCAGACATCAGCAACAAGGTTCAGAAGACTTTATTCCTAACAAATTGGAAGTTTATTATCAGTTTCTTCATTGCAGCATTTGGACACCGAAAGGCAACTCCAGATGACTTTATTGATGACACCGCATGTGCTATCCATGGGTTTGTCACTGGTGAGGGTTTCAATCTTTCCCATCAACTCATCAAGTGGATGATTGCTAACCTGCACCCTACTGGAAGGCAAAAGAAGTTTCTGATGTACCCTCGATTTGTTCAAGCCATCTTGGATCATTATTACCCAACTTTGGTGAAGCAAGGTGAGACATTCTCCACTAGTTCAATGAATACTGGCTTGTACAGTAAGTACCACAAAGGTAAGTATCAAGGGAATGAGGTACCTTTCTATCCCGAGATGATTGCTCGATTAGCTCCCATTAATGCTGAAGGAGATATTCAGATGGGTGAAGCTGCAGAAGAAGCACAAATTGAACCTACTGATGCGGCTCAAGTCCACCCTGAATTGGACTTGAATGCCCCAGTTATCCGAGATGATTGCTCGATTAGCTCCCATTAATGCTGAATGAGGTACCTTTCTATCCCAACTTGAAGCTTCTGAGCATATTGAACACTCCTTTAGTCCAGTGAATGTGATCTCATCAGAAGCTGAGGAAGGTGATGACACAAATGATGATGAATCTAATTCCTCAAGCTCAGATGACAGTCCCGCACAAACTAAAGAGATTCACCCTCGAAAAAGACAAAGGACTGGAGAATCTTCCAGGGCCTCTATAAATCTGACACAACAATCATCATTTGATGAAAGCTACAAACCGACAGAGGATGATTTAGATGAAGACGACTCTTCAGTGTCTCTCGATCAAGTGGATCCTACATATGATCTTGCAGCAGAGACTGAAAGTCCTCCTAAGTCTCCTCCTAAGATAACTAAGAGATATCTTACATTTACTGCTGATGATAGTAATCAATCCTCTGAGCTCCTCACGGTAAGAGTGATAAGAAGCAAGTCCTGCACAGAGAAACTCCAAGTCAGGAGAAAGCCCGGTTCCACATATGAGTATGAATTTGTTGGTTCATCTAGCACTCAACTAGATACAGCTTTAGCTACAACACCTGTTTCTCCATCTCCTGCTGATCACACTGATAGGATTGATATGGATATGAGACCTTTGGAGACTATAGTTGAAGATGCTGTTATCACCACTGACCCCTCTGGTACTGTGGCTACAAGCCCAACAGTTTCTGAATCTGAGAAGATGATGGAACTACAAGCTGAAATTGTTAATCTTTAAAGTCAGAACGATCACCTTAATTGTTCTCTACAAGTGGCAAACCAGAAGATCAGTGACCAGTCACTTGTAATTGCTGAACAAGCAGCTGAAATTCAAAGACTTAAGGATTTGTTAAGCTAATCAGGTGAAGATAAACAACATAGTGACAAACCAGATGGTGATGATGTTGGTGATAAAGAAAGTGAGTTGCCTGAAGATCAACCTCAAACTAATCAAGGAACTGATGGTGGAAATTCTCAAGATCCTATTTCTTCTACAACCATGCCTGTTGGTAAAGACTCTACAGGTGCTCAAGACACTTCAAGCCCCATGCATGACAGTGATTTTGAAGTTGATGCAGATACTTTCATAAAAGGAGATGAGCTGAACTCCTCAGACGACGATGAATCTTTCGTCAACAGCCTCCTTCATGACGAGCCTGTAGATGAAACTCTGGATTCAATCAAGAAGCTTGCTCCTGTGCCAGAGAATCTGAAACTTCCAATATTTTCACAGGCAGCCAAGGCACTTGCTATTGAGGGAACTTCAAATGAGGAAGCTGCTGCTGCATCTGACATAGATCTTCAACTCTCTCTAGTACCCTCCTCTCCAACTTCAACTAACACATCCACTGCCTTAGTTCCCTTGACTGAAGGAGTCCGTCATATGCACGTTGACCCAGCCTTCCTAGATTTTGCTATGGCCAACTTCAGGGAATACTATGCAGAAAAGATCTACTCGAGAAGAAACTCTTGTGGTATTTTGATCGAGTCAATCGAAGATAACACTGGTGAAGTCTCGTATGAGGAACATCCATATTCTGTAGACTTCGGTGATGAAGAAGACATGAATGAGCTAGAAGAACGAACGAATGTGCTCATGAATGAAGCCAATCCACTGAGTTACATTGATCTGGATCTGATCGAGAGTGAAGATGAAGAAATGGAACCTCTGTTTCCCACTCCTATTCAAGTGAAGAAGGAGGTGGATGATATATATGTGCAGGTTTCACTTTTGAGCTTATGCAAACCTCAGCTAATGCTTCTGCTTTGGATATTGCTCCCCATGTTCCAGGTTTTATTCCTGCAGATGCTGAAATCATCAACCTTGAATCAAGTGCGGCCCAAGAATCTGAGAGTCAATCTGTTCCTACTGTATCGGCTGAGCAAAGCTTCCGTGATCAAATCTTTGAGGCCTCCTTTGTGAACTTCTCCTCTGAATCTGACACTGAGGATGAACCCCATGTGACTGCAACTCAAGAGCCTGCGGTTACAGAGCAACCTGGTCCTTCTGCTGAGGATAGAGGAAAAAGGATATTAACTCCTAAAGAGATTGCTGAAGAGCATCTAAAAAGGGAAGCTGAGAAAGAAAGATTCCGTAGAGCGCTTATTGATGAAACACACTGGGAACAAAATAGACTAATCGAGGAAAAGGCCAAAGCACTCAAGAGATATGAATCAAACCATCCTCCTGCTGTCATATATGCAAAAGGCTCGAGTACTTTTTCCGGATCGTTCAGAATCAACAAGAACAAATGAACCTTTGATCCGCATTGTCACTAACTTAGAGGGCACCAATGTGGATGCTGATGACACCTCTGTTACAGCCAACATGGTTAGAACTCTAATGAAAGACAACTTCTCATTAAAATATCTGATGAGTCTCACGGACACTGAGTTAACCAAGCTGTACACTGATGAGGAGAGGTTGAATTCTCAACTACCTCAAAATCAAAATGTTGAAGCTCAATCTGATCTCCTGGCAGATATCTTTGCTGACACCACCAAGACTGTGGACTTTCTTCCCATCCGCGATCATCTCTCTGATCTTATCCTTTACATCGGCAACACATACATTCCTCATCCAGAGAACTCGTCCATTGACACTCCTGATTCTGAAGTTTACATTGAATCCACTACCAACAGTATGACTTTTGAAGCACTCCGCAAATTCTGTAAATTCAAGAATATTGATAAAAAGGAATACAACAAGAAGAGACTTACTGGTCTCCGGAAGTTTGTGTGTGAGTACTGGAAGACAGAGCGGTTGGCTAAGTTGGAACAAATAAGAATCAATGAAGAGGAACGAAACCTAAGGAAAATGCCTAGCAACCCTAAAGTCAATGATGGGATGAAAATCTTGGGTTGGAAGTATGATGAAGCTTTTGATGCTTTCATGGTAAAGAGGAGAAATGGCTATGTCCAAATATTCAGAGACTTCAAAGCTCTTACTAGCTTGTTCTCTTAGGAACTCAAACAGCTTAAGTACCTGGACTTGGTGAACCACACTAAACATCGAAATGGTATAAGGGCTGCTGTGTTGATCCAGTCTGCTTATGATGATAAGAGATTCAGTCAAGATCCAGAAGCAGAGAGAAAAGCTCAGTTGGCTGAAAAGAAAAGAAGACTTCGTGCCCCTCACCGTGATATGTTCAAGGATATAGGAAAGGAAGTGAAAGTGAAGACTATCCCTGGAAATCAGAAAAATGCTCCTATGATCAGCTGGTACTATAATGGGATGATTCGTGAGTTAGTAATTGAAAGAGATGGTGCTGACGCTATCAGAATATTTGCTGCAATAGAACTCCGACTTCACTCTCGATCCTACTTAAAGATAATGTATTATGAGAAGATGCGGACCATACCTGTTCAGTTAAGACCCTATGAATGCTACGATGCCAACTACTTTTTGATATTCTTAAACTGGTGGTGTACAAGGCTTGCAGAATTAGGTAGACTCACTCTTGATTCAGAACTCCTGAGAAGAGCAAACTGTTGGTTGATTGAAGAGCATGGTTCAAGTGTCATTCTGGATAAGTCAATACGATTGGTCGAGCTGAACAATTATAATGACCTGAAGAAGCTTGTTTGGCAAGATCTCTATAGGCTGTATGATATAGGTATTCACGTACTTTCTGATAAAGACAAAGATGCAGCTAGAGAGAACTGGAGATTTCTGCTAAAGCTGATCGGTCAGGATGCTTGAAGCTCGAGAGTTTGTATTGCCAACAAGGGTGGAATTGTTAGAACCTATTTGTTAGCAACACAAACCTTTTGTTTTCTTACCTTGTAATTGATACTTTGTTTTGTGATTGTACTTGGTAAACTTTGTTTATGTGTTAGCGTACTTATTATGCTTCTTATCGGACTTGTGACTTATGTACCTAGCGGACTTGTTTTACACTTAGCGTACTTGTTTGATTCTTGTCTTAGCGGACTTGTTTATTCCTAGCGAACTTGTTTACTTAGCAGTCTTGATCTTGTTCCTAGCATACTTGTCTTGTTCTTAACGAACTTGTTAGCGTACTTGTTCCTGTTAGCGGACTTGTTATTGCTTAGCGTACTTGTTAGCGAACTTGATAATGCTTAGCGTACTTGATTTAACTCTTAGCGAACTTGTTGTCCTGATGGAATATTTTGCTAAATACTAGGTAATGATTGTATTGTGTCAAACACTCTTTTTGTCCCAAGCTATCAGGTAGTATAAATACCATTTGGAAAACCCTATTGGGTATGCTTTAATGTGTACATTCTACAGAGAGCTTTTGTGTGTGTGTTCTTGGTGTTAGTGTGTGTTCTTGAGCTTTAGGAATCATCAATGGGTGAGCATTGATGCAGATTCATCCAGAATCGACCATCACACATAATTTCGACACTTGTGTGTTGAATCATATGAGAACAACGAGCTTAAATCTGGTCCTGATAAAACCCAGTTTTGGTTGACCCTTCAAGTATCTGATAATTCTTTTAGCAGCCACCATGTGGGATTCCTTTGGTGAGGATTGGTATCTTGCACACAAACAAACACTAAACATGATGCCAGGCCTGCTTGCAGTGAGATACATCAGAGATCCTATCATCGCCCTGTACATGTGCACATCCACTGGTTTGCCACATGAGTCACTTGATTACTTGTGGGAAGTGGAGATAGGAGTTCTTGCACTTGAAGAGGTCTGCATGTCAAATCTCTTCAGCATGTCTTGAATGTACTTTGACTGGTTCATAAATATTGCGGTTGTAGTTTGCTTCACTTGTAGTCCCAGGAATAAGGTTAATTCTCCCATGGAACTCATTTCAAATCTGGACAACATCAATGTTTCAAACTCCTTGCACAAAACAGTATTAGATAACCAAAAATAATATCATCCACATAAATTTGTACCATCAGCATATCCTTACCAACACACTTGACAAGTAGTGTTTTGTCATTGCTCCTCTCTTATAGCCATTCTCTAGGAGATAGTTTGAAAGGGTTTCACACCATGTCCTAGGGGCTTGTTTGAGACCATATAAAGCTTTGATAAGCTTACACACCTTGTTAGGATGGTGTGGGTCCTCAAAACCTGGAGGTTGACAAACATACACCTCTTGTTCCAATAAACCATACAGGAAGGCACATTTGACAACCATTTGAAATACTTGAAAGTCTTTGAAAGCTGCATAAGCTAGAAAAATTCTGATTTCTTCCAATATAGCTACAGGTGCAAAGACCTCATCATAATCTATGCCCTCTTCCTGTACATAGCCTTGCACTACAATTCTTGATTTCTTTTTAATTACAATTCCTCTGACTTCTTTCTTGTTTCTGAACACCCACTTGGTGCCAATTGGTTCCGCCACATAAGGCAAGTCGACCAATTCCCAAACTTTCTACTTGTTGATTTGAAACAACTCTTCTTACATTGCCTCTACCCACCCATTATCTTTCAAAGTATCAGCTACTTTGGATGGTACTTCTTGAGACAAAAAAACAGCATGCAAGCAGATGTTTTCATCAAAAGATTTATTGTTTGTCAACACAGGTGCTGACAGATCTCCAATAACATTTTCCCTTGGATGATTCTTGTTGATTCTTCTGTCTTGAAACATATGGAACTCATGGCTTCTTCCATTTGAGGGTATATTGAGCCGAGGGAGCACATGGTCAAGCTCAATATCACCAATGTGTGATACAGGATTTGAAACTTCAACTATTTCTTGAGAGTTGGTGTCTGAATTTTGAATCAAATGGTCAAAACTGAACTCATTTGATGTGGCATCATTTGAATTTGTAGGTTCAGTTAACCGTGAATCAGTGGTCTCGACAACTTCTGAAATGTTGTTTTCCGGTTGAACTAGAACCGGAGAAATAATTTCCGCTTGAACTTCAACCAGAACTACTTCAGTATTGATTTGAATGATTTCAGACGGGTTGTTTCCATTCTCAGCCAAGATATGTTTGATGCTCATTCACGAGAAGAAGATTGGCTTCTTGTTGGTTCCAGCATGGTTGCTCTTCCAATGATCATCAGCTGACCTGTAATAATTATGTTCCTGCACTGATGAACTCACAGGCTTCTCAACAGTTATGTTGAAAGCAGTAGTTAGTGCATCAATATCAAATAACCATGTGGGCTGAGATTCAAAATTGTTGGAAGATTTTTTTATTGAAAGACACGTTTATTGTTTCTGCAACAATTTTGGTTCTCTTGTTGTATACTCTGTATGCCTTAGACACACCAGAATATCCAACAAAATATCCCCTCATCTGCTTTTTCAACAAATTTGGGCAATAGTTCATTGGTTATTAATATTATAACAGGACAACCAAATGGCTTAAAGAAATAAATATTTGGTTTCCTGTATCTCCAAAGCTCATAGTGTGTCTTATTCTTGCCTTTGACAGTTAAAATCATGTTTTGGACATAGCAGGCAGTGTTCACTGCTTCTGCCTAAAATATCACTGGGAGTTTTGAGTCTGCTAACATTGACCTAGCAGCTTCAATCAGTGTCCTATTCCTCCTTTCAGCAACACCATTTTGTTGTGGAGTTCTAGGAGCACTAAATTGTCTAACAATTCCGTTTTCTTAACAAAATGAATTCAAAACATTGTTTAAAATTCCGTACCATTGTCACATATGAATTTTTTAACTTTAAAGTTGGATTGATTTTCTAAAGAGATCACAAGTGTTTTCAACAATTCAGCAGTTTCATCTTTTGTTTTTAGAAAGAAAACCCAGGTGTACCTAGAAAAATCATCAATTATAACAAAGCAGTATGACCTATTCCCTAAAAACATCACTCTAGTTGGACCAAATAGATCCAAGTGTAATAGCTCTAGAGGTTGTGAGATAGGAGATTCAACTTTTGGCTTGAAGGAGGTTCTGTGTTGTTTGCCCTTGAGACAAGGTATACAGTTTTCAGAACATGTAAAATGCTTGTTAGGAAGACCCTTAACCGAGCCAAGATTGACAATTTGGTTCATGTTCTTGTAATTTACGTGCCCTAACCTTCTATGCCACAAATCAGACTCATAAGTTGAGGCTTTGGATATGAAATAGACAGTGCCACATGAGGGTGCAACAATTGACATATCCAAGATGTATAGTCCATCTCTCCTAGGTGCTTTAAGCATGATTAGCTCATCAGGAATTTTAACACCCAGTTTGAGAACTATGGCCTCTCTCTCATTAAACATCAAATTTAAATACTTATCACACATCTGTGAGACACTAAGAAGATTAAAATTCAATGGTATCAATAAAATTGACTCAATCAAAGCTTACCAGTCCATTACTCACATGTCCTTCTGCTGAGATATGCCCCTTTGTGCTTCCAAAGGCAACTGGTCCTCCATTGATTCTTTTTGTATTTTCCAGTATGTGCTTATCCCTGTCATATGGCAAGTGCATCCACTGTCTACTACCCATAGGCTATGTTGGCCTTTATTCTGCACCTGCACATATTAAAATTGATCAATTTCTATAGGGGACCCAAGCTTGAGTCATCTTGGGTCTACCATAAGCATCATTATACTTGTACTCTTTGAGTACTAGAGTATTTAAAACTGGAGCATCTGTGAGCAGATCATCATTATCAAGGTTCAAGTTCTCATATTGAGTACTTTTTTTTACTGAATCTCTCACTTTTTTTACTTCTTCTCTCAGCAATTTTTCTTTCCCTGTATTCCCTGAATTTTCTTTGCTTGCTGGTCACATTCCTAGGCATCTCACTGGCTGAGTTGTGGACTTGGTTGACCAACTTAGTTATTTCAGGTGATTTTGAAAATCTTTGTGGAAAATGATTGTTTTGTTTCAAGTTTTCACCCTGAAGTGGAATAGAATGACTTCCACTTGAACTAGTAACAAATTACGGTTGGTTAAATTTTCTGCCTTTTGAAAAGTTTTCTCTAGAGGTGGTTTTTCCTCTTTAGGGGTTTCTTCTTCTTTGAGCTTCAAAATGTTCAAACCCATCAGCAAAGTTGACATTTGGTCTCTGCTTGGGAGTAGTGGCTGATCTGGGTTGATTTTATTTTCCGGTTGAACATGAGTTTGAGCGGAAAGTCGTTCGGCTTGAACATCTTTCGGAAACTGAGTTTGTTTCAAAACTGTAAAACTACCATTTCTCTCATTTCCGATTAAAACTTTGTTAGATCCAATGTACTTCATTGTTTGACTCTTCACTGGAGAAGTTCTACCAGTGGGTTTCTTTGAAAATTCGACTTTTGGCTTTTGAACAGATGTTGATTTTGAAAGAGGTTTAGTTTTGCTCAAAGGATTAAACTGACATATAGCAGCCAAGTGTCCTTGTTCAACACAAAACATGCATTCAAGAACTCTGGTTTCATAAAACTCACTTTTCCTAGGGGACTCACTTTTGGTTACCTATTTGTAAATAAGTTGATCAAGTCTTTGAGTTTGACTTCCCTTGGGTTGTTCAGGTTGTTTTCCTCCAACTTTTGAATCTTTTGGTTCATAGATAGTTGGGTGTGGTATAGAAATTGATGGTTTTAAAATATTTGATTGGTCATCTGATGTAGATGTGCTTGCATCAGTGACTTCAGGTTTCTTTCTTTCAACATATTTTTCATTGCTTGACTGAGATGAGGTGTCATCAGCAGTAAGACTAACTTTGCACTCTGTTTTCAAAGCTTCAATTGGTGCAGTTGCAGGTGAGTACTCAATAGGTGATTCAAGATTGTTGTAACCAACACCAGCTTTACCATACATCCCTCCCAACTATAACTTTTCAGCCTTTTTGTTTGCAGTTTGATATTTGTCATAAGTGAACAAAGCATCTTTCAGTTGGATTTCAAGAGTGTCAACCTCAGCCTTAGCATCTGTGGTTTCTTTTCTTGAATTTTTAAGTTTAGAAAGTAAATCATCAAGCTGTGTTTCAAGATTTGAGTTGGTTTGTTTTAGTTGTTCAAATTTGCAATTTTAGCAATGTAAGATGACTTAATTTTTCTAAAACATTCCTTTAACTCATTCAGATTTGAAACTTCATCAATTAGATCAGTGTTGTGATTTATGTACTTTGCCACTTGTTCAATGCATGCAGGGCTGCATAAGTTCTCTAAAACCTTTTCAGAAATAGGATTTACCTGATCTGAAGTGGAGTTTTGTTTTGCCATCAAAGCATGATTAATTGGCTCAAACTCAGCTATGAAGTCTTCCCATTCTACACAGTTAGTTTGATATGCTATAGCAGCAACAACATTTTGATGGTTTTGACTTCCGGTTGGTTTTGGTGGGGTAGGTTGCTGACTAGAACTGTGAGCAGAGTTGTTGTGGTTCTTTCCACCATGATTCTTCATCTGGACATAACCTTGGTTCTGTCCTTCTCTTCTTGGTTGTGAGCACTCTCTTGCAAAGTGTCCAAGTTGGTGACAGTTGTAACATTTCACCTAGATTTTTTCTAAGCTAATATCATCACCTTTTGCTCCTTTATAGGTTCTTCCTGTTCTTTTGTAGATTCTTTGGGCTCTAATAGACACCATAGCAAGTTGGGTCAAACATGTCCATCTCTTCTAAGTCATCAGCACCTATGCATTCTAAGTCTTCACGAATGAAGCCTTGGTATGATTTAGTTGCTACATGAGCATTGTGAAAGTTGTCAAACAAGTTTGAAGTACTCTCTTGACACCTTGGTGTCTTAGGGAAACTGCCTATAGGTGAGTGATAAAAGGATGAGTTTGAAGACCTTTGGTTCTGAAAATCAGTAGTGACTAGAGCAGTTGATTGCAACTGAGTTGATTCAGAAAATGAGTTTTGCTTAAGAGTTAGTTCCATTTCATATACACTAAGTACACCATGAAGTTCACTAAGTTTCATCTTTTTCAGATCTTTACATTCTCTGATGCTAACAGTGTAAACTGTCCACATTAAAAGCAGAGAACGTAGAAATTTTCTAGTTTGCATTAACTTGTTCTAGTTTTACATCTACTTTTTGCAGTTCATCAAGTAAAGAAACAAATCTCAAATACTGGATAGTCATGGATTCACCAGATTTGTAAGTAAAGTTTTCATATTTTTGTTTCAAAACATATTTCTTGTTTTCAATAACTTCACTGGTTCCTTCATACATTTCACTCAAAGCATTCCACAGGCCATGTGCAGTCTTATATCCCTTAAGCCCACTTAAGTTGGAGTTGGGAAGTGCAGCCTGTAGACTCCAATATGCTTTGTAGTCAAAGTCAAGAGCAGCATAGTCAATGTCTGTGTATTTATCTAGAGGTTTTGGAATTTTAACTTCTACATCATCAGCTGATGAAACCATGGGACTGTATGGACCTTCAGTCAAGGACTTCCATATAAGACGATCTAAGCACCTAAAAAAGCCTTCCATACTGAGTTTCCAAGTGTCAAAGTCATCAGGAGTGAACATTGGTGGTTTGTTAGTGCTGCCGTTTAAAGATCCTAAGCTGAGTTCAATCATTTTTAAAAAACTTTTGAAAGACGAAAACAAAGCTAGTAAAATAAACTAGTAGAGTATCAACTTTGAAGCACTCTAAGTCTTCAAAGTGAGAGCCAAAGCTCTCATACCACTTGTAGGAACGGTGTTAATCAGATTTTAACTTAACAAGAAACTCTCTACTGGTAAATATAACCTTACAGAATGATGTTATATTTCACTTTACTTAAGCATAATTTAGTTCACTTGTACTATGTAAGTGTTTGATTGCATAAAGATAGTAACAACGAAGTGTAAAATACTCGGCACTATTTGAATTAACTCAAAGTTACACTATTACAAGGTGATCAAGAACCATGTGTAAATAAATAGCTAACTAAGCTATATATAGTGGAGATGAGATCAATGACAGCCATTGATCTCAAACGATTTAATCTAAACCGTTACACAAAAAGTCAAATACTACTACCAAAAGAATAAACTTCGACAGATGTGATATCTTGCGTGTGATCAGCAACAATCTACTTTGGGAGAGTGGCTTTGATAGATGTAGATTCAACCATGAAGCTTTTGCAGGATTGGACAACTGAAAAGACTTCACAGGAAAAGTCTAGTTGAACTCATTATCTCCGGTTGAACTCATTATCTGGTGGATAATCGAGTTCACTCGGAATATTCACTATAGGACAAAATTTGCTTCTTCCGGTTGAACTGCCTGTTCCGCTTGAACTCGAGATTTCCGCTTAAACTTCGACTACAGCTGGAACAACTCAAAATTGGCTTTCAGCTGGAAATCACCAAAGTAATATTCCTTACACTACGCGTCCTCGATCACCAAGCAAATGCTAGTCCTTTTCCTACGATCAAGAAATCAAAATTGAAACACCCAGAGAGGGGGGAGTTAGGCCGTAAGCAATAGAGATGGGAGGAGAGGATTTGGGTTTGGTTTATTAGGATATTATATAGTATCCTAATTTACCACTAACTTACACATATGTCCCTAAACCAATTCCTTTTATTTAATTAGATCCCAACTATGATATTAACCTAATTAGGCTAGCTAGTTATTTAACATCCTAGATAAATCATTAAGTCTAACTCAATAATTAATGTCCATCAAATAACCTCTTGATCTTAGGCGTTTACGTACATAATATAAATACAACTATATACATTATACATATATCTTTGGTATCTCTGTGTATTTGTGTGTGACCCCATAGGCTCATATATGTCTTGCCATATGATTATATATTATGACACGAGCATATTCCAACAGCTCCCACTTGCACACGTCATAATAACGAGTAATCATACAAGCAAAAGTTAGCGTCTAGCAACACGCCAATGCCCCTAGATACACATGAGGACAGTTTCATGAACGTCTCGTTTTAAATAGTTAAATTATAAGGAGTCATCCCTTTGTTTACTATGAAGAACATTAGACATGGATCATGTGTCTTCTAATGTATTCATGATTTTGTTTCTCAATCGTGACATTTAACTAGATTACCAAATCAATCAAGATTCATCTTAATTACCTTTGGGTACGGCCGTACATACATCTGTTCAAATTATCGAGGGGCCTAGTAGTACCTACCTCCATTTTATGTGGAGGAACAAATCCTATCTTGACTGCACGTGTCTGATATGGGCTTCATGTTACTCCTGAAGATGGTTTTTATAGCTACCTTATTCAGGTCAGTGTTTAACCACATCAAAGAACAAAAATCCACTAACACAAACCTACTTGCGTCGCAAGTCTAAGGATGAGTGACTTAACCATTTACAAGATTCACTATCAACAAAATCCATGTAGTGACCTCTCGTGGGTTGGGTCAGTCTAATGTTTATCAACATAAACATCATGTGAGTTTGGTGGAAAACATCAATTAATATTCATTCGGAAATGAATATCACCAACACGTCTCACATTTAACTTGACATTCCCATATTATCAACTGGTAAAGGACAATTTAGAACAATAGACAATTATATCATTCATGGATGTAAACATCAAAAAATAGAATATAGTAGATTTAAATGAAAACGATCATACCAGGTATATCAATTCATTAATATATAAACAGCTTAACATTTTAATTATCCAAATACTAAATTAAATTTACATGAGACTACTAGTTGGCCGAAGCCCAATGTTCCCAGCATTGTCGACATCTTTGGTGCAAGACATCGGCTTCATAAAAGGGTCAGCTAAGTTGTCATCCGCGTGAACTTTGAGAAGGTTGATCTCTCCCATTTCGATTACCTCGCGAATGTAGTGTGTCACACCCCCAATTTTACTAACGGAGTTTTACCGTGTGGGGTGTGAACCAGACCAAGACCCGAGTCATTAGTTACATCAAACATAAGTTAAGGGTTCGAAATATAAATATATTTCCCAACGGGAAATATCAAACCAGAGTTAAAGTTTAGCGGAAGCTTATGTAAGTTATGTTGCGCAAAACAAGCGCCCGACAAGTAAATAAAGTCAAGATAAATGTTTTAAAAGCAAGTTCCCAAAAATAAAGTTTAACCAGCGTACGTGCCCAAAAATCCGATTCTCCTAGCGTCCTGCAAAGCATGCATAAGAGCAAGTGTCAACTAATGTTGGTGAGTTCACATAAGCACATAAGTTTTACTAGTATGGTTATGCAGTACGAATACAACAGTTTTTATTCGTATGTAAGCATGTATATTAACAGTACAATCCATATCGTAGGTAGCGAGCCTAAGTTCATGTCACTAAAACGTTCGCAACGAAAGCTGACCAATTAGTTGTAGGAATAATTCCTTACGTGGTTTGCCTTCCCCGTGTCTACTCGATCACAGTAAGTTTAGGCTGACATTGTCCTCAGTCCGACCGCCAGTCGGGTGGTTCATCTCGTGCCCGCTGAGTGGGGTTTGTCAGACCCCAGTAGTACTACCCAATATCCCCTCGCTATAAACTATTAACGGTTCGATAAGTAAGGACTTTCAAAGATAAGCATTTTACGTGAACATGTGATATATGTTAGATTTCTACTTTAATCATACATAAACGTTGTTGCGTTATCACCCTAACCCGGGTGTAACGTGTTTGCGTGTGTTATCGTCCAAAACCGATAGTAACGTAAAGATTGTGTAACTCACCTTAGGGTGCGCTGCTACAAATTTAGTTAGACTTCCGAGTCTTGCGTAATTACCAAGCACCTATCGATTTTACATACGTAAGTGTGTGTTTGCACATGAGTAACATAGCCTAGACGACGGTTTAATTTGACAAGTAATTCCATACATGATATAGATAATATATTTCAAAAACGGGATAAAAATCGTTTTACTTAATAATCAAATTGATGATGACGTGGAGTTGAAAATATAAAAGTTCACTCAAATGCGGATAAAAGATAAATATCACATCTTTTATAAAAATCGACTGGTTGAAATGCATATGCATGTATATGTATATATAGATATATTTATGAATATACAAATATTTTCCCGAACACAACAACAATGTTTATATCGTGAAATACGACCCAATATAATATTCATATACGTTTTATTATACTTATCAAAGCATATATAATTCCATAGTCACTAAGATAAATGTACACCAATCCATGATAATAACCAAGTGCATATTAATTATTTACTTACATATTTATTTGTTTTCAAAACCAAATTATAGTTGAAATGGCGAGATAATGATCTTGAACGAGTTCAACGAGAATTTAAGGTCTAATGTATTGTAAGGAACGAGCGGGGGTTGGTTTTAGATCACCAAAACGTTTAAAAAAAAAGAATAAAATATACAGAAATAGGGAGGTTGCAAGTCTCGAACTTGTGACCTCCCTGATACAAACCCAGCACTCAAACCACTACGCCAATAGGCGATTTGTGTTAGAAATCGATCGGGAATCATTTTATGATAACAGAAAAGGGAGCTGGTTCCAAGCGCATAGGAGAAATAAAAAGAAACCGGTTTTAGGGAGGGTGGTCGGGTTTCGAACCCAGGACCTCTCTGTCCCAAGCGAGCGCAACAACCAGCTGCGCCACCCATACGTTGGTGTTGTTTCTCAGTTGCTTAATTATATAACCAGTCACAGACTGCCCTCATCTTCTTCCCCACAACTCCGGTGGCCGGAGTTTTATTCTGGTCACCGGAAAATCGTGAAACATGAACCAAAACAAAGCTAAATGTGCGATTAACATAGCAGAGCTATTACCTCGAATCGGGGATGAGTTTTGATGTGTTTTAGATGCCGAAACGAGACCGAAAACCTCGACCCGGACCGCCTAACGATGCTCCGTTCCCAAATTCGTTGCTGCATGGTTGCTCAGTAGACGACGACGATCTCAGTGATGTACAACGAGGTTGGTAATACAGTGGTGGTTGGCCGGATTTCCGAGTTCGCCGGAAAAAAAAACTAAACAAAAGGGAAAGCGAGAGCTTGAGAAAGGTTGTGTGTTTCTCAATTGAACGGATCTTGGGTAGAAAAATGATTTTTGCAATCAAACGAGACTTGAATGGGGGATTGATTAGGCGAATGAAACTGCCGGTGATGATGGCGGTCGAACAAAACCGCCTCCCGCTTGATTGCTCGTAAATGCCATTGAATTGGCTTTCGAGAATTGTCAAAAATGGTCCCTCCACAATAAACACAAATGGTTACAAGGTTTAAATTAATACACAACAGCCCCTCCAGCTTTATTAAATACAAATCAAGTTTAGAAATTACAAGTTAGGTCCCTCGTAGTTGCAAACCGGTAACAAAATCTAACGGGGTTTAACGAAGAGTAACTTGACGATAGGTATACGAGTGTACGTCATAACGTATTCAACGAACTAAGTTTCATAAAAGTATAACCTACATACATTTCACATAAAATCATAGTTATAATCCATAACTATCTATTTTTAAATTCCCATTAAATTATAGAAACGGTTCGTATTATTGCGCGACACATCGTCACCTAAAATCATAAAACGACGTGCGTATATATATATACATATATACCATGTAAAAATAATAAATATAGTTGCCACATAAAATGACAAAACGTTCCATAAAATATGATTTACATAAAATCATAAAATATAACTATTCAAGTAAGTTAACCGACGTCTAGACTCATGTGCATCGCTCGTGTAACTATGAAAGTTAACGGAAGTAACGGACGTTATCGAAACATAACACAAGTTGTTAACGGAGTTAACCTGGAAAATTGGCGGTTGTCACATCATCCCCTTGTTATGGAATTTTCGTCCCGAAAATTGCCTTAAGTTGCTACGGTTTCTGTGGAAGGAAAAGAAAAATTTTATGGTTGCTACATCATCCCCTTGTTAAGGAAATTTTGTCCCAAAATTTAACTAATACCTTAATTAGATGTTTACGCTTGATCAAATAGGTGAGGATGTTTCTTTCTCATCTGATCTTCACGTTCCCACGTGAACTCTGGTCCACGCTTAGATTGCCATCTCACTTTGACGATGGGAATTTTACTTCGTTTCAAGGTTTTCTCCTCTCGTCCCATGATTTCCACGGGTTGTTCGATAAATCGCAGTTGTTCATCGATTTGCAGTTCTTCTACTGGAACTATAATAGTGTCATCAGCTAAACACTTTCTCAGGTTTGAAACGTGAAATACGTTGGGCACTCCATCCAATTCAGGAGGTAAATTTAAACGGTAAACCACCGGACCAATGCTTTCGGTGATCTCGAATGGTCCTACATAGCGGGGATTCAACTTTCCGCGCTTGCCAAAGCGTACGACGCCTTCGGCGTTTATCTGCATAACTCTTTTGTCTATCTCTCGCCGCTTTCATGCGGTTTCTGATTTGCACGATTCTTTCTGTGGTTTCGTGCACTAGTTCAAGTCCAGTGAGTTGGCTCTCACCGACCTCAGCCCAACAGACCGGCGATCTGCATTTTCGTCTGTAAAGAGCCTCAAATGGACCGGCTCCAATACTGGTATGGTAGCTGTTGTTATAGGAGAATTCTACCAGCGGTAGATGCGTTTCCCAATTTTTCCCAAAGTCGAGCATACATGCTCTGAGCATATCCTCGAGAGTTTGGATGGTACGTTCAGTCTGTCCATCTGTTTGAGGATGATATGCGGTACTCATATCTAAGCGAGTGCCCATCGCTGCTTGTAAGGATCTCCAAAAATTTGAAGCAAACCTAGGGTCTCGGTCGGAGATAATAGACAAAGGCACCCCGTGAAGCTTGACAATCTCCTTGAGATAAATCTTTGCAAGTTTGTCTGTCTTGTCATTTTCCTTGATAGCTAGGAAATGAGCGGATTTTGTTAACCGGTCAACGATAACCCAAATCATATCGTTACCGGCAGAAGTACGGGGCAATCCCGTGATGAAATCCATCGATATTTCTTCCCATTTCCATTCAGGAATTTTAGGTTGTTGCAGTAATCCTGCTGGCTTTTGATGTTCCGTTTTGACCATTGCGCACGTCAAGCACTTGCTAACATATCTAGCGATGTCAGCTTTCATATTAGGCCACCAATATAACCCTTTTAAGTCCTGATACATTTTGTTTGAACCTGGATGGATCGAATAACGTGACTTGTGGGCCTCGTCCATCACTAGTTCTCTAAGGTTTCCATGCAAAGGTACCCATATACGGTCATTATAATAACGAAGTCCATCAGACTTAACTTCAGAAGTTCCATGTATGTCACGTAATGATTCAGACCCAAAATTCTCCTCCTTCAGGGCCTCTTTCTGAGCATCCCGGAGTCTATCCGGTAGCCCCGTATGGATCGTTAATTGAAGAGCTCGAACCCTTCTAGGTTTAACATGCTCTTTTCTACTCAAGGCATCGGCCACGACGTTGGCCTTGCCTGGATGATACTTTATTGCTAGATCGTAGTCGTTTAGCAATTCGACCCACCTACGTTGCCTCATATTGAGTTCCTTCTGTTCAAATATGTGCTGGAGGCTCTTGTGATCAGTGAAAATCGTACACTTGGTACCGTATAAGTAGTGCCTCCAAAATTTCAAGGCAAAAACAATTACGCCCAACTCTAGGTCGTGAGTTGTGTAATTCTTCTCATGAGACTTTAATTGCCTTGACCCATATGCGATGACTTTACCTCTTTGCATTAAAACACATCCGAGTCCCTGGATTGACGCGTCACAATAGACCTCGAAGTCGTCAATCCCATCAGGTAAAGATAATATAGGTGCAGTACAAAGTTTCAATTTCAAAGCTTGGAAGGCTGCCTCTTCCTTGTCACCCCATCTGTATTGAACCCCTTTGTGCGTAAGAGCAGTCAATGGGTGAGCTAACTGAGAAAATCCCTTTATAAAACGACGGTAGTAACCCGCTAAACCTAGGAATTGGCGAATTTCCGTCGGAGCTCTAGGGTAGGCCAACTTTTAATAGCCTCGATCTTGGCTGGGTCAACGTGAATACCTTGCTCGTTGACGATGTGACCCAGAAATTGAACCTCTCGGATCCAGAAATCGCACTTAGAGAATTTTGCGTAGAGTTGTTCTTTCTTTAACAATTCTAAGATTAACCGTAGATGTTCCTCGTGTTCTTCTTTCGTCTTGGAGTAGATGAGGATGTCGTCGATAAATACTATGACGAACTTATCCAGGTAGGGCTTGCACACACGGTTCATGAGATCCATGAACACAGCTGGTGCATTTGTCAGCCCAAAAGGCATGACCAAGAATTCATAATGACTGTAGCGTGTTCTGAAGGCTGTCTTTTCGATGTCCTCCTCACGAACTCGAAGCTGATGGTAACCAGACCTTAAATCAATCTTGGAATAGTAACTGGATCCTTGAAGCTGGTCAAAAAGATCATCTATTCGTGGAAGAGGGTATCGATTCTTGATAGTGACCTTGTTGAGTTCGCGGTAATCAATGCACATCCTAAATGTGCCATCCTTCTTCTTGACGAATAATACTGGTGCTCCCCATGGTGACGAGCTAGGTCTAATAAAACCTTTATCTAACAATTCTTGCAGCTGTGTGGATAGCTCATTTAATTCGTTCACCGCTAGACGATATGGTGCACGCGCGATCGGAGCTGCTCCTGGAGCGAGGTCAATCCCAAATTCTAATTGCCGATGCGGAGGAAGGCCAGGTAATTCCTCAGGAAATACCTCTGGGTAATCACGTACGATCGGAAAGTCTTCAATTTTGCTCTCCACCCTGGTTTATCCGTAACTATGGCCAGGATTGCCACGTGTCCTTTCCGAAGACACTTCTGCGCTTTAAGGTATGATATGATTCCGGAGACAGCACCTCCCTTTTCGCCCTGAATTGAGAGTACTTCTCCTCCTGCTACGGGTATTCGTATGACTTTTTCTTGACAAACGATTTCCGCCTGATGTTTGGATAGCCAATCCATGCCCACTATGACGTCGAAACTACCGATGGTAAAAGGCATAAGGTCTATACTTAGTTTATGACCAGATAGTTCTAATGTGCAGTTTTCAACTAAGTGAGTGGTGTCAAGAAGCTTACCATTTGCTAATTCAACCGTATACCTGGCTTTTAGTGGAGTTTGGGTAGCCTTAATCAACTTACAGAACTTAGTCGAGATAAAACTTTTCTCAGCACCAGTATCAAATAAGACATTTGCGAAGTAGTTGTTTAGAAGAAACTTACCGCTAATGACGTTGGCATCGTTTCTTGCTTCACCAGAACCCATAACAAAAGCTCGCCCTTTGGCGCCATCTCCACCATTCCTACCACCATCACCATCGTTGTTATTGTTGTTACGGTGGTTGTTGTTGTTGCCAGCATTGTTGTTATTGTTCCTTCGGAGCTGTGGACAGTCCCTCTTTAAGTGCCCTGGTTATCCACATTCATAACACCCCTAGGGCCTTCATTATTCTGTCTCTGGTTCTGATTCTGACTCTGGTTTCGATCCTGATTGGGACGGTTTTGTAGTTCACCCCAACAATTCTTAGCTTCATGGCCCCCTTTACCACAGCGCTCACAGGTGAGTTTCTTGCATGCCCCATTGTGGTGTTGGTTGCACCGATTGCAGAACGGTGCTCGTCCTTTGTACCCATTGCTATTCTGATTGCTACCAGCTTGGCGGTTCTGATTACCGCCTCCGCTGTTGGTGTTACTGTTGTTATAGTCACCCCTGGAATTGTTGTATCTCTTGTTTTGATTGTGAGAGTTAGAGGATCTCCCATTATTGTTTCCACTACCATTGTTGTTGTTGTTGTTGTTACTAGAGTCATCATCTCTCTTTCTTTTCCCGTCTAGGGCAGTTTTGGGGACCTTTCCGGGTGGCAACGTTCCTTGCTCTATGGCCTGGTCAGTCAGCTTATGAGCCAACCTGATAGCATTCTGCACATTTACAGGGTTTGAGGCAGTAACCATCCCCTTGATTTGTGGAGCTAACCCATCCACATACCGTTCAATCCTTTTGAAATCAGCATCAACCATCGTAGGACACAGCACCGCGTACTCATGGTAGCGAGCGGTATACTCTTCAACCTCAGAACTTACCATTTTCAAGTTCTGGAACTCACCTTCCAACATTTTAACCTGGTCGCGAGGACAATACTCCTCCATCATGGCATCCTTAAATTCCTGCCAAGTCATAGCATTCACTGCGTCGAGCCCTAACATTTGGATTTGCGCATTCCACCAAGTGAGGGCAGCTCCCTCGAGTGTAGCAGTTGCGAAATTGACCCGATTTGCAACTGGGCAGTTACACATTGAGAACACCTTTTCTGACTTCTCGAGCCATCTCAATAGACCCACGGCTCCCTCATCACCCTTGAACATGAGCGGCTTACAATCCATGTAAGTTTTGAAAGTGCACTGAGCTGGGCCTGGATTCGTTTCATGAAATTATTTCAGAGAATAATTTTAGAGGGTGAGAAAAAAAAACGTAGTCAATTTTTCGTCTGTTTTACTTACCACCGTTGTTGTTTGGTTGATTTTGGGCCGCTGCTAGAGCTGCTGCAACTCCTTGGTTAATCAGATTTTGGATCTGTGCTGTGGTGAGGTGTTCAGCCATGGTTCTGTTTTCCATACGAACATTTCAATGATTAATATACCCAATATTAATATCATTAAACACTAAACAATTATTCATGCATCCATCCATCACACGACATAATTTTTTTTTTTGAAACACATTGATAAAATAAAAATGTAATATCCATTACAAAATTTAAAATCCAACCATAAGGTATCTCAGTATTTGAAAACATTCAAAATAAAATGAACACCCAGTCAAATTTATTTCAAAGTAACAAAATAGAAGAATATGAGACATATTAGATCATGGATCAATGACTTCGGGTTCCTCGACCTCTTCTTCTTTAGCGTTGTCTCCATTCTCTTCGAGGGGTTCTTCCTCCACTGGATCAGCTGCAGGGGCTGCCTGTCCCTGAAGAGTAGCCACTTGCCCGGTCAGGTCCCCGACCAGGTCTTCTAACACAGCAATCCTTGCTAAGGCAGTCTGTAGCATGTTGGCTAAATTGGCCGAGTTGGGTCTTGCCTCCAAGGTATCCACTCTATCCTCGAGTTTAATCACCCCATGGGCTAAGTTGTTGTGTGTTGTGGTTGTCACCTCGAGATCATCCCTTGTTCCTTGAGTTTCAGTTTGTGTTCTTCATCCTTTGGTTCGCAGTGATCTAACTTCACTACGCAACTCGTCTATCACTGCCATCATTGCAGCAGTGATCTGGGGGTGGCAGAAGGGAAGATCGGGTAGTCTACCCTCGTCCGTGGGGACTCCAAATTCGCCTATAAGACTGGCCACCATGGGCCTAAACCACCGCCAATCGGACGCGTTGTCCGGGTCTCGAAAGTAATGTGACTCTGCCTCATAATCCCCTTAAGTATAGTTAAGGCGTTGCCTCCTACGGGCCGGTTGACGTGACGAGGATCCTTGTTCGTTCATGGGTGCCTTTCCACGTGTATGATCGGATGGTGACATATTGCCTGAACCCAGACAGACACAAACAAAGAAAAGATAACCTAATGTGAGCAATCGATTTTTGGCACGCGAAAAGCAAACGTTTTTGTTGTAAGTAATGTTCAAAAACAGTTACAGTTTAGAATTTCTGAAAATTCTAGTTCTCTGCAACCAAGGGCTCTGATACCAGTCTGTCACACCCCCAGTTTCCACTAACGGAGTTTTACCGTGTGGGGTGTGAACCAAACCAGGACCCGAGTCATTAGTTACATCAAACATAAGTTAAGGGTTCGAAATGTAAATATATTTCCAAACGGGAAATATCAAACCAGAGTTAAAGTTTAGCGGAAGCTTATGAAAGTTATGTTGCGCAAAACAAGCGCCCGACAAGTAAATAAAGTCAAGATAAATGTTTTAAAAGCAAGTTCCCAAAAATAAAGTTTAACCAGCGTACGTGCCCAAAAATCCGATTCTCCTAGCGTCCTGCAAAGCATGCATAAGAGCAAGTGTCAACTAATGTTGGTGAGTTCACATAAGCACATAAGTTTTACTAGTATGGTTATGCAGTACGAATACAACAGTTTTTTTCGTATGTAAGCATGTATATTAACAGTACAATCCATATCGTAGGTAGCGAGCCTAAGTTCATGTCACTAAAACGTTCGCAACGGAAGCTGACCAATTAGTTGTAGGAATAATTCCTTACGTGGTTTTCCTTCACCGTGTCTACTCGATCACGGTAAGTTTAGGCTGACATTGTCCTCACTCTGACCGCCAGTCGGGTGGTTCATCTCGTGCCCGCTGAGTAGGGTTTGTCAGACCCCAGTAGTACTACCCAATATCCCCTCGCTATAAACTATTAACGGTTCGATAAGTAAGGACTTTCAAAGATAAGCATTTTACGTGAACATGTGATATATGTTGGATTTCTACTTTAATCATACATAAACGTTGTTGTGTTATCACCCTAACCCGGGTGTAACGTGTTTGCGTGTCTTATCGTCCAAAACCGAACGTAACGTAAAGATTGTGTAACTCACCTTAGGGTGCGCTGCTACAAATTTAGTTAGACTTCCGAGTCTTGTGTAATTACCAAGCACCTATCGATTTTACATACGTAAGTGTGTGTTTGCACATGAGTAACATAGCCTAGACGACGGTTTAATTTGACAAGTAATTCCATACATGATATAGATAATATATTTCAAAAACGGGATAAAAATCGTTTTACTTAATAATCAAATTGATGATGACGTGGAGTTGAAAATATAAAAGTTCACTCAAATGCGGATAAAAGATAAATATCACATCTTTTATAAAAATCGACTGGTTGAAATGCATATGCATGTATATGTATATATAGATATATTTATGAATATACAAATATTTTCCCGAACACAACAACAATGTTTATATCGCGAAATACGACCCAATATAATATTCATATACGTTTTATTATACTTATCAAAGCATATATAATTCCATAGTCACTAAGATAAATGTACACCAATCCATGATAATAACCAAGTGCATATTAATTATTTACTTACATATTTATTTGTTTTCAAAACCAAATTATAGTTGAAATGGCGAGATAATGATCTTGAACGAGTTCAACGAGAATTTAAGGTCTAATGTATTGTAAGGAACGAGCGGGGATTGGTTTTAGATCACCAAAACGTTTAAAAAAAAGAATAAAATATACAGAAATAGGGAGGTTGCAAGTCTCGAACTTGTGACCTCCCTGATACAAACCCAGCACTCAAACCACTACGCCAATAGGCGATTTGTGTTAGAAATCGATCGGGAATCATTTTATGATAACAGAAAAGGGAGCTGGTTCCAAGCACATAGGAGAAATAAAAAGAAACCGATTTTAGGGAGGGTGGCCGGGTTTCGAACCCAGGACCTCTCTGTCCCAAGCGAGCGCAACAACCAGCTGCGCCACCCATACGCTGGTGTTGTTTCTCAGTTGCTTAATTATATAACCAATCACAGACTGCCCTCATCTTCTTCCCCACAACTCCGGTGGCCGGACTTTTATTCCGGTCATCGGAAAATCGTGAAACATGAACCAAAACAAAGCTAAATGTGCGATTAACATAGCAGAGCTATTACCTCGAATCGGGGATGAGTTTTGATGTGTTTTAGATGCCGAAACGAGACCGAAAACCTCGACCCGGACCGCCTAACGATGCTCCGTTCCCAAATTCGTTGCTGCAGGGTTGCTCAGTAAACGACGACGATCTCAGTGATGTACAAAGAGGTTGGTAATACAGTGGTGGTTGGCCGGATTTCCGAGTTCGCCGGAAAAAAAACTAAACAAAAGGGAGAGCGAGAGCTTGAGAAAGGTTGTGTGTTTCTCAATTGAACGGATCTTGAGTAGAAAAATGAGTTTTGCAATCAAATGAGACTTGAATGGGGGATTGATTAGGCGAATGAAACTGCCGGTGATGATGGCGGTCGAACAAAACCGCCTCCCGCTTGATTGCTCGTAAATGCCATTGAATTGGCTTTCGAGAATTATCAAAAATGGTCCCTCCACAATAAACACAAATGGTTACAAGGTTTAGATTAATACACAACAGCCCCTCCAGCTTTATTAAATACAAATCAAGTTTAGAAATTACAAGTTAGGTCCCTCGTAGTTGCAAACCGGTAACAAAATCTAACGGGGTTTAACGAAGAGTAACTTGACGATAGGTATACGAGTGTACGTCATAACGTATTCAACGAACTAAGTTTCATAAAAGTATAACCTACATACATTTCACATAAAATCATAGTTATAATCCATAACTATCTATTTTTAAATTCCCATAAAATTATAGAAACGGTTCGTATTATTGCGCGACACATCGTCACCTAAAATCATAAAACGACGTGCGTATATATATATACATATATACCACGTAAAAATAATAAATATAGTTGCCACATAAAATGACAAAACGTTCCATAAAATATGATTAACATAAAATCATAAAATATAACTATTCAAGTAAGTTAACCGACGTCTAGACTCTTGTGCATCGCTCGTGTAACTATGAAAGTTAACGGAAGTAACGGACGTTATCAAAACATAACACAAGTTGTTAACGGAGTTAACCTGGAAAATTGGCGGTTGTCACATAGTGAGCCATCCTTAGAGAATGTTTGGCACCCTTTTGAACTCCTGGTTCATTGGATATGATTATTGCACCCGATTTATCATTGTACATATTCATAGGTCTTTCATTACTGGGGAAAACTCCAAGAGCAGCAATGAATTTACGTATCCAAATAGCCTCCATCGCAGCTTCTGAAGCAGCTATGTATTCAGCTTCTGTAGACGACATTGCAGCGGTGCTCTGCTTTGGACTTTTCCAGTCAATGGCACCTCCATTCATGACGAAGACATAACTGATCTGTAATCGAGTATCATCTCGATCTATCTCAAAAACGGTGTCAGTGTAGCAAGTAACACTGAGTTGGTCTTCATCTCCTCCATAAACAAGAAGCATATCCTTAGTATTTCGAAGATACTTCAGTATGTTCTTGAGCAGTTCAGTGACTTTCACCTCGATTCTATTGATATCTACTCGTAAGGTTCTGAGGGAATGCTACGTCTGGCAGAGTGCACATTATTGCATACATGATGGATCCTACTGACAAAGCATAAGGCATGCCCTTCATACACTTCACCGCATCAGGTGTTAAAGGTCCTTGAGTCTTACTCAAGATTACATGATGTTACATAGGGACACTTCCACATTTGGAAGCATCCATTTTGAATTGCTTCAAATCTTTTTAATGTATGCTGATGCACACGGGTAAATATAAATAATATATGTAAATACAACCTTTCAAATTATAAGACCTAAATCATCTTGTAACTACGCATGTACATATAGGAAAGCGGACCTATCGTATGGTAGCACTAAGAACAACTCGGGGTCGACCTAAGGAAGCAACGGTGTAATCATACTAACCCTAATTATTATCATTAGGATTCTATCACAATACCTAATAACTACTAGAAAGAAATTATGAAAGCAAAGAGTAGCAATAATGAAATAGATATGAAATCATAATAAAGAAACAGATATCATCCAAGCTTATCACTATTCATGCATTACTTAGACCTGACATTGACATTTATATATTAACTGTCTAATAGAAATAAAGTCGCTTGACAATAAATCTGAAATTATAACCACAACCATAATGAAGTATCCATGAATTAATGACCTAGCTATAGGGCACCAAACACACGATCTAATACCTGGGACCATACACCAATCCTATTCTGATTAACCATGATGGACTAATAAGTTAAAACCCAATTACATACCATAACATACGCATTACATCTAGTTATTTCACTATCCCTTTTACCCAAGACATGGAAGCTAAGATTCATGACCAAACATAAAGACATACTTCAATAAATATAGATTATTGAACATGCAAAATTACCATTTCCTATCTAGGCTCGCTAGAGTTCCTAAACATATATTAAAATCGCTAGATAACAACTAAGAAATAGCATCAATTCAATAAGCAGAATACGTCTATCCTACCAACCAAATCAAGAACTACTAGGAAAGGATCAAACACGTCATTCAAGAACACATCTTTAATATGCAAGAGGAATCATATATATTATACTCAAATCATTATGTAAAACATTGTTAATGTCAAATCATAGGTAAAACACAAAATAGATCACATTGTCTTAGACGATATCAAGAGAGTTAGCCTCTCATAGCTATACTAATGAAAACAGAAATATCAAATGAAAACATCATTGTAAATGCAAACCGAAGTCGATCGATAGCCAAATCTTCAAATACTTTGATTGCACGAATAATTGGACACCTCCTTGATCTTCTAAGGCTTGGAATCTCGAAATTTATCTTCTGGAATCTCTCTGTAACCGTGAGTAACATGTCTCAACTCTCTAACCTCTTTGAACATTGAAATGACTGTGTATTTATAGTTTTCATTTAGGGTTTCAGAAACAGGGGCGAACGACAAGTGACGGGGTTACAGGCCATGAGCGCCGCCATAAATTAACGAATTAGGGTTTCTGGAAATGTTTCTGTAATGGCCTGTAATGCTTGTAACGGGTCGTGACATGGATAAAAAGCAAATCATCCGAATCTTGAGCAATTTCTCTTCAAATCCTTGTAAAATCTTCAAATATCACCTTGCCCCCCCCCCCCCCTCTCTTTACCTGTTTATGACATTTCACACCAAACAAAGGGTAAAATGGACCAAAATAATACATAAACCATCAACTTTCGTGAGTGTTTAACTACTAAAAAGATGTGTAATTTAAAGCACATCAAACATCCCCCCACTTAGACTTTGCTCGTCCCTGAGCAAACCGCTAACTACAACATTACCTTCCCTAACAAAGCTTTTCAAAATGAAGTGATGGATGATGGTTACAACTCTAAACGATTAAAGACACAAAAGCATAGTTAGTCATGTGGGTTGACATCCTCAGAATAGACCAAACAAAGTAAGTTTTAACAATGAAAAGAACGGACAACAAACACCGGACTTCTTTCCTTATGACTATTCCTTAATAATCAACCAGACTAACTTACAATGTACGCTCCACTCAAGCTTTATATATGGATGACTAGTCAATAATGTACTAGACTTTATAGTGCTCTCAATTTGCATCACCATGGACTTTCTTACCATAGGCTTGACAATCGATCGTAATTCAACTAACATTCTAACTAACTTACAAATCAAGAGGAATTTAGGGCTAAGGTTGTAGTTGCTGTAGGGGATGGAATTGGATTCACAAAGGTATAAACTTGGGTGCACAAAATCTGATGGTTACAGAATCAACCAACTAATTCAAACGAATGAAAATCTTTAAACACATAGAATTTATTCTTTTATTCTAAACTTATGAGGAAGAATCTTTAAACTCATAGATTCTATTCTAATAATTGCACAAAGCATATATATATATATATATATATATATATGTATATAAAAATTTTCATCGGCATATCATATCTTTTCTTTTTTCCGGGATTATTCTACTAACATACCAAACAGATAGCTACCCGAAAACAAAGGTAAAAAGAAAAATGGGCTAAGGCTATTGGGTTTAATAGGGTGATCAAACAAAATGGAAATGAGGCTCAACAGGGGTAAACGAAAGGAAATTCGGGTAATTGGGCATAGAAATATAAATGAGAACAAATTAAGGTTCAAAAGAAAATAAAAGGTTACTCCTAGGGTTTGCCTCTATCATATTTGCTTGTTTCGTAAGTGTAGTCTCGTAATGTATACAAATGTCATGTTCTAAAAGTAGGTCACATGTGGCACTCTCTATTGTTATACAAGAATAATACTCAAGCTCCTAGTAAGTAGAAAGCTTGATTAAGGCTCAAAAAAATCTCATCATGGAAACGGAATGGAAACAGGACTTAAGTCTGGTTGATTATCTAGGCTTCCTCCCTCGTACTCGCACACTAGAATTGTTGTCTAAGTTTTATCAGGTCTAATCTATCCTAAAAAGCAACTTAGGACTTAACTATGCATAAGGGTCTAAAATACTTTCCTAGAGTTGTATAGAAATGAATGGAAGGTGGGAAAAGTGTTGCTTTCGTCTAGCATACAGGGTTAAGAAGTCTACTTTAGGATCCATAAAATCAGTTGATAGCTTAAGTTTTTGCAATGTAAAAAGTTTAGCATGCAAAAAATTGAAAAATTTTGATAATTTTCAAACGAATTCACAATAAAACATGCAAACTACAAGCGAGTCTTCCATCCCCCCATTTAAAATCGTACATTGTCCTCAATGTACTTAAGAACACTGCAAAACATAAGATAAAAGAAAAGGGAAAAGACGAACCTCACTGCTAGAGATTGTGGAGTATGGCTTTTTCATTAACCCTATTGGTTGCTTTCCCGTTCATTTGCCTACGAGGCCTTCAGTCTTTGACTCCTTTGCTACTTGCAATACTTATAAAGAAAATATTACACGCAAAAGGAAAATAAAATATTACCCAAAAGTAAATAAAAATAAAATATTCCATTTATTCAATCATTCATAGTCTTATTGTCATGCCATTATTCAAACAAACCAAAGCACATGAAACAAACAATCTAAGTCACATAAGAGGTCTTAAACAAAAGATAATAATAATATTAAAGCATATAGACTTCAACTTTAAGCTTCTTCAATGTCTGAGTCATCTGAGAGAGAGTTCTCACCGAAAGCAGCACATAGAGTATCCAACTCATGCTGCTGAATCCTGTCTATCATCACAATTGCACCGATCTTATCTTTTTTTTAGCTGAAGATCGTGAGTGTTGCGAGTGAGAGCTTCAATCCTTTTTAATATTTTGCCCTCCATGAGTGTGAGTCTTCCACACAGGATGTGGAAGTTTAGCATGGCCTCGATTTCATCATCATGTTTCATGGGCCTTGCACGATTCATCCAAGAGGAACTAGCTTCCTTGTCATGGCTCCTTGCAGAAGTGACTTCATTCATCAGACGCTTGCCTTTCATCTACGAGGAAATAGCGAGACAATTAAAATACAAAAGATTGAAGTTTTACATGGCGTCATGGCTCGTTACAGGATAACGAGTCATTTGACCGAGTATACTGTAAAGGACGTCGTCACGGCCCGTTACGGGTTAACGGGTCGTGTCGACCTAATTTTCGAAAAAAATTTTGAAAAAATACTATTCTGACCAGAACCATGTATGATAAAAAAAATTTGCCATTAGTGCGAATTGGGGATGGAAACTTGTTGCCATCCCCACACTTAATCCTTTACAACAATCTGATTCAAGACTTGAGAATTAAGTGTGATTATCGTAAAAAGAAACCATTATGTCCTCAATAGCAAAAGAAATTTGAACAAGAGATTATTCGATTGAATCTTTCTTGATAAAGAAAATAAAACAATGAAGAACATTGAATTTCATACCTCAGATTGATCAAAGATGCCCCGGGAACCGTCCGATGCGATTTAGGGTTTTGAAAAGCCGTCTAGAAAATTCTATATATATGTTTCAAATTTAAGTCGGTAACGAGCCATATATGGAACATGGGCCGTTAGGATATTATTTCGTAACGGGCTGTTATAGGGTAACGAGCCGTGACGTAACCCGAAATAGAATTTTTTAGAACTTCCTTTCATGCAATTTTTAAGCAAGATTGATCAAAAGAGGCATTGAAATACAAAGAAAGAATGGATGCAATTGAACAAGTCAATTGGACTGATAGAATTTGAATATAAACTCAAAAAAATTTGACACACGAAAAACAAAAAATGAAAACAAACATGAATTAACCGATAATGTGTTGCCTCCCAAGAAGCGCTAAGTTTTTATAGGGTCTTTAGCCAACCCAACCTTCACTTAAATGTTTAGAGAGTGAAGGTGTGAACGCACCTTCTCGTCAGGTGGCTCAATCTTTGAGCTTTTGAAATCAAGGAGTGGGTTGACATGTTCAAGACCCAACAAGCTAGGAACTAGCATTGTTGATTCAGATGGCACCCCTAGATATTTCGGATAGAACTAGAGGAGGAATTGACTCGTTCGATTCAGTAGACTTCATAAAGCACACAGTCTCCTATTAATCTTTGAAAATTAGCGCCTTGAGATTGGTCTGTGTTGGCACAAATGAGACTTCTTTTTCACCACTTCTCAAGGTGATATGATCAGCTTCCAGATCGATCAGTGCCTTGGCAGTAGCCAAAAATGGACGTCCTAGAATGATAAGATGAAATTTATTAACAGGAACGTCAAGCATGATAAAATCTACATGAAACTTTAGATCCTCAATATCAACTATTACATCTTTGATAACTACCATGGAGTTGATATACGACTAATCAGCCAGTTAAATACTAAGACTTATTGGCTACAATAGCCAATGCATCTATGGTGGATGAAGATCCAAACCCGCAGGGGATAATGAAACTTCCCGGATCTTTTCGCTTTTCCCGTAGTTCTAAAGTAGTTTTGGTCGAAGTGACCAAAAGTGATTTTTTGCGATTGGAAGAAAGAAACTTGAGAAATGAGTTGATTAGAAAATGACCTTGATGGGGAAGTGAGATATCTTCTCCATTAGTGTCGCATTCAAGGATGAGATCGAGGAATTATTGATATTTCCGCTCTTCTTCTATATCCTCCTTGTGATCTTCACAATATTCCTCCAACTGCTTCTTCTGAAGTGCACGTGTGTGGTCTCTCAGTTGGGCACACTTCTTCTCAAGTGAGTCTTTTTCTAAATCAATGGTGGAGATCATGTTGACACTAGCGTTAGGGTTCACTTTAGTGTTGCTAGGAAACTCACCCTTATTCCTTTCAGACAAAAGGCTTGCTATTTGCCCTAAGTGTCTCTCCATATTTTGGATACTAGCTTGCTAATTTTTTATTTCAGTATTGTGTTTACTGTCAGCATTCACTAGACTTTGGACTAACTTTTCCAATTTGTCCAAATTGGATGGCTCACCTTGCTTATAGTGAGTTGGTCAACAAGGTTGATTGGAGTTATTAAAATTGGAATTTGAGTTTCACCAAGAACTACTAGATTGATTCCTGTTATCTGAGTTGCACAAGAGTATATATAAATAACATATGCATATACAAACTTTAAATTTATAAGACCTAAATCATCTTGTGACTACGCATGCACATATAGGAAAGCGGACCAATCGTATGGTAGCACTAAGAACAACTCAAGGCCGACCTAAGGAAGCAACAGCGTAATCATACTAAACCTAATAATTATCATTAGGATTCTGTCACAATCCCCAATAACTATTAGAAAGAAATTATGAAAGCAAAGAGTAGCAATAATGAAATAGATATGAAATCAGAATAAAGAAACATATATCATCTAAGCCTGATCACTATTCATGCATTACCTAGACCTGACATTGACATTAATATATTAAATGTCTAATAGAAACAAAGTCACTATACGATGAATCTGTAATTATAACCACAGCCATAACGAAGTATCCATGAATTAATGACCTAGCTATAGGCCACCAAACACACGATCTAAGACCTAGGACCATAGACCAATCCTACGCTAATTAACCATGATGAACTTATAAGTTATAACCCAATTACATACCATAAAATACACATTACATCTAGTCATTTCACTATCCCTTTTACCCAAGACATAGAAGCTAAGATTCATGACCAAACATAAAGGCATACTTCAATCAAGATAGATCATTGAACATGCATAATTACCATTTCCTATCTAGGCTCGCTAGAGTTCCTAAACACATATTGAAATCGCTAGATAACAACTAAGAAATAGCATCAATTCAATAAGCAGAATACATCTATCCTGCCAACCAAATCAAGAACTACTAGGAAAGGATCAAACACATCATTCAAGAACACATCTTTAATATGCAAGAGGAATCATAAATATTATACTCAAATCATTATGTAAAACATTGTCAATGTCAAATCATAGGTAAAACACTAAATAGATCACATTGTCTTATACGATATCAAGAGAGTTAGCCTCTCATAGCTATACTAATGTAAATAGCAATATCAAATGAAAAGATCATTGTAAATGCAAACCGAAGTCGATCAATGGCCAAATCTTCAAATACTTTGATTGCACGAACGATTGGACACCTCCTTGAGCTTCTAAGGCTTGGATTCTCGAACTTTATTTTCTGGAATCTCTCTGTAACCGTGAGTAATAGGTGTCAACTCTCTAACCTCTTTAAAAATTGAAATGATTGGGTATTTATAGTTTTCATTTAGGGTTTGGGAAACAGGGCGTAACGACTCGTGACAAGGTAACGGGTCGTGAGCGCCGCCATAAATTTACGGATTAGGGTATCTATAAATGCTCTTGTAATGGCTCGTAATGCTTGTAAGAGGTCGTGACGTGGAGAAAAAGCAAATCTTCCGAATCTTGAGCAATTTCTCTTCAAATCCTTCTAAAATCTTCAAATATCACTTTGGCTCCCTCTATTTACCTGTTTTTGATATTTCACACCAAAAAAGGGTAAAATAGACCAAAATAATACATAAACCATCAACATTCATGGGTGTTTAACTACTAAAAAGATTTGTAATTAAAGCACATTATATGCACTTTGGCATAAACCTATTAACCGCTTTGATCTATCACGATAGATCTTTATTCCGAGAATATATGTCGCTTCTCCCAGATCTTTCGTGGAGAAACACTTTCCAAATTTAACATATTGTAGCATTGGAATGTTATTTCCTATGAACAATATGTCGTCGACATATAAGATAAGAAAGACAACGACGCTACCACTAGCTCTCATGTATACACATGGCTCATTAGGGTTTTGAGTGAAACGAAACTTCTTGACTTCCTCATCGAACCTCTTATTCCAGCTTCAGGACACTTGCTTTAATCCGTAAAAGGATCTTTGAAGCTTGCATACCCTTTCTGGATATTTTGGATTGATAAATCCTTCTGGTTGAACCATATAGACTTCATCATCAAGACAAAATAGAGGTGTCATGGGTTTCTTGTCAGAAAGTATGGTATTATTTTATGAAGTAAGTATAGCCCATAAGAGGTGAAGTATGTGCTCTTCGTTGTGCAATGTAATCAAAACAATGTTGCTCATTTAGGCTTGCGTTTGCCCTATAGATTTGCTTCATACGAGAAGACATAGGTTATTTTGTCCGAATAGAATATAAATAACTGTAAAGTTCAAAGGGTTGCTCGAAGCAAAATAAGAGTTGGAAGAAAGCGATTTCAAAAGCAGATGCACAAATAGATATATTCATTGAGATGAGTACTTAGCCATTCGTTGTTATTCATTTGTTGTAGCCGTAGTAGATTTTAAAGATCATGAAAACAATACATAATTAAAATAAGAATTAAATTGATTAAAAGCGTTCGGCTCTTGTTGTTCACATGGCGTGAATTTACAAAGAAATAATTAGAAAGTAAGATACTTTCAAGAATGGATTTTTTGTAAAGGTTACGATGTCATCGTTGTTGACCGAATGTGGCGAAGTTAGTGTGGTTGTTCATCGTACATACGTGATGTTTGTTGAAAAATAGATTAGAGGTGATAGTAGAATGACGATTTACGTTTGAAACTTAAAGATTAGTTGGGTACAGAATGGGATTTGAATTGTAGACTTTTTCTTTCTTACGCTTTTTTGTGATTTTGCATGTTGTTAAGGGTATCATTACCCATCGTTTTGTTGTATACAAATGTGCTTTTGTGCTTAAAAAGACATTAAGTTCATGGTTTATACGTGTGTCGTTATTTGTTTACTAAAGTTTATCATTTTGTTAGTGTTATTGGCGGATAAATATCCATGCTTGCTTGTATACTTTAGGTTTTTAGATACATGTGCGCTTAATTGGTTCGTATTTGCGTTAAGGAAGCGTTAAGCTTTGCATTTATTTGGCAACGTTTGATGTATGTTTGTCGTTTGAAGAACACATGTCCTGCGATTCGAATTATTTAGTTGTAGTTTGTTAGTCACTAGGGACGTGTTTTAGTTTAGTTTGCGTTATGTATATAGTTGTAGGTAGCCGCCACGGCGTATTTATCATTGTTTGCATTAAGGATCATACCCTTGAGTACATATGCATGTGTTTAGTTTGATTATTTTCGTTCTTTGATTACTTTTCTTGAACATTTATTGATTAGGATACAACCCAATGGCGCGCGTAAATAGTTTGCTATCAAAGCACCGTTGTCATTCATTTGTTGCGTCTAGGATTCTACCCTTGGGACACTTCCTAGAATCTGTGAGTATGACAAATCCACGATTATACGAGCTCTTTTTCAATCGTCAAGTTGCCTTACAAACACACCCTATTGGTTTCCCTTAGCAAACTTGTGGTGTGTTGCGTTTCGTTCGTTCTTAAGTATATTGTGTTGTGTATTTTAATTTATTGGTTGGTCATTATTTTTGTTGGTTAGATGCATCGGCGTTCGGCCGCCTAAAACTAGAACAAAAATAGTTATTCTAAAATATTGAGTTTAACTTGTAATCTAAGGGGGCATACAAAAGTTTGTTGTTTCCATATAGTTGACGAGTTTCATGACACGATAAAATCCCTTAGTTAGAATAATAATTAATTTGCGTTTAAAGGTGTGAGCATGTATAGATCCTAATGTTGTTTATAAGGGATATCTTATTACTTAAGGATTTTCAAAACGTTTAACAATTATGCGGTTGACTATTTTAGCGTTTACAAAAATGAAGTAGTTAAACAATATTGACCGTTGCGGATGTGCATACTACACATGTAGTTGTAAACCATTTGCTTGTTTCAAATTGCTTGTAAAAAGTTTTGTTTCAAAACGTTAATCGTTTAGCGTTTACAAAAAGGGTTTGAAGAGATGCGTTTAAGACTTTAAATAAATTCCCAAAGTTCATTCAAAATATTGTTTAGTTAAGGTTGCCAAAAATATAGTTCTCAGTTTGAGTTTTCAAAATAGTTTCTTTAAATAATGTTTAAAAATAATATTGAACCTAGTAACCATGATCGATGGATGATCATTCGTAAGTTTCCTATGCTCGGCGCGATGCATAACTTCGATAGAGCTTTGGTATTGGGTTCCTATGTTGTTTCAGGAGTCTTTAACCTAAGCATGTTATCTCCTATGTATTCTTTTTGCTTTGTCAAACATTGGCTCTGATAACAGTCTGTCACACCACTGCCCTTGGGAGGCCAAGATGTCAAGGATCGTGTTCGTTTAACAAGCAAAAATGAATACTTCTATTAAATTTTAAAGGCACAAATTACAAACTAGGAATAAAATACAAAACTTTTAAATAAATTTAAATCTAATGCGGAAGCTATTGGTCTTCTAAGAGTTTCTTCATGCGCGCGTGAGCCAGTCTACGGTCAATCTTCTAGTGCAAGTCTTCAATTAGCTAGGTACCTGATACATGCTCAAAAAGATTTTGTATCAACTAAAAAAGTCGAGTGAGTTCATGAGTTTTGTAGAAATAATCGTTGCGTATAAAATGTGTTTATCGTATCGTTTGCAAAACATATACTTGTCGTTGTGTTTAACAAAATGTGTCTTATCGTATTGTTTGCCAAAAGGTGTTTTTTCATTGCATTTACCAAAAATGTGTTTTATCGTACGTTTACCAAAAATGTATTTTTTCGTTTTGATGGCATATCGACCATGGGATGCTATGGAATCAAAATATATAAATATATGTTTCACAAGCAACCATCCTCTATCCGTCGTGATCCTTACCTAATTGTTATGCGCGTGACCACTTGCCAATATAGTCCTTCCATAAATAAATATAAGTCATGAACCCAACCATGGGGTTGCGATGTGTGAAAGGTTAAAATGGCGTCTCTTGTGAGGGAGTCCCATCCATGGGCACAAGGACATGGGGGAATTATGATAAGTACTGAGATTAATGGTTAATTTTTATGAACATGAGGATTTTTCCATACAACACGTAAAGTTAGTAGGTTTAGTATATTAAATAATTCTAGTAAATTATGTTTTGCAATTAGTGGGGTTAGTAGACTAATGGTAGTTATTCATGATCCCATGTTTCCTGCTTGTGGTGTTAGTAGTTCCTATATTTTCTCATTCTAATCCTTTTTAAAGGATTGTCTAGTGACTAATTAATTATGCAACAAAGTTCATGAAAAGTCTGAGTTTCTTTCCATATTTCTCTCTGGTTTTCATCTCTATTTTCATGGCCATTTGATTACCCGATCGGATTCACATCACATTTTTACCAACTAGCGCTACTCATTGATCTACCCGCAGTTTCTATACGAAAAAACTAAGATTGTGTACATGTGTGACGACCCGGGGTAAGTATCACTAGTCCGTAAGTAAGCACTTCATGTATCGAGCATCCAAATAAAGTTTAAGTACGATAATCAGTAAAGAAATACAGAGCAATGTACCACCCCAAAAGTGAAAAGGGGAAAAAGTGCAACATGACTCACCTAAGCGTTTGCATTTTCAAAATAGTTTAAAGGCCTTTGTTTTCCAACACCTTGCATCTAGATTAATGACTTGACCAAATAAATTATAGATTCCAGGTATATAACCCATAGTTTGCGTTTCCAAGTTCCATTAAGATTCTAGTTGGTTTTAAGAAAAACTTTTATGATTCGATTTGACTGATATGTGATTTGAGTTCGTGTCTTTAATATGTTGATTCAAACCCGATATATTTTCCAACTGTGTTCGGTTAATTGTTGTGATGACGGGTTATACTTAACATGTGGTTTGGGCCTCAAGACCATATAAAATGTGTGGCTGTTTAAAAGTTAAGTTGGGTCGTAGGCCCATTGGGTTTAAAAATGGTTTTTTGGGCTTCGGTTTAGTAATCAAAACTGGGTCATAGGCCCATTAGGCACAAATCGGTTTTATAGGTCTTTTGATTATTAAAATCAAGTCCAAAAATGATAATGTAGTTATCGTGGCTAGATTATAGTTTAATCCAATGTTCAAATGTTCGATTATGGTTAATAAATAAGTTTGTGCGGTTTATGTAAAACGTAACCGCAGGCCCATTTTAGTTTAAACGAAAATACTGGGCCATGGGGCCCGGTACTATGGGTTTAGTAAAAAACAGTGGGCCTCATGCCTCATTTAGCCGTGAGGGTTTTCGGTTAGTGGGCGACCTGGCTCACTAATCTTAGGTTTTTGGTTCGAAAATGTTAACAAGCCCGTTTTTAGTTTATTGGGGTTTAACCCAACCCGAGTGTATAACTTGACACGATTGAATTAAAGTAAGTTTAATTATTTTTTAAAATACTAAGTTGTTAACAAAGTGATTTTTATGGCAAAATCCATGAATAATCCCTCGGTTCAAAATGTTGGTCTTGTCACAAAATGAGTTTAGCTCCTAATATCCGGTTTTATTTATTTATCCCAAAAGATTAGTTTCTAAAATCATTAACCAAATTCAAAAATGAGTTGTCGGATCACGGGTTCGGTTCACCCGATTTTAGTAAGAAAAATGAAACTTTACATGGGTTTTGGATCGTATGCCCCTGTGGTGTGCTTCGACCGATTTCAAGGTTATTTAGCCCGTTTTATATTCTTCATTAAATATAGATTTTGTTGTGTAGACCCGTCATATAATTTGTAACCTTTTTATCGTGTTAGATTTTGTGTTTAACCTATATCTCAACCAAATGAAAATAACGCAATCAATGGGTTCCAAAATAACGCATGAAATGGAAGTGAAAACTCATAGAGCGTCGGATCTAGTGATTTGTACACCGAATTTGGACCGAAACTTACCCCGAACTCAAGAACAAAAATCATAAATATAACTCAGTTTATAGCACGAATTGATCAACGACTACATGTAATGAACTCGATTCTAGCTTCTAATCACGATCCTAGGCTCAGTTCTCTCTGAAAAACAAAATCGAAAAACTCCTCCCTCTATGAAATCTGACTCAGGAAAAACGGTTATGCTGGAGGTCTACCTTGTCCGAACTCCATCTTCCATATATATATCATCCAGATTGGGAGTGCCGAACTTGAGGTTCGGCCTCCCTTCGGTTGTACTTCGGACCAACTTTGCCTGCAATTTGCTTCCTCCACTTCTTTTGGTTGCAATTCACTTGAGTTGAAGCTTGCATATATTCTTATATGACAAAAATGTATTAACTGGATACACACACGTCACACATATTTTGCACTAACAAGTATGGACACAAACTACTTTGTAACTTTGAACTAATTATTCTATCTAAACATCACTAACAATATTAACTGGATACACACACGTCACACATATTTTGCACTAACAAACTCCCCCTTGACGTGTGCTGTATCAGCTCTTCCAACTCTTTGAGTCTGTTGTTAGTTGATGTAGGGTAGGCATGGCTGGAATAGGATTAAGTCAACTGAACCATTCCGGAAAGTGATAAACTCCTTGACAGCTTTGCAACCATGCATGAGATTCATCTGAGATCCGTATCTGAGAGACTTTGATCTTTTCAACCTGCAAACTTCAGAAGACAAAAGTACAGTTTTTCTTTTCCAAACATAACTTTAATCTTGGAAGCAAAACTCCTCCTTTGGAGAAACCAAGAAATTTAGCTTTGAAAATTGTTGTATCTCGTGTCGATCAGATCAAAAACAAAAAAGAAAGAAAATCTTTTTGGATTTTACAAAGTTTATATCAAAACACACTGAAAATCTTTTTGATTTTTCAAAAACTGAAACATAACTGCAATATAGGATATGATTCTATTTTTGTTTTTGGTGAGAAAGATCACAACATGAGATCATATCAGACATAACGCATCATACACACTGCAATTTCAAAATACTAAGCATGCAAGCCAAGCTGAATGAGAATACAACCATTTGGTTTATTTCAGCTAAAGCAGGTCATTGTCTATAGCTTTCTGATATAAAATTAAGTGTATTTATCAAGCATTGATAACATGATACCCACACAATCAGGAATACTGGCAATCCGCGTATTTCATATTTTTGTATTTTTCTTTTATTCATGACAATTTACTCGCAGCAGATTTCTCATACTGATATTGTAAACTTGCTTATACAGAATCAAATGCCACAGAGATATCAATTTCATGGTGTTTCTTGCAAAAAGAAAGCAGAATCCTAAACAAACAACAATCAGGTCGGCTAGTAGGCACGCAGAGAAAATTTCATGGTGTTTCTTGCAAAAAGAAAGCAAAATCCTAAACAAACAACAATCAGGTCGGCTAGTAGGCACGCAGAGAAAGTCCGAATGTTTAGGAAAATAATAAAATGCAAAATAAAGCAGAAGTTGTATAATCCAACAACAATCAGGTCGGTACTCACGTACGCGCAGAGAAAGTCCGATGGATTATACAAAACACCAAAGAAAATAAAGCAGAACGTCAAACGAACACCAATCAGGTCGATCTTTCGATACGCAGAGAAATGCCGATCGTTTGACAAAATAAAGAAAATCAAACAAGTTGAAATTTTTCAAAATAAAGCAAGCGTACACGAGAACAACTCTTTATTCTGTTTTTGATACTTTCTCATTTTATTTTGCCAGATATGCACAATACCCATCATGATTTGTAGCCACAATTATCAAGCAAGCGTTATCTTTATATCATACTCACATATATCAGACTACTCAGCACATTCAGTCAAGTCAAGCAAGTACCTACAGCCTTTCTTTCTACTTTATTCATGGCAGATAACGTATGCTGATGTACCATCATTTCTCATATGGTTGTATCAATTTCTCTTTTTAATATTTTTCATTTTTTTTTAATTTTTCATTTTTTTAGGAAACAAACATCACACTATTTTTGTGTTTTTCAAATATTCTCCCCCTAAAATTCAACAAACTCTATTTTTGAATTTTCCAAAATTTCTCCCCCTAAAGATATGAAAGAAAGTAAAAGTAAAGAAAATAAAATTGATCAATCAACACGGATACCTTGCATTTTTAGATTTTGAAAAATCATTTTTCTCAAAAATGTTTGTGAAATATCAACTCTGTGAAACGCTAACTTAAGCAAAATACTCCACTATCAGCAACTTTGCAATCACTAATAGGTCTTCTTGAAGTACCTACACACAACCTCAAACAATTTTTAGTTAAATACGGGAACCCAAACCGGCTTGGGTCGTCCCGTATCCTCAACAAAATCGTTTCCCGCCGAGGTTGCCATTTTCTGTCTCCAAGAACAAAATGGTTTAGACGATTTTGCCCGATGCGAATCAGAATCATTTACATACCGTGACAAGTTGGAAACAATGTTTAACAACTCACCAACTAACATTTTCTCAGATTTTGGATGACGTTGGTGATGTTGTCTAGGCCTATAGTAAGAAAAATCATTTGAATAAGGCATTGTAAACTCATTTTGGAAAAATTGTTTTTGTTTTGAAAATTGTGGTGACCATCATCATAATTTGAGGTTTTACCAACATCCGGCTTCTTATAAGCTGGCTTTCGTTGGTTTTTCTGATTTTGTCTAACAGGTACCTCATTGAGAATCATTGAATCAGATGATGACGATCGATATGAACCACGTGAAAACCTTTTTCGAGTAGCACAATCACGAATCACATGTCCCGTCTTGTTGCAATAAAAGCAAGCTCTCACATCCGCCAACTTAGGAGATGACATGGATTCTGTTGACATTGTAGAATGTTGAGAAGAATCACTCTCTTGACGCTCTAACTTAGAATTCGTTGACAGAAAATCAGCTTCAGGGTCACACAAGATATGATTCTCAAGTGGAATCTCCTTTTCTTTGTGAACCTTGATATTCTCCACAATTTCTTCTATCTCAAGCACATCTTGGAGATCATTTCCAACATTCACGTTCTCGTCTTTGCTTTCATATCCCAGACCACCATTCTTTTTAGATTTATCTGGTACCGACTTAGGTTTCTCATGACCTTGTGAAGCAAGTCGAGAAAAGTCATCCTTGATGGCATTTAAATCATCTTTATTAGAAAGCAATGATTCATCAATCACAATCTCCGAGAATTTGTCGACTTTCACTTTTCCTGGATTGCCGTCAAAAACCTTTTCATTATCAAGCAATATGGAACTTGAAACAAATTTAGTTCGCTTCTAAGCATCAAAATTCTCTTCATTTTTCTTCTGCGACTTTGACTTCTTCTTCTCAGAAGAATTATCAGCAAACTTTGAATAATCATAAACTTCTTCCATTGCTTTCAAAGTATTGATAGAAATTTCAATAACCACAGGAGGTGGAACACTTTTCAGAATATCATCACCGAAAATCTGTTGAAAATTCACCTTTTTGCACAAAAAATTTGTGAAAGAAGATGAATTATTGAGATTATGCAACTGTCTTTTGAAATCACGAACCTCAATCTTCATGTCTGCAATTTTCTTTTGCGATTCAGCCAACTCTTTTTATGTTGCAATAAGTTCTTCTGTTCTTATATTTAGAGTAAACTTTTCTCTCCTCAACTGATCATGAGCATCATATGTTTCTTGAACAACCTTTTCCCATTTTTGTTTATAAATCTTAACATTTTGCTTCAAAAGCTTGTTTTCATGAAGCAATTCAACTTTAACATCTAACAGCTTCATGTTGTCCTCTTGATGACTTAATTCTTTAGCAGTAAGATCAGTAATTTCCTTTTCTAGACCTTCAAGTTTGATCTTTGATTTTGCAAACAAATCATCAAAAGCTACTGCCATATCACCTGCTTCTTTCTTCCATTTTTCAACATCCTTCATCAAGACATCATTTGTTTCAGTCAGTTTTGAAACTTTTGCAATTAAATCTGCATTCTCATGTTGAAGCTTCAATTCATTCTCAACAGCTTCACATTTTGAAGATTTATTTATTTGAATTTCTTCCATAACAGATTCATTCAATTCAGCATATTTCTAAGCAAGAGCAACCCAAAACATTTTAGAATTCTCACACATTTTGAATTGAGACATTAATTCTTTTGGTAATGCCATTGTGAGAATATCATAAGCTTTTAATTCTCTTTCATAACATTCTCTTTCCTCAAATGAAAGATCTCTTTGAAATTTAGGAACATCATGCCAATCAGTCGGATATGAATACTTTTTATCAATCGCCTTCCAAAATTCATCAAAGTTAGCGTTGATAAATATCTCAAAATCTTTTCTCAATTCTTGATAATCTTCATATTTTAATAATTTGGGAACCACCAAACTCGTTTGAACTTTACTCATTGTGATTACACCAGAAAAATATCAATCGTTGAATCTTGTACCTTGAACTTTGAATTTTATGAAATCACCGAATTGAAATCCCAAGGCCAAGTCCTCAAAAATATTTTTGTATATTTTTTGTTTATTTTCTTTCAAGAAAAACAAACTTTGATAAACAAAATGTTTATAGTTTTTTTTTTTAAGAAAAAGAAATAAGAGACTGAAAAATAACACGGTAAAAACAAAAACAAACGCGAACGAATTTTATGTTTGTAAACCGATTCGACAAACTCAAAAATATTTTTGCAATCACAAAACAATTCAACGAACACAAAAACTTGTGTTAAATTTTTTTCTATTATTGTTTTTTTTATGTAAAACTTCCTTTTTTTTTTAAATTAGTTAGTTTTTTTTATTATTTAAAAACTTGTGTTTGTTTTTTTTTTCTTTAAAAAATCTAGTAATCTAATGAAAGAAACTTTGAAACTAGAGGGGTTGTAATGAAAATTGTGTCTAAAAAGACAAAATAGTCGAGAGAATTGGAAATTCCCTCCCCCTCCGATTTTTTTTTTGGCTGGCGACTGAAAATCCGGTGACCTTGAACTTTTCCGGCGAGTTCAAACAACCACCACCACCAAACTTTAAAAATTCATATCTTCTTCAATTCACGACCAAAATTCAATCCGAAACTTGCGTTGGAATCGTGAGATCGCGAAGAATCAAAAGAGCACCATTGTTGATAGCTTTTGATGAGCTTAAAGCATCGAACGAGAATCACCAAAGAATGAAGAAGATGATGAAATTGGCATCTTCTCAAAACTTCACCAAAATGAAAAAGGATTGTTGCGATAGATTCGTATAATCGAAAGGAACTTGTAGCAACAAAAATCACGAACAATGATCAAGTATTTAAGATTTCACCATTGATGAAGCATGAAGAAGAAGAACATGAACATATAAATTTTGAATTTGATCAAACCTTAATGAAAATCACTTCTGTAACTTGTAGTAGCTTCATATTAAGATGATGAAACTGTTAGAATCAATAAAACTCGCAAACAAACTCAAAATGATGTCCAATTTCTGAATCAAACTTCACAGTTTGACTTTGAAAAAGTCAAACGTGATCCAATTTCATCAAATTTCAGCAGATTTCGATCAAAAACAGTTGTAGAATCACGCTTGGATTGCTCTGATACCAATTGAAAACTCATAGAGCGTCGGATCTAGTGATTTGTACACCAAATTTGGACCGAAATTTACCCCGAACTCAAGAACACAAAATCGTAAATATAATTCAGTTTATACCACGAAGGCAATCACCTGGACTAGTTGAGTAACTGAAGCTGAAAAGTGTTCCTCAGTCAGATTCATACGGTTTGATCCCTTGTAAACTTTCTCATGTTTGGTTTGGTAAGTATTTGTTTAGTTTATATCTTTCGTGTGTGAGTCGTTAAGTTCTTTTTCGTGTGTTTTCTTCTTGGGCAGGTCGATTTGAGAAGTCAAAATGTGTTTTTCATGGGTTTTAATGCATGACAATATGCCCCCGACAGATCTTGCCAAATTGTTAGGGGAAGGAGTATGGGATAATAAGTATTATCCGAAAAGACTTCCATAATACATAGTATCCGAAGGGAACTCGAGGATAATATGCATTATCTCAGGGTAAGTCCTTGGCTGAAGGGAAGTTTTCAGCTAAGGGGAAGTCTTTAGAGGTCTTGGGTTCAGGGGAAGTTTTATAGAAAACCCGTAATCTATATTAGGGTTTTTGGTTAAAATAATGTAAATTTGAATCAACTAAACATGTGATAATTACCTTCTAACCCAAAGACCAGTCATCAAATGTCTGGTGGAGTATATTTTTTCAAATGTGTGTCAAACAGGTTGATGATAGAAAGATGCTGCTGATGCTGCTGCTGCTCAAAGTTAAAGAACCAGCCGGACAAGACTTCCATCTGGAAAAGCAACTGTTCAGGGGAAGTTGTTGGTGTCTTTACAAGTTTTCAAAAGCTTCAAAAGAGCTTCAAAGAAGATGTTCACATGTTTAGGGGAAGCAGAAGATTTCAAGTCGCTCTTTGATGAAGAAAATGAAGCAGAGAGTAGTCAAAGATCATGATGACCCAAGATCAACAACCAAGTTCTTCAAAGTTAGAGGTGTTCAAACTTTTTACCCTCTAATTTTTGAAGATTCAAGACAGTTACCGAAGATTTAGCAAGAACCAATTCTTTCAAGAGAAGCAAGTCAATGAGAGTCCTCCATTTCATTGATTGTTCATTTAAAGAAGTTCGAGCTGATGCTGATCAAGAGAAAGTCCCAAGTGCCCGTCATGAAACCCATTGAAGATTTCTGCGGAAAGAATCTTCATCAACATCTTTGCCAGCCAGTCAAGAACAAGAATTTCATAGATTGAAGACATTTAATATCACAAGCCTAGGGGAAGATTGTTGAGGCTAGATTATGAGGCTTCTAATATTAAATTAGTTGGGATGGGCTTAGAGGGTTTAATTAGCTTAGTGGACTAGTTTACTATTAGATATGGGCTTGGGCTTGGGTTTAAGATCCAAAAGGGCCCAATTGTAAACCCATTGGGGTGCCTATATAAACCTCAATGGTTCTCCTAGTTGGGGGTGGCTGATTACGACTTTGAGAGGAGCCTCAAGGTGTTTACGATCGTAATCGTAATCAAGAGAGAAAGAAGATAGTTTACGATTTTCTGTTTTGTACCCGACAAGTTCATCTTGTGTGCAAGATCAGGTTTTTTATCGTTTATATTCATCGTATTCTTAGTTTTCTTCTCGTCTCCTTCTTGAATCACTAATCTAACCGGATTTCGCACACTTAGATTAGTTAGATATCGTGAACGGTTGTTGATTTGGACCAACAACATGTTTCGGTGACATTTTAGATCGTTTTGTGTGACCATTGCAAACCCAATCAGTTAATATGGTCACACCTTTACATTACATGTGTGACAATTAAGAGTCACATTTCGAACAATGTGACCAAATGTCACCACTTGCGACTTTTTTTCCTGATAATATTTACGAGTGACTATAGATACGTATATGGTCACATGAAGCAATTGTTTACATAATTAAATGTGGCTAAATGTAATATATATTGACACGTTAATTTTGAGTGTGACAGTAAGTTAAACATATTTTGGTCAAAATAGTTATTGGTATGACTGTAAGTTACTATTTATGGTCACATTTCCAATTTGGACGTGTGACTAAAGATAAATCATCGTCACAATAAATTGGCAAACATGTGACCATAAGTATAATATGGTCATCTTTCATTTTATTAGGTGTGACTAAAAATTAACACTAAGAAAAATTTATGCTGGTCTAAATATTTTATGGTCACAGTTTAAATTTTGGATGTGTGACTAAAGATAATTCATGGTCATGGTAAATGGGAAAATATGCGACTATAAGTATAATTTGGTCATCTTTAATTTTATGATAATTTGGCGTGTGACTAAAGATGAATTCTGGTCATGATAAATGAATAAAATATGTGACTATAAGCATAATTTGGTCATCTTTCATGTTATGACAATTTGATGTGTGACTAAAGATGAACTATAGTCATGATAAATGAAAAAAAAGTATGTGATTATAAGTATAATTTAGTCACATTTCATTTTTTGACAATTTGATGTGTGACTAAAGATGAAATATGGTCATGATAAATGAAAAACTATATGACTATAAGTATAGTTTGGTCATGTTTCATTTTATGACAATTTTATGTGTAACTAAAGATGAAATACGGTCATGATAAACGCAAAAACTACGTGACTATAAATATAGTATGGTCATACTTTGTTTTATGACAATTTGATATGTGACTAAAGATGAATTTTGGTCACGATAAATGAAAAGAATATGTGACTATAAGTATAGTTTGGTCATCTTTTATTTTATGACAATTTGATATGTGATTAAAGATGAATTCTGGTCATGATAAATGAATAAAATATGTGACTATAAGTATAATTTGGTCATCTTTCACTTTATGACAATTTGATGTGTGACTAAAGATGAATTCTGGTCATGATAAATGAAAAAATATGACTAAAAGTATAATTTGGTCATCTTTCATTATTATTAGACATGTTAAAAAAACATATATAGTGTTGCCACTTGCCACGGTTCGAACTAGCAACCTATCAAAGAAAATCACAAGACTAACCCGCTGGGCTAGCCCCTGAGAACGGAAATTTATTCAATAAACATATGTTTAACTTGTTCTGGCTATATTATAATTATAGCCTATAGGTTCCGGGTTCGAACCTCGGAACCCTATAATTTTTTTTATGTTTTCTGTAAATTGATTTTCAAGCCATTGTGTAGATATAATCTTTATGTTTTGGATGTGTGACTAAAGATAATCATGATTATGATAAATGAGAAAACATGTGACTATAATCATAATATGATCATCTTTTATTTTATTAGGCGTGACTAAAAATAAATACTAAGGAAAATTTATAGCAGTCTAAGTACTTATATATGGTAACAGTTCCAATTTAGATGTGTGACTAAAGATAAATCATGGTTGGTCATGATAAATGGGCACATTTTTCTTTTGCAATAAACTAGAAAAATGCTTTTGTGGCACATAAATCGTTATATTATTTTGATCAATTAAATTATTATTTATTTACGATATAAAACAAAAAATAAAAATAAAAACATGTAAAATTATAATATCATAACATAAATTGTAGTTTCAATCCAAAACAAATTTCAAATGTTGGCGAACAAATACATAATAAGTTTCAATCATCTTTCAATTGTTTACAAAATAAGTCAAAGCAATATCTTAGGTTGTCAACTCTATACCAAGCTATCCATGAATCTAGTTATCTCAATTTCACTAAATTCACATTTTGTCAACTTTGCATTCATTATCATGATATCTTGAAGATGATAATACGTTGCTAGATAAAGAGTAGTTAAGGGTTGAAGAACCAATACAAAGTACATAAAAAGTACAAATTAATGAAAATAAATGTTAATACAAAATAGAATATGGTAAACGGGTCAAAAAAGTAATATATGCAAAAGAGAAACATATAATGTTTATTGTTCACTCACGCAAATTAGACCGCACACTGTCTAACTAAATGAAATAATATATGCAGAAACCATAACTAGTACTACAAGCCCTACTGCACAACCGGTACATATTTTGCCACGCAACCAGTACTACAACCCCAACTAAACAACTAGGACATATATCTGCCACACAGCCACACAATGAGAAATAATACAAACTTAGTAACGTGGTAGCTAAGGAGAGCATCTTGTAGAAATATGAAACTAATCTTGTAAAATGAACTAAATTGTTCTTACTGTATCCCGAAGAAAAATTGTTATGATGGATTATAGCCTACTCAAATCCTAGAACCCCTAATGTCATTGACTCACATCAATGGGATCCTTACAGTAAATTTTTAAGTGATAAATGATAACATTATTTTTATTGCAAAGCTAGGTTAACTACACTTTAGCAAGTAATAAGTAGAAAGTCAATGCATAATTATGTTTCTTTTGTAACTTCTAAAGCTGCAAGAACTAAACTTTAATATAAACATACATAAAAGAAACTACACACACCTTTTCTCCTCTAACACAAAGTATTTAGAGCGCCTTCTAAATCTTTGAAGTCCTTCACACCTGCATAACTTACAAACGTAAAATTAAACGAAAGATGCAAAGATATAAGATACCAATTATTTTGATTTGTATAATCATAGCCACCATATGTGGGAATTTAATTTGATAGTAAAAGTGTCTTTATCCAACAACTTCCAATATCTGGAGGTGAAAGTTAGGTACCACATAATGTGACGTTTGTCAAATGCATCGCAGAGGCTGCCAAAACCTAAACACCATCAAAGCAAACAAAAAACCAGCATAAATGTGTATATAATCTAATGTTGTGTTGCTAATGCATGCTACATCAACAGAAATCAAATTACGTTTGAATAAGTATTAAGTTCATGGTGTCCAATCTCCTTGCATAGTGCATCAGTGAGTGTATGTGTATGCATAAGAATAAAACATGTATAACCAAGAAACATCTATAATAAATCAATGAAGTAGCAACGGATCTATCTACAATTGATAACGCCATTGAAGCAAATGCTCTAGAAAATAAAGGTTGTTTCATGTTTAGTTACCAGTTGGTTTGATCAGCTGTTGTTTTGTTCCTTTGTTCCTATTGAGTGTGTTCCATTGCTTGCAAGACAAAACCCTTTATATGCAAACCTGTCAAAAAATTATGACAGAAAGTGTGTGTAGTGGCTTCAAGAAAAGAGTGGAAGAAGTAATTAAGGTCTATCAATAAGAGAACTAGATGAGAAACTGTGTGGGTAAACTAATTTATCACTCAATAGAAAAGGTAGTGGTTTCTCAAAGGGAACATCTAAATGTCATGGAGTTTCCAGGTATCTAATTTATCATTTGGTCCAAAAGGGAACCATGTATACTTCCAATAACTATTGTTAGTCAACTAGATGGTGACCCGCCCGCGCGTTGCGGCGGGCCACCAATGCACTGTTTTGTTTTTCTTATAAGCTTATGAAGACCAATGCATTCTTCTGTAAGAGTTTTAGATATGTAAGAAATGTAGAAGTGTTCGAACATTTGTAAGGACTTCATAAGTTCCTTTTCTCATAAACTTTTGCCATTAATTGTTGCTTGTACATTTTAGTTCAATGGCTTTTTAAATTCATTGTTGGTCTATGCCTAATATTTGCAGACCTATTCTATTCACAAAACAAATGCCATTTGTTCCATTTTAAAGCCTTATGGTACCTAGTGATTAGTAAACTGTCATTTACAAAATGTTGATATTTTTTGCAACTGGCAGGTGTTCTATAGATGCTATTTTTGGCTCTCTTTAAAGAGGCCTGACTTCCAGTTGTAATATTATTGGTTTGCGAGTAATATGAAGTGGTGAGTTTGGTTCAAGTCATGAAGTAATGTGGTGGAGGAGTACCTGCTGAACTTGAGTTGTGTTTACGTGTCCCCTTTCCTGCCGGTATTTGGGGCTCCACTGGGGCTGGCACTTGAAGCCTTTGGCTTGGTTCATTCTCACTGGAGGGTGTGGATACATGCTGCACTACCTCAAAGGTGTTGTGCCTCAGCCTTACGGGGAAGTTTGTTGGATACCTATCAACGACAGCATTGGATCAGGGATAACTTTGGGGTTATCAAAGCCTTGTTTAAGCACCATGTCACTATAGCTTGTACCAAGGGCGGCTGTCATCATGTCATTCAAAAACACTACAGGAGTGTTGCCGTGTCGTCCATAAGTATGCCGTTGACAATGTACCTGCATTGTTATGTAATTGTAAATGCAACTAATTTGAGATTAGATGAATTATAAGTACGTGTATTAAACCCTTTACATAGTTATCCAAATTAACTTTTTTTGAGATATGCAAACATGGTCATAGCAAAAAATCTGTACTCTTATATATTTTAAAAATATTTTACATAAATGAATAATTGTAATCATATTTTTTGGGTATTGTTGATCCTAATACTTCCCGAAGCAAATTGACTTGTTCCTGCAACACCCAGAAATGCATCCGAGTTGGCAGGAAGCATAATGATTTTGATGATGTTGGCAAAGACACTTATCATCATACATTTTCTTTTAAATGCTTGGTAATTGGTTATTTGGTGCTTATGTTAAAGAATAGGCAATGGGCTTAGGAAATCGTCAGTGGTAACGTTAAAAAGCTTTTTCTCATGTTAAAGTTTTATCATGATTAAACTTATTTTTAGGACATTGTGTGTTTTACTTGTATAATATGGAGTTGTATTGTACAGTTGTACTATGCTATATGGTTGTGCTTATGTTGTGTGGCTTTATCGTCATATAGCTTGTTAATAGAGTGTATTATTACCCGATATCCTGCAATTTTAGTTGCATAAGATTGTCATGCCTTTGAGTTTTAGCATTCTCTAAGAGCAAATCAATTCCCCAAGCAACAACCCACCTGTGATTAAGCAACATAAAAGAACTAAGACACCATTGGAAATAAATAATTGAGCAAAGAAAAAGTTACAACAACTTTACTAACAAAAGAAAAACATTTAACCTTGAGATGAAACAAAATAGATAGATATTTATCTTTTAAAAATGATAGGTTACAAACACAACACACTCATAAATTAGACACACCACTTACTATGCAGTTTTATAATCCAACATCAAAGACCATAACAAAATAAGGACAATGCCATAAGAAGAGTACATATCAACAACGTTACAAAACAAAAGGTCATCACTGTTTTTCAAAAGCAAAATGAAAGAGAGAACTCCTGGTCCTAATCGAACTACTAATACATTAATAAGCAATGGTATTAAAAAAAATCAGATTGACATTGTTATTTATGTTGCAGCTGTTGTACCTTGTAAGTGCCATCAAGAAACTTAGTCACAGCTATGACGGAGGATGGAGGAGGAAATAGATCGGAAGCGACGGCTATGTTTGGTGTTAATGGATTTGTTGAGAGATAGCGGATTTGTTGGTTTGTGGTGATGAGGCTGCGATTTATGGAATGCGGGAAAGGGTTCACCTTTGATATCCATTCCATTCCCGCTCATTGTTTGTGGAGAGAGAAATGACCAAAGAAGAGAAGATGAATACTAGGGTTAAAAGTGATTTCGCGGAAGCTGGGGAGTGTGGAGGTTACCGGCGATGTAGGAGGATTCGAGGGAATAGTGGCAGAAGGAACCGCCAGGCGTAAATGGAAGAACATCGATAAGTTAGGTTTGATTGTGGAAGTACGATAAGGGTTGAGTGGGAAATTAGGGGCGGGAATACAGAAGCACGAATTGAAGTTAAAATTTTAGCGGTTAAGCATGCTAGAAAAGAGGGATAACAAAAATTTTAATAGCATGTTTTATTATTGTGACACTAAATAGGACTGTTCAAAAAAATCGTTGCTAGTGACTCACTCGAAGCTCGTTCGGAAAAAAGCTCAAAATTAGATCACTTGAAATTGGCTCGATTGTAAACGAGCCAAGCCGAGCCGAGCCCGAGCCAAGGTCAGCTCGACTCGTGGCTTGCTGTTAGTTAGCTTATTAGCTCGTCGTTTGGCTCGTTTAAATTTAAACTCAAGTTTTAGTATATATACGTATATATAAACCAAAAATTATAAGTTTATGATTCATAGTGTTTTTTTTAGTTTTCCTATAGATTTTTCTTAAAAAAGCATTAAATTAGAATAAGAAATAAACTAATATGATACTTTTCAATAAAAAACATATCTATTTTTATTTAATAAATATCGAACTTTAAATTTTTCATAACAAGTATGTTAAACTATTTTTCATAATAGTTACTTTGGCTCGGCTCGACTTGGCTCGTTTATAGCCCTAACACTAATACTATTTCATTTTTATATTACGCCTAAAGTATTATTAAAAACTTAAATTAGATCCATAAAAGTTATATGTGATTATAAACATGTGTCATTTTATTAAAAAAAAAACAAATGCATTCCAATGTATTTTTAATTGGAGTCGATTATGCCCAATGAAGTTTGATCAATAGAACATGATTATGCCCAATTGAGTTCGATTATGTCCAATTGAGCTTGATTATGTTCAATTGAGTTCGATTATTTTCAATTAAGTCCGATTATATCAAGTTGCGTTTGATTATGTCCAATCGGGTCTAATTATACCCAATTGAGTATGATTATATCCCGTTGCAGTCGATTATGTTAAATTGAGTTCCATTATATCCATTATAGTCGATTATCTCTAATTGGAGTCGAGTAAGCCCAATTGAGTTCTATTATGTCAAATTGGAGTCGATTATGCCCAATTGAGTTCGATGTATCCAGTTGAAGTCGATTAGGTCTAGTTGAGTTCAATTATATCCAGTTATGGTCGATTATGCTCAATTGAGTTCGTCTATATCCAGTTGAAGTTTATGTTCAGTTGAGGTTGATTATACTTAATTAGAGTCGATTATGCCCAATTGAGTTCTATTATATCCAATTGGAGTCGATTATATCCAATTGAGTTCGATTATATCCAATTGGAGTCGATTATGTCCAATTGAGTTCGATCATGTCCACTCGAGCTTGATTTTGTTCAATTAAGTCCGATTATATCCATTTGAGTTCAGTTATGTCCAATTGGAGTCGATTATGCCCAATTGAGTACGACTATATCCCGTTGGAGTCGATTATGTTCAGTTGAGTTCAATTATATCCAATTGGAGTTGATTATGTCTAGTGGACTTCGATTATGTCCAGTTGATCTTGATTATGTCCAATTGAGTTCGATTATGTCCACTTGAGCTTGATTGTGTTCAATTGAGTTTGATTATGTTCAATTATGTTCGATTATATCCAACTGAGTTCGATTATGTCCAATGGAGTTCGATTATGTCCAGTTGAGCTTGATTATGCCCAATTGAGTTTGATTATGTCCACTTGAGCTTGGTTATGTCTAATTGAGCTTGATTATGTTCAATTGAGTTCAATTATGTTCAATTAAGTCCGATTATATCCAATTGAGTTTGATTATGTCCAATTGGAGTCGATTATGCTCAATTGAGTATGATTATATCTCGTTGGAGTCGATTATGTTTAATTGAGTTCAATTATATCCAATTGGAGTTGATTATGCCCAATGGAGTTCGATTATGTCCAGTTCAGCTTGATTATGCCTAATTGAGTTTGATTATGTTCACTTGAACTTGATTATGTCCAATTGAGCTTGATTGTGTTCCACTAAGATCGATTATGTTCATTGAGTTCGATTATGTCCAATTGGAGCCGATTATGCCCAATTGAGTATGATTAGATCCCGTTGGAGTCGATTATGTACAATTTACTTCGATAATATCTAATTGGAGTTGATTATGACCAGTGGAGTTCGATTATGTCCGGTTAAGCTTGATTATGCCCAATTGAGTTCGATTATGTCGACTTGAGCTTGATTATGTTCAATTGAGCATTATTGTGTTCAATTGAGTTCGAATATGTTTAATTGAGTTCGATTATATCCAATTGAGTTCGATTATGTCCAATTGGAGGCGATTATGCCCAATTGAGCTTGATTATATCCCGTTGGAGTCGATTATGTTCAATTGAGTTCGATTATATCCAATTAGAGTTGATTATGCCCAATGGAGTTCTATTATTTCCAATTGAGCTTGATTATGCCCAATTGAGTTCGATTATGTCGACCTGAGCTTAAATAAAAAACAAAAAAAAAGACAATCACCACGTTCTCAAGTTTGTTAAAAAACATTTCTTCATAGAATAAAAAACTCCTCGGTTACTTAAAAAATATAAGGGATTTTATTTTTTTAAGTTGTTTTCTATTAAAGGACACACACACACACACACACACACACACACACACTATATATATATATATATATATATATATATATATATATATAGGGAGAGGATCATTTGAGAACCAATTGGGTTTGAGAACTAAAAATAACTAATTTGAGCCACAAGTTTATTTACATGTATCCCCCCTCCCATGAATTGTAGTGGTTCCCCCCTGAAATGTGTGGTTGAGATTTAGTTCTTAAAAGTTCTCAAAATAAAAAGTTATCATTTGAACCTAACCATATATATATATATATATATATATATATATATATATATATATATATATATATATATATAGGGGAAGGATCGGGCGTAAACACTCATATTTTGTAAAAACCTAAGAACATTAGTTAATGAAGGGTTTTTTTGGCATCACATAAAGTTTATATTGACTGATCCAATTATAATCTTAGGTTAAATCACACCCGACTCCCAAATCACGTCCCTCATTCATTAACACCTGAGTCGTAATCCCTCGTTCATTAACCTCTGAATCGTAATCCGTAAACTTTAGCTCCTAAATCTCGATTTTCTGTTGAATCTCACTGAATCATCATCATAATTCAATACGATTCCAGGTATTACAACAAATTTTCCAGCCGCACGTATACAATTTATAACCGCAAATTCAAATTCGCTGGTTTACTTCGATTCTGACATTGCTTCTGTGTTTTTCAGATCTTCGCAATTGCATATGGACTTGTCTATTGATAATCATACCTTAATTGAAGATTCCGCGCCTGTTGATGATGTATCTGTCGATGCCAGTTGTGATTTTGGTATTGAACACATCGACAACAATAATATGCTTGTTGGAATTACCGGATCAAGCACATCATCCAATGTTGCATCATCTTCCTCATCATCTACATCAGAATCTCAATCTGCTCCTCCTATGGTGTTCATAGGTGTTGAAGAACATGGTAACAGATACTTCAACTTAGAACTTCAAAAGTACACATGTGCAGTTTTTAATTTCTGTTTTATTTTTGTTATGTATTCTTTTAAAATCATGTTTTTATACTCTGATTTTGTTATGTGATGCTTTCTATTGTTGTTATGTGTTTAATCATGTTATTGATATAATGTTATTATTTGTACTTCCTTATGATTGCACGTGTGCACCAAATCTGTATTTTGGACCAAACTGTATTGTTCATCCAATTTTCTCATCATAATGCTTTTATATTTTATTTTTTATTACTAAGTGGCATTTGGACAATATATTTTAGATATTATGTGTAGTCAAATGACTTAAATCATTTATACGTTTGTCCCGTTTTAATAAACAATTAGTTTGTTGATATTGTTTACTTTCATTTGACTTTAGTGTGTTTTGTGTGCATTCAGATGGTGCACGTAGCAGTGTTTTTGCTACCTCTGATGGAACCAAATATTGGAAGCCTGATGTTGACCCTTCCTACATTCCTGTTTTGGGATCGGTTTATGACAGTTGGGAGCACGTCACTAATATGTATGATGCTTATGCTGCTAAGGCTGGTTTCTCCACCCGGTTAGGCACCCACCGAAAGATCAATGATGTTACTAGACATAGATACATTCTATGTAACCGGGCTGGAAAACCAAAACTGCAAAATTTCAATTCTATGAACCCTGACCCAGTTTCTGCTTCGAAGACTAGCCGCTCATCTTTGACCGACTGTGGTGCATGTATACGTTCTAAGTTCGACCCGGAGACACAAAAGTACACTCTTTATACGTTTGTTGAAGCACACAACCACGAACTCATTGGCCCTGAATTTATGGATTTCAGTTCCAAGCGTCGTATGCTTGATTTTTCGACCCAGCAATTCATCCACCAACTTAGCCTGAACAAAATTGGCGCTTCTGTTGCGCATAACGTTCAGTGCTCTTTGAAGGGTGGTCATCACAACGTTCGTGGTACAAAAACTAAATTCAAAAACTTTTCTCGAGCTATTCGTATCTTCATTGGCGATAGGGATGCCAAACTTGTGTTGGATACACTAGAAGAACGTACTAAAAATCTACATAATTTTTTCTATGAGTCTTTAATTGTTGGTAATGAGCTCAAATCACTTTTCTGGGCTGATGATGTTTCACGCTGCAACTATGAAGTGTTTGGCGAAGTTCTTGCATTTGATGCAACTTACAAGACTAACCAGTAAGTACTCTTAAACTAAAACTATTACTGTTTTAAATTGTGTAACTCTATTATCTTTATACGATGCTGCTGTTTTCAATTTTAAGATTAATACTGCCCATGTGCGTCAAAGTTACAGTTTCTTGAAGATAGCTCATAACTTGTATTGCTTATATTTTGTGTTACAGGTACTGTATGATCTTTGTGTCGTTTACTGGTGTTGACCACCACAAAAAGTGTGTAACTTTCGGTGCCGGGTTGATATCGGACGAGACGATCGAGTCTTATACATGGTTGCTTCAATGCTTTCTGAAAGCACATGTTACTCAGCCTAGGTTGGTGCTTACCGACCAAGATGGTTCAATGAAATCTGCTATTGAGGCTGTTTTTTATCAGTCTGCCCATAGATTGTGCATGTGGCACATCATGAGGAAGTTGCCTTCCAAAGTACGTTCAATTTATATATATATTTGATTTATTTTCATTAATAAGTGATAATTAGTACTATCATTTGAATTTTTATATATTATTCATACATCTGCCATATTACTTATCGTCGTTATATAATTTAGATTGAAGATGATGCAGTCGACAATGCAGCCCTCCGTAAATCCATCCACAAACTTGTATGGAATCTGATAATCAAACCATGCGATTTTAAAGAAAAATGGCAGTTGCTTATGGCAGAATATGGATTGGCTGATCACGATTGGCTTACCATTATGTACAACATGCGAGGAGACTGGATCCCTGCGTACTTTAGAGACCTTCCTATGTGTTGTCTGATGAAGACAACATCTATATGCGAGAGCTCTAATGCGTTTTTCAAGGTCAACTCTAGCGGCGGCAACACCTTGTTGCAGTTTCTTATGTGTTTTGACACCGCCATTGACGCAAAACGTAATAACCAACGCAAGCTTGAGTTTGATACGAACACAACAGTACCTGAGATCCACACACGACTTCCAATCGAAAGACATGCGGCCAGTTTGTACACGATCACGATCTTTAAGGAAGTTCAGAAAGAAATCGAGCGAAGTCTCTATCAGTGTTCTGGTGGCTTGACGCGCACTGTTGGTACTACCAAAATATATACCATTGCTCATGCAAACAGGAAATTTGTTACTGTCAATGAATTTGAGGTAATTTATATGCACTTTTCCTTTGAATGCACATGTGCACTTTTTCAAACTATACTATTATTGGATTGTTTTAAATTGTTTGATTATTAGTTGACGCTTTCTGAAACACATGTGTGCATTTCTTGTTGTTACTAATTTAATTTTCAGACTGTGTTACATCTTTATATTAAATTTCATAATCTATAAATATGATGCACATGTGCAGTGTTTTTTATTTTGACCATTATGTTTATATTTAACAGGTTTCCATTGATCTTGCTGCTAAGACTGTCTCTTGCTCGTGTTTATGTTTTACACGCATTGGCTTTTTATGCCGCCATATCTTCTACGTCTTCAGATGCAACCAAGTAAACAAGATTCCCCAAAAATACATGTCTGCGCGTTGGGCGCGTAATGCACTTCCATCAAGAGTTTATGATATTGCAAATCGGTATTCAGTTGATACCAGTGAATCGGGCGTTCTCAGAAACGAAATTATGGGTATCGTTTCCCAATGTACCGACCGTCTAAGGCGCCAACCAGATCAGCTTGCAGAATTTTTGAGTAAGCTCAAAGAGTTGAAGAAACACATATTTTCTGAAGTGGCCTATGATCCTTCCCAAGAGCGGACAAGTGCGGTAATAAGTGACATTCTTCGTCAGCCTGAGTTTGGTACTTCTTCTTTCGTGCTAACGCAAGGAATTAGGAACAAGGGGTGTGGAACTGACAAGCGTTTGATCGGTCCGGGTGAGAAGGCTATTGAAGCGTTCAAGAAGGGTCCGAGACTGTGTAAGAAGTGTAACAAATATGTTTATGACCATGATTCCCGTAACTGTGATAAAGTTCGGCGTGCTACCGAGATTGCTGCTGCTGCTGCAGCTGCGTCTGCTGCTGCTGCAGCTGCGGCTGCTGCTGCGAGTGCTGTCGCGTCTGCTGATCCTTTCGATACACACGTGTATCAAGCCGTCGATTCTGCTAACCAGCCTTGTGTCAACGACGGTGCGCCTGTTGTCCCCCCAAATGCTCCACCAGTCCGTCGACAACCTACACGTGCTGCTAAACGCTCGTCTGGTAGAGCTGCTGGGTCGCCCGCTACGTGATTTGTTTTTTTTTTCCGTTCATGCCTTCATAAAGATTTATATAGATTCATAATAAACATCTTGTTTAGATGCATGATCTGACCTTGTATTTGCTTATGATACCTCTTGACTTTGTTTCATTCGTATTGGTTGTTAAGGATTCTGTTGACTTTTATGGTTGATAAGTGTTTTGCAGTTGGTTTTTTTTTTATAATTTCACATGCGGGTCATACATTATTTAGTTAATAAACATTCGTTTTATCCATTAGTTATTAACTTATATTACAAACTAAGTGTTTTTTTTTCTAAATTGTTTAGTATTTTTATGTGTTTTTTATAATGCGACACAGCATTCTGGTTGTGTTTGGTACACTTTACCAGCTAATGATGCACGTGTGCATCATTGGTTATTGTGTTATAATATCAACGATTTTTTTTTCTTATTTACCATCCATAAACATCACATTGTATACCTTCCATTTTGTATAAGTGTCTTGTTGGGTTTCATTTTAACATTTCTACTTTTTAATTCACATGTGTACCAATAATTCATACATGTTATATCTATCTGCAATTACATAGTACCATTTTAAAATGTCAAAACCAACAGTCCTGCCACACAGTTCAGATTACTAGTGTATTGTTTTATGCTAACTTTCAAATTAACCCTGCATTGGTCCTTTTTAATTCACATGTGCACCAAGCATTCATACGCGTTATAACTAACTACCAATCATAATACCATTTATAAAAAAAAAACCAAAACACATAATCCTGCCACAAAGTTCAGGTTACTAGTGTATTTTTTTTATGCTAACTTCCAATTAACTACATACCATACCATGTTAATATTTAATAACAAAACGGGTCAGCCTTATTTACTTCCTTCCAAAACGCTCTCGTTCCCACCTTTTCCTTCATGCAAACCTCACTCTCTTTCCCTTTGTGTCTTTCTTCAACTCTAACAGCTTCTTCTCTTCTGCTGCAGCCTCTTTCTTCGGTTCTTCGGCTTTTATCTCTTCGATCCCTTTCACGATATTTTCATAATCGTCATCCAACTTTCTCAAAAAATTCTCTACTTTCATTGTTGCACCCTTCTTCTTTTCATCACTTGCTGCTTTGTGTAGCTTCATGTTTGTCGTTTCTGAAGCCTTCCTCGTTTTTTCCTCGAGCAGATTTGCTGCTGATGTCATTATTTTGCAAGCATACCTCATCCTTATGTTCCGAACCTGCACCTCATGCTGTTTGTCATCGGCCCTGAACCCGTTATTGAACCCGCTTGTTCTTCCATTATATGCTTCCATGTTTCTCATTGCATACACAACAGAATCTGTGTATTCTGTATTTGTTGTCCACGTCGCATTCATCAGCCTCGGTTTTGTTGCCGATAATGACATGGCTTTTGGGTGGCTGACTTTCTGTAGATAGCTCCACATGACATGTTTCTGCAAATTGTTACAAAACAAAAAAAATAAAATAAATTGAGTTTTATCAGTTACAGTTTTTTTACTACATTCATTTTGTTAATATAACTTGCCACTTTGTGTGGAGTGCCCTTTGATGCATAAGTTTTGCCATCTGCCATGTCCTCTATGGCAATTCCCTCGTGCACGCTCTCGATCACCGTTGTAGCTGGTACATCTAAGTCAAAACATATGATGTATATATGATCATCGTCTTTTATCGGCACCACGATCGTCTTGAACGATTTCATGTCCATCAGTGATATGTCCCCTTCAACAACGCTCAACAGCTTGTTCTCAAACTTTTCCAGCCTTTTTGGGTTTGCATTCTTCGCAGTTATTACAGATTCATTCTGTAAATCATAAATATTTGAAATTTCATTCTTTGGTTCACATGTGCATCAATGTTCATTTACAAGTATACAAGTTTATTTATTGTGATATTACCATTGTGTCCGTGTATAGAAACAGTCGCTTCTGCCCTGTTTCTACTGTCGCCTCCTCGAAATTTAGGATCGCTGCCCAACAATTCACTACATTCGGATCGACCTTCTTTCCTGGCACGAGGCTCCCTATCACGTACGCCTTTGCCACCATTCCATATAATGTTGTGAACACGTCTTTCCTGTTCAACATAAATTTGTTGTAATCACCGGGTTAACTGAAATTTTCATTGTTTATGCACGTGTGTGTCGTTTCACTACTTTAAGTTTTATGTGTTCATTATGCAGATTTTTTTTTTGTTTTTTTAAGTAATATCATGATTACTTACATGAATCCTCGCTTGGCATTTTTACCAGCAACTTCTTTTGGATCCTCCAATTCATCCCCTTCACCTCCGTCCTTGTTTTTATCGCCCTTTGGTTTCTTTTGTGATTCTAAGCACGCCAGCAAGTATTGCCATAGCAGCCTATCTCGCTTGTTTGCTGCCCTGTTTATATCAATTAACCCTTCTTCGTGCGTTACTTCTTCAGTGTATTTTTCTGTTTCATATTTTTCAACCTGCTTCCCTTCTTTCTTGTCTCCGTCTTATTTCTTCTCCTCATGACTGATTCTCTTACTTTCCTCCTTTGGTTGACTGTCATCCTCAGTTTTACTCGTGCGTTCATCTTGATCAGACTTGCCTTCTTTCTCTTTGTTGTTTTCATCACTTTCTTTATCATCAACCTTATAATCGTTCATGACTTCGTCTTGAACATATTTGCCATCTTTATCCGTGTTCGTTTCATCACCTGCTTGATCATCAACCATAGCATCCTTCTTGTGTTCATCTTGAACCGATTTTCCCACCGTCTCCTTATATGACTCGAACACCTTTTTTATCATTGTGGTATCTGCTTCTTGCGTATCCTGCACAGAATCCAGTGAACTTTGTGAGCTTGGTATCCCAAGGTCGAATGACGGTATTGTGTTGTCTACTACCTTCTTTGCCATTTTCTTTTTTACTTTCTTTGCTTTTGGTACCTCATCAACTGCTTGATCATCAACCATAGCATCCTTCTTGTGTTCATCTTGAACCGATATTCCCACCGTCTCCTTATATGATTCTAACACCTTCTCTATCATTGCGGTTTCTGCTTCTTGCGTATCCTGCACAGAATCCAGTGAACTTTGTGAGCTTGGTATCCCAAGGTCGAATGACGGTATTGTGTTGTCTACTACCTTCTTTGCCATTTTCTTTTTTACTTTCTTGGCTTTTGGTACCTCATCAACTGTTTTTACCATTTCACTGCTTTCTCCACCACCCTTCCCTTTATTTTCATCTTCTTTCTTTAGCTCCACCACATTCTTGAAAGTTGCATTGTACGTATCTACATATGCCTTCACTTCTGTTATATTTGGAAACTTTGTGTACGTTTCTCCTAATGCCGTCTCAAGTTCCCTCTTTGCTTCTTCAACTGTTATAAACACTCCCTTCAACCTGTCCAAGTGTTCCTGAAACATACACTTAAAATTTAGAATTTATATAGATTTATTTTTTATTTTTTTATGATGCACATGTGCACTTACCTCCAAAGTGCTATTATCTGATAATTTTTTCCCTTCATTGTGGTTTTTGCTACTCCACTGCACCCTTCATGATCCATGTCATCACCTTCTCTATCGATGTACGTTCCTCTCTGTTTTCCTTTCCCGAATCCCCCATTTTTAATCTCGTATTCTTCCCTTTGTTTCAACACCTCTTGATTCCAAAAAGTTATCGGGCTTATTGTCCGATCATTCTTTACCCCCGAGCAACTTATGCTATCCACATATATTACCTGCATTTTTTTGTTTTAGTAAATCGTGTTCCTTTTGTATATTTTATATTTAAAAAAAATCCATAATATAATTCAAATTTTTAGTGTCTTACCATCAGTACAACCATTGGTCCTGTGAACCTGGATTCTGGGTCGTTCCTATCCCATCCATTTTTGCACCTCTTGAGTGCGTCTATCACAAACTTGTTCCAGTTTATTTGGTCCAGATCCATGTCATCTCTTATGTATGACATCAGTTCGAGCTTGATCTTCTCGTTGTTTCCATACTCCACCATCACACTTCCAAATATCGCTATGAAATCCATCTTGAACATTGTTCCAGACTCGTTTCTGTCTTCAGCCATCTTCTTTGCGACTTGAACCCGTGACACGTTTGCTCCTCCGTATCGCGCCCTCCAAGCCTTAGCTGTTTCAACTGGACTGTCTGAGTCACCATCAAGTATATGTCCTTCATTTTTTAGCCCGAGCAACTTTCTTATTTTCTCCTCGTCTACCTTCACCTTTTCAGTCCCGAGGTCAATC